>OY997274.1:372616301-373133801 GCA_963921465.1 Triticum timopheevii
CCAAATCCATAAAAGTTTTTAAACGCCTATTCACCTGCCCCCCTCCTAGTCGTCATCTTGATCCTTTCACATGGGACGCGCAGCAAAGACCTTGATCATGCATGCGGTCAACATAACTAAAACTCGAGGTGGTTAAACCAAAATCACACAGAACAAGGGAGTAACTTCCTTTGATACCAATTGAAAGTGTAGGTTATTTCCAGAGGGGGGTGAATGGGAGATTTCTAGAAATTTGTCACATTCTAAAGAAATAGAAATGCAAGGGAGCCGAAGTCATCAGAAAATCAGAGTACATGTAATCAGGATATGTAAGAGTGAAGAACATGCAATCATACGGTCATACAAGCATGAAGAATATGAACTGAGGAAATAAAAGATTGCTTGATGAAATTCTTGAGTTCAAATTTGTCAGAGCACAGATCACAAATTCTTCAGCAGCAGAATAAAGTAAGAGAGGGTGAGGAATTTGAAACCAGGTTGGCTTGGTGAAGACAATGCAATTTGGTAGACCAGTTCCAGTTGTTGCATTAACTGTACATATGGTTGAAACAGCTGAGTTGCAACTGAGAGGACACACGGTCCTCACCGTTCTTGAGCTAAGGCCCATAGACCTTGCCCAATCACCCGTGGCAAGTCTTCAAAGTAGACTTCCAAAACCTTCACAGACTTGTTCACCGGCACACCACAATGACTCCTGGTGTATTCAGAACTTGACGCCTAACTGTCTGGAAGAATGACAATCTTCAAAGGTAACAGTGCTACCTCTTGACCTTGTGTTGGTTTTCCCTTGAAGACGAAAGGCTGATGCAGCAAAGTAGTGAAAGTATTTCCCTTAGTTTTGAGAATCAAGGTATCAATCCAGTAGGAGACGACGCACAAGTCACCGAATACCTGCACAAATAATCAAGAACTTGCAACAAACATGATAAAGGGGTTGTCAATCCCTTCATAGTCACTCGCAAAAGTGAGATCTGATAGAGATAATAAAGTAAATAATTTTTGGTATTTTTGCTTTATAGATTGGAAAGTAAAGATTGCAAAATAGTAGATCAAAAACTAGCAAAGTGTAAACGAGATTCAGTAATATGGAAAAGAGACCCGGGAACCATAGGTTTCACTAGTGGATTCTTTTGAGATAACATATATTACGGTGGGTGAAAAATTACTACCCAGCAATTGATAGAAAAGTGCATAATTATGATGACATCTAAGGCAATGATCATGAACATAGGCATCACGTCCGTGTCAAGTAGACCGACTCCTGCCTGCATCTACTACTATTACTCAACACATCGACCGCTATCCAGCATGCATCTAGAGTATTAAGTCCATAAAGAACAGAGTAACGCATTAAGCAAGATGACATGATGTAGAGGAATTAGCTCAAGCAATATGAGGAAAACCACATGTTTTTATCCTCGATGGCAACAATACAATATGTTCCTTGCTGCCCCTACTGTCACTGGGAAAGGACACCGCAAGATTGAACCCAAAGCTAAGCACTTCTCCCATGGCAAGAAAGGTCAATCTAGTAGGCCAAACTAAACCGATAATTCGAAGGGACTTGCAAAGATATCAAATCATGCATATAAGAATTCAGAGAAGAATAATATTCATAGATAATCTTGATCATAAATCCACAATTCATCGGATCTCGGCAAACACACCGCAAAAGAGTATTACATCGAATAGATCTCCAAGAACATCGAGGAGAACTTTGTATTGAGAATCAAAGAGAGAGAAGAAGCCATCTAGCTAATAACTATGGACCCGAAGGTCTGTGGTAAACAACTCACGCTTCATCGGAGAGGCAATGGTGTTGATGTAGAGGCGCTCCGTGATCGAATCCCCCTCCGGCAGATCGCCGAAAAAGGACCCAAGATGGGATCTCATGGGTACAGAAGGTTGCGGTGGTGGAATAGTGGTTTTGTGGCTTCCCCTGATGTTTTTAGGGTATAAGAGTATATATAGGCGAAAGAACTAGGTCGGTGGAGCTACGAGGGGCCCACGAGGGTGGGGGTGCACCTATCCCCCACCCCCTCCCAGGGCGCGCCCTCCTGCCTTGTGGCTTCAAAGTTACGTCTCCGACTTCATCTCCAAGTCTTCTGGTTTGCTTTCGGTCCAAGAAAGATCATCGCAAAGGTTTCATTCCGTTTGGACTCTGTTTGGTACTCCTTTTCTGCAAAACTCTAAAATACGCAAAAAATGAAAACTAGCACCGGGCCCTCGGTTAATAGGTTAGTCCCAAAAATAATATAAAAGAGCATACTAAAGCCCATTAAACATCCAAAACAGATCATATAATAGCATGAAACAATCAAAAATTATAGATACGTTGGAGACGTATCAAACAGGCGTCGGATCACACAGATCAATCTCTTCAATGATGCTCAATCACTTTGACTGTAGGTTTTTTCTCACTTAGGATTATCTCAAAGTCGTCAGAGGATGGGTTGCTCTCAAATGATAAGTGTCAAGTTCTCTTGGAGCAGCCAACCAACAAGTGGTTGTGGGGGGTGACTATTTATAGCCAGGGTGCAACCCAACATGAATTGTCCTAAATGACTTTATCTGATTCGACCATTGTCAGGATAAGGATCCACTTGATAACTGGCATGCGGCGCAGCAACGGTCGTAATTTGAACTCTCAAATTCATCGGGGCACCCAATTTCCTCACTTTTAGGCAGATCGCACTGGCAAACTCCTAACTCCTCTGCCTGACCAAATTCACCAGCGATCAGATGAACTTCATCGCTGTCACTAGAAATGCGTTGTACTGGAGATTTCCAAAGGCTTCACTCAAAGCGGGTTCTGTGTATGGGTTTGAGTAGGTTTGAGCATCACTTCGGAAGAAAAGCCTCCCCATTTCACAGTACGGTTTTTCTTATGACTCAAATAAGAAGAAAAAGAAACTATGAAAATGAAAGTCTTCACATCAATTTCTTCAAAGGTCGTACCAGTTTCATCACCAAATTCTTCGCTTGAAGAATTCCATTTTTAGGGGTCATCTTCCATGTGTTAAACTAAATCTTCAGGGACTCTTTCTCTTGTGTATACTCAGAAACACATTAGTTCCTCAACCTATTTGTCTTCAATAATCCAAAACCACTAAGGGGGCACTTGATGCACTTACAGGCCTCGAGTTGCCTGAGAAATACTAGATGTGGGCGGTGGGTGGGATTAAACAATTAATCCGATCGGGGGGCTTCAAGGCACCCTCATGTCCCCTGCAGGGAGAATGCACAGAGGAATAGGTTTCTGGGCTTGGTTTTTCATCTGAATCGCCAACCTCGCCTAGCTGATTGGTTACGTGCTTATTCCTCATAGTAGAGTTCGGATCCGAGATCTGCTTAAACAGGGTTCCGTCAGTCGAGCTCGTAAAAGGAGTGTAAAGCTCCAAGCAGGTTTCCTGGTCACGCTTTGTCACCTCATAGGGGAGCATGATTTAGGATCTGGCGGGCCCTTAAATGGCCCGTTGGTGAGAGCCGTTGATGCGCCTATGGTGTCGAGGGAATTCTGATCACCGATTGGCGAGGCCATCGACCCTTGGCAATCCAACAGTGAGCTCTCAATGAAAGCACCAATGTCAGTGTCAAAACTGGCAGACCTCGTGTTGTAGGGTCAAACCCTAGGAAGGATCTTTTCACTCTTGGAGGGGGGGAAAGGAGGAAAAACTCAAGAACACCAAGAACACCAAGAACAAAATCTCTCAAACAAACCAAGTATCACATCCACAAGAGTGGCACACATAAGATCCACATGATTACAAGATCAATACAAGGAGAGTAGCACTTGGTAAATTCTTCCCACTATGTGAGGTCTTGATGATCTTCTCCAAGAGGAGGCCTTGATAATCCTATGGATTCTTCCCAAGGTGAGGGCTTGAGCTCCTAAGAGGAGGGGATACAAGGAGCAAAGGCTCACAATGTTTAGTCTAATCTTTGCTAACCCACAAATGACCTAGGAGTTCCACTTATATAGTCTAGGGATGAAATATTAGGGAGAGGGGATACAAAGGACTAAAAAGTCCTTAAAACGTGCAGCCACGGGAAAGGGTCCGGGCACCCAGGGTGGAACCGGTCGGGCACCCGGACCGGTCAGGGGCTGCGCCCGGAGGGGAAGGGGCCGGGCACCCGGCCAGTACAGGAGCATGCGGGCGAGGGGCCGGGCACCCGGCCAGTACAGGAGCATGCGGGCGAGAGGCCGGGCACCCGGGCGCCAAGCCCGGGCACCCGGGGTGGCTCCCAGCGGGCGGCTGGGCGACGGCCGGGCACCCGGGGCCGGTTGGCGGGGCACCCGAGGCCGGCTGGGCTGAGCCCAGGCGAGGGGCCGGGCACCCGGGGCCTTGGGGCCTGGCACCCGGGGCCGGCTGGGGCATGGCCCAGGTAGAGGCCGGGCACTTGGGGCTGCCGTGGACGGGCACCCGGGATGTCCAGGGGGTTTTGCCCCTTCTCCTCCTTCTTCCTTCTTCTCGTTCTCTCCTTCCTTCTCTTCTTTCCCTTGCTTCATGGTCACTTGAGTCTCCGTCTTCTCCTCATTATCATCTTCTTGGTACCTAAGCATGCACAATGTTTCCGATGATGGTAGAATCCAACTCTCTTGTGAAACTGAGCGAAACTCGAAGAGGAGAGAATCAACCTCGTTCTCGATGGCGCGTGCACGTGCTCGTGTCATTGGTCCACTTGGAGCTTGCATTGGTGATGGAGTGTCGGTGCGAGTAGTCGAGGGATGCTCCGCATCACCTCGGGTAGGGGGCTCGAGTTGTTAGTTTGGATCGATGGGTAACAAGAGAAATAACGCACGATGTTTACCTAGGTTCGGGCCCTCTCTATGGAGGTAAAACCCTACATCCTGCTCTTGCTTATATTATGGATGTATCGGAGTACAGAGTTGATCAACCTTGAGATCGTGAGTTGTGGTTCAAACCCTAGGGATATGATGAAGATGAATGTATGAATGGTCTTCATGGACTAAACCCTCTAGTTTATATAGGCACCAGGGGTATCTTGGGTTACACATGGTCGATTTCCATCTCAGGATTTACATGCCGGATCTAATCAGATATGCTTGAAGTACATGCCATGTATTCGGTCGCCGCACATTGAAGGCCTCTAGAGTCCTTCCTCAATAATGGGCTGGTGGTTCGGCCCATACATTAGTCCAACCGGGCTAGGACCCTGATAGGGATGAACTAGTCTCTCAATTACTTGGCAACAATCTCTGAGGAATATGAATTTAGGTATCGATTACAACTCAATTGCAAGTAGTGGCTAGGGTTCATGCGAGATGGGGAATGGGGTAGGTAGCTGCGCTGCTGGGTGCCTGATCCTCTGGATGCCCTTCTCTTCCCAGCGATGTCGTTAAGTATTAGGTGGAAGCAATTGGGCCGCGGTGACCCAGTCCGGCCCGCTGACTCGTGGGTTGGCCATGCCTGGTCGCTTGGCCCGTGCGTCGCTGGCCACCTGAGTCCTTGTGGATGGTCCCGCCTTGTCAGGGATGCTGACATCCCCCTCTTCTTGACGTGCGACTTGCCCCCAGGCCGCCACATGGGGAAAACGAGCGCGAAGCGCCTCCTTGTCCTCCCAGGTTATGCTGGTGGCTCCAGACCAGCGCACCTGAACTTGCTCGATGACGGAGCCGCAACGAGCGCGCCAGCGGGATTGCAGCACTTCCACAGGAACAGCAAGATCATCAGTACTCAGAGGCAGAGTAGGCTCGACCGGTGTATCCGAGTGCAGGGCTCGCTGGAGTTGCGAGATGTGAAACACCGGGTGTCGGTGTCAAAACCGGCGGATCTTGGGTAGGGGGTCCCGAACTATGCGTCTAAGGCTAATGGTAACAGGAGGCAGGGGACACGATGTTTTACCCAGGTTCAGGCCCTCTCGATGGAGGTAATACCCTACTTCCTGCTTGATTGATCTTGATGATATGAGTATTGCAAGAGTTGATCTACCACGAGATCGTAGAGGCTAAACCCTAGAAGCTAGCCTATGATTATGATTGTTCTTGTCCTACAGACTAAACCCCTCCGGTTTATATAGACACCAGAGGGGGCTAGGGTTACACAGAGTCGGTTACAGAGAAAGAGATCTACATATCCGAATTGCCAAGCTTGCCTTCCATGCAAAGGAGAGTCCCATCTAGACACGGGACAAAGTCTTCAATCTTGTATATTCATAGTCCAACAGTCCGGCCAAAGTATATAATCCGGTTGTCCGAGGACCCCTTAATCCAGGACTCCCTCAGTAGCCCCCGAACCAGGCTTCAATGACGATGAGTCCGGCGCGCAGATTGTCTTCGGCATTGCAAGGTGGGTTCTTCTCCAAATTCTCCAGAGTACCTGCCGTAACGCGCAGTGTCCGGCATCCCATTAATGTTGCATTCCTCGACTTCTGTGCTTTAATAATGGTTGTCTCCACATGTCGAGTGAATACGAGAAGTCGGGGCATTTTTACATTTGCCACCGTGACCATGTAAGTAAAGCGTCTATTTAAAGAGACGGGGATCGTCAGATCCAAATCACACCATCTCCTCCCAGCGAGTATCCATCAGAGCGCGCCCGAAAAAATCCATACCACCATGGCCGGCCGTCGTGGCTCCTCCTCTCGTTCCCGTAGCACTAGGCCAGGCGATTGGGAGAAATGTTATGTCCCCCACAGCCGACTAGTAGAGTTGCAGACCAAGGGGTTTCTTCCGCCTGCGTACATGGTCCCCGTCCGAGCTGGACTAGCCACTTATAATGGCGGGGAGCAAGCGGAGAGTTCTCCAAACCCATCCAAGGGGGAGAGGGTATGCTTTGTCCCCTATTTGCTGAGGGGACTCGGATTTCGAATCCATCCTTTCCTCCGCGGGCTCCTGGAGTTCTACGGCCTCCAGCTGCATAACTTTACCCCAGCCACTATACTGCATATCGCAGGCTACGTTGCCTTTTGCGAGCTATTTCTGGGTTGCGAAGCTCATTTCGAGCTGTGGAAGAGGCTATTCTGCCTCGTACTCCACACTCAGGAGGGGTCGGTATATCAAGTGGGCGGAGCCGAAATATGGTGCATCACCGGGACCGGATACCTATCCGGCACCTCGAAGAAGGCATCCGAAGACTGGCCTTTGGAGTGGTTCTATATGGAGGATGTCCCTCTTCCAGACCCTATTCGGAAGGGCCTTCCCGAGTTTCTAAATGCCCCGTTGAAGAAACGCCACAGCTGGCGCCCCCAGAGCCCCCAGGAGGAAGATAACAGAGAGATCCTTTTCCTAATGAATAGGATAAATACGCTGGCCAAATCAGGGCTGACAATAATTGAGGTTATGTCCATATGTATAATGTGGGGAGTGCAGCCACTTCAATATCATGGGAAACCCATGTGGCACTTCAATGGGGAAGACGATGCCACCCGCTGCAGCCGCAAAGGTCCAGACTCCCCTGTCGCTCTGGCAAAGATATTGTTCGATTTGTACAAAGGAGAAAAAGAGGAGTTCATCCGCATCAAGCCACGGGATGGATTCTCCATGTACAACCCCCCAAGCTGGGTGAGCGGCTACCTTTTGTTCCAGTCTTTCCCGCATTCTTTAGCATAAATATTTACATTGCCAATTCATAGCAGGAACTGCGAAAAGCTATGAGGGAGGTTCACAGCCCATCTCCACAGCTAGAGGACCCCGACCGGGCCCTCGACCCCGGACTCGAAGAATATCCGGACACATTTGTGGAGCTCGTCGACCGGACATTTTATCAATTAAGCTGTGATGGTGCGTTGGTGGCCATCATAGATGATTATCCTGGCCTGCTCCCTGTATCACAGGTAAGTAAGACTGCAGTCCCAACTTCCAAAAAGGAATCCCTCTTCGTGCCTTACCCACCGCACATGTATTGCATTTTACAGGGAAGACCATCGAAACGCCATGCCGAACCCGCGGTGACTCGTCAACAAGGGGCACCAAAGCCGGGTAGGCTTAAAAGGAAGGCGGTCAGGACCGAGACGCCGTTGCAAAGGTATGTTTAAAAACCTGCCACGTAACTATCATCGTTAGAATATAACAATGTCCATTGTCCTCTGGCAGAAAAAACGCTCGTCAGACTATATCCTGAGAGCCTGCCGACCATGCCTCCACCAGCCGGACTCAAGGGCGGAGGTCGACGCGGACGATCCTGCTACAGAGGATGCGGATAGATTCTCTGCTACAAACTCCAAAGTGGAGAGCGCCATGAATCATAGGCGCCGACAGGCCACACTGCGCGACCCTAATTTCTCCGAAGAGGCGTTCAATGCCTTCAACTCAGGGGACGCGTACATCCGGGCTGCTCAAGGTGGCCTCGCCAGAGCCACGGACCAGTACGTAAAAGATATACAGCTAAGAAAATTTATTAAGTATGTATATCAGTAGCCCCTGAGACTTGAAACAGTTGGCACAACTGATTTAAGGATCCTCGTGTGCATAGGTTCTAACAGAGAAGAATACCCAGCTGTCTAAAGAGCTGGAGGAGTGCAAAGCCCAACTGCAGGCCGCAATTGCCGTAATGGAGGAGTCTACGAAGGCCCCATCTGGTAATACTTGTTTTGATCGAAAATAATGCCATGGCATGTACCAGTTTAGTATTCGGCATGAATGCAAATCTAACAATAGATTCTGTAGAAAATCCCGGAGGCAATCCGAAGATCGTGCCAGAGGATGAGCAACATGTTCGGCGACAGCTGTAGGATGGCGAGCGTGTGCTTACAAAGGTTATAAAGGAGGAAAATACTCTCCAGGACACGAACACCCAACTGGACGTCGAATTAAAGGATGTTCGGGCTCAGCTTGCTGACTCCGTAAAGGAGAATAAGAGGCTTCGACGCGGCATATTCAGTAAGTGCTCTAACGAACCACTATAAAGTTCGGCGAAGAAGCGTGCTAACAGAATTATGTTTGTGGGCATGCTGACAGGTCGTCCCGAAGAGGAGATGCCCGGATCTGCAGGCAATCTTCTGCATGAGCTCTCACAACTGCACGAACAAGTTCGGCAGGTGATGCAGGGCATTGCCCAAGCCTTGTGGCCGTCCACCTCCCTGCCAATAGACATGGGGGAGCTTGTGGAGATGCTCAAGGGAGCGCGGTGGTGCTTCCGATTATGGAAGATATCGGCCTGCCAACAAGGTGCGTGGGAAGCCTGGGCCACGGTGAAGACGTGATATACCAAGGCTGACCCGAACCACATGGACGAGGTCGGACCTGTAGGATCAGATGGAAAAGAGATCCCTGTAAGTCTGGTATATGACCAGGTAGCATTAGCCGCTAAGTATTCCCAACGGGACTGTAGGCTAGACAGCCTGTTGGATGGTATAGAAGAAGAATTTAGTCAGTCTAAGTGACTTTTGTACTTTGAAGGACATATTTGTCCCTAGCCGGATTGTAAATCATTTGTCTTGGCGGACCTTTTTGCTTCAACCTCTGGACCCGACAGTCCGGAGTGTATCCGAATACCCGCTCGGTTATGTGAAAACCGGGGTACGCGTGGAAACCAGGCGTAGGGGTCATAAGTGCTTGAACAGACAAGTACACGACTAACTATGTTATATTACATGGGTAGTAAGAAACATCTTCTGGGGAGAATAGTTCTATTAAGGGTTCCTTTCCCTGGGTGTGCATGCATTAACGTGCATGTCCGAACTGCGAAAAAATGACGCAGGATATAATCATCTGGGGGCATGTTTTGAAATAGGTAAAAGACATCTTCTGTTCACCGACCGAATATTCCCTTAAGAACGCTAGCTTTCGGCTTCACCCGGTCTGAGGTACACATCCGGCTGACCCGGCAGTAACAATCGCAGAGGTGCTCCCCTTATGCCCTAGCCGAATTAACGGGAACGTAGGGCATAAACACAAGAGCCAGGCAACCTAGCTTGGCCAAAACTTAAGTCATATCGATGCATATAGTGGTGAAAAAAGGCACATATGGGGAAATGACGCATATGTGGTGGGCATAAAGCCCAGAAGATAATTACATTTAGCTTCTGTATAAGAAGCCCCCAGGTATATTAAGCGCGCATAGCGCGGAGGGAGTGTGCGGTCAAAGCATACTTAAAGCTTTTAAGGCTATATATAAGAAGGGAAGAGAGAGGATATAATTTTAAAAGGGAGACGGAGGTAAGGAGACAAACACAGAGTTCGGCACTAGGCGTAGAATCTTTGTAGTCTGGCCGCGTTCCATGGGTTCGGCTCGAGTCGATTATCTGATGCATCACGCAGGCGGTACGCACCTCCGATGAGAACTTTGTCAATGATGAAGGGACCCTCCCATTTGGACTTGAGCTTGTCCTTTTTCTTCTCTGGTAGGCATAGAACGAGTTCGCCAATGTTATAAGTTTTGGCCCGTACTTCTTTGCTTTGATACCTTCGAGCATGCTGTTGATAGAATGTGGAACGGGCCTTTGCAACGTCACGCTCCTCCTCCAGGGCATCTAAGCTGTCCTGCCGATCTAGCTCGGCTTCTCTCTCTTTGTACATGCGCACTCTAGGTGAGTCATGGATGATATCGCAGGGTAGCACCGCCTCTGCGCCGTACACCATAAAAATGGTGTGTATCCGGTTGTGCGATTTGGCGTGGTCCACAGCCCCATAGTATGGAGTCGAGCTCCTCGACCCAGTGCGTATCTGATTCCTTCAAGGATCGCACTAGTCTGGGTTTAATGCTGCTCATCATAAGACCATTTGCTTGTTCGACTTGACCGTTTGTTTGGGGATGATAGACGGAGGCATAATCCAGTTTTATGCCCATTTTGCTGCACCAGGTTTTCACCTCGTCAGTTGTGAAGTTTGAGCCATTATTAGTGATGATGCTGTGGGGGACACCGTAGCGGTGTACGACCTCGGATATAAAGTCTATCACTAGTCCAGACTCGGTCGTTTTAACTGGTTTGGCTTCTATCCATTTGGTGAATTTATTGACCATGACCAACAAGTATTTCTTCTTATGGCTTCCTCCTCTAAGGGGTCCAACCATATCGAGCCCCCAGACCACAAAGGGCCAAGTTATGGGGATTGTTTGGAGGGCGGTAGGTGGCATATGGCTTTGATTTGCAAAAAGCTGGTAACCGACGCAATGTTGGACAAGGTCCTGTGCGTCTGCCCGGGCCGTCGGCCAGTAGAAACCTGTACGGAAGGCCTTGCTTACGAGCGCCCGAGCTGCGGCATGGTGGCCGCCGAGTCCGGCATGAATTTCGGCCAAAAGCTGCTGCTCTTCCTCTTCGAAGATGCACCTTTGGAGCACTCCGGTCGCGCTTTTCTTATAAAGCACTCCCTCATGGACTTTGTAGGCTTTAGAGCGCCGCACAATGCAACGTGCCTCATTTTGGTCCTCCGGGAGTTCCTGCCTATTTAAAAAGTCTAAGAAGGGTTCTGTCAACGGGGCGATGACCACCATAATTGCGTGGGTCGAAGGTGTTATTTCGGTGGCGGAGCCTCCGATTACGTCAGATTGTTCAGGATCTGGGTTGTATGCGGATCCGGACTGGTGTTGCTGGTCTCCCCTTCCCATACCACGAATGGCTTGAACAGCCTTTCCAAAAAGATATTAGGTGGGACGGGGTCGCGTTTAGCACCGATGCGGTCAAGGATATCCGCCGCTTGATTGTTTTCTCGAACCACATGGTGGAATTCCAGCCCCTCGAACCGACCTGACATTTTGAGAACGGCGTTGCGGTAGGCCGCCATTTGCGGGTCCTTGGCGTCAAAGTCTCCATTTATTTGAGATATTGCGAGATTTGAATCCCCACGTACTTCTAGGCGTTGAATGCCCATGGAGACTGCCATCCGAAGATCGTGCAACAATGCCTCATATTCGGCTACATTGTTGGAATCTGTGTAAAGTATTTGGAGTACGTATTGGATTGTATCTCCAGTGGGGGATGTCAGGACGACGCCAGCCCCTAGACCAGCTAGCATCTTAGAGCCGTCAAAGTGCATGATCCAATTGGATTACGCGTCGTACTCTTTAGGGAGTTCTGCTTCTGTCCATTCGGCGACGAAGTCAGCCAGTACTTATGACTTAATGGCTCGCCGTAGTTTTTATGTTATGTCGAACGGGAGGAGCTCGATAGCCCATTTAGCAATCCAGCCCGTGGCATCACGGTTATTTATTATGTCATTGAGTGGTACTTTGGAGGCCATCGTGATTGAACACTCTTGAAAGTAGTGTCGTAGTTTTCAGGATGCCATGAAGACCGCGTATGCTATCTTTTGATAATGTGGGTACCTGACTTGCATGGAGTGAGGACAGTGGATACATAGTATACCGGCTTTTGAAGTGGGAATTTATGTCCATCTGTCTCTCGTTCGACGACGAGCACTGCACTTACAACCTGGTGTGTTGCAGCTATATATAGCAACATGGGTTCGCCGACATTTGGCGCTACCAGGATTGGATTGGTGGCCAAGAGGGCTTTTATTTCCTCCAGCCCGGCCATAGCCGCATCCGTCCACTTGAAGTGTTCGGTGCATCGAAGAACGCGATAAAGAGGTAGTGCCTTTTCTCTTAATCGGGAGATAAAGCGGCTTAAGGCGGCCACGCATCCAATTAATTTCTGGATTTTCTTGAGGTCTGTTGGGGTAGCCAACTGTGACACATCTCGGATTTTAGCCAGGTTTGCTTCGATTCCTCTATTGGAAACAATAAAGCCCAAGTGCTTTCCGGCCGGTACGCCAAAAACGCATTTTTCCGGGTTGAGCTTGATGTCATATGTTCGGAGATTGTCGAACGTAAGCCTCAAGTCGTATATTAATGATTCGACGTGTCTGGTTTTGATGACCACATCGTCTACATATGCCTCCACTGTTTTGCCGATTTGTGTTTCCAGGCATGTCTGAATCATGCGTTGATAGATTGCACCGGCGTTTTTGAGCCCGAAAGGCATGGTGTTAAAACAGAAGGGACCGTATGGAGTGATAAATGCCGTTGCGGCTTGATCGGACTCCGCCATCTTGATTTGATGGTATCCGGAGTATGCGTTGAGGAAACACAATGAGTCGTGTCCTGCGGTGGCATCGATGATTTGATCGATGCGGGGGAGGGGGAAGGGATCCTTGGGGCAAGCCTTATTGAGGTCATTGAAATTGACGCATAGGCGCTGTCCTTCTTTGGTACCATCACCAGGTTTGCTAGCCAGTCCGGATGTTTAATTTCTCTAATGAATCCGGCCTCGAGTAGCTTGGCTAGCTCTTCTCCCATGGCTTGTCGCTTGGGTTCTGAAAAGCGCTGAAGAGTCTGCTTGACCGTCTTGTATCCCTTTAGTATGTTTAGGCTATGCTCGGCCAGCCTGCGTGGGATACCTGGCATATCCAAGGGATGCCAGGCGAAGATGTCCCAATTCTCGCGCAAGAACTCTCGTAGTGCGGCGTCTATTGTGGGGTTCAGTTGTGCCCCAATTGATGCTGTTTTTGTAGGGTATGTTGGGTGGACCTGGAATTTTACTATTTCGTCTGCTGGTTTGAAAGAGGTGGACTTGGGTTGTTTGTGGAGTATCACGTCGTCCCTGTCCACTGTGGAGCGTAGCGCAGTTAACTCTTCGGCTGCGAGGGCTTCGGATAATGCCTCCAGGGCTAGTGCGGCGGTTTTATTTTCGGTGCGGAGTGCTATGTCCGGATCACTGGTTAGAGTGATGATTCCATTGGGCCCCGGCATCATAAGCTGCATGTACCCGTAATGGGGTATAGCTTGGAAGCTTGTGAATGCATCCCGCCCCAAAAGGGCGTGGTATCCATTGTTAAACGGGGCCACTTGGAATGTGATTTCTTCGGACCTATAATTCTATGGCGTGTCGAATACCATATCCAGTGTTATTTTTCCCGCGCATCGTGCCTCCCGACTAGGGATGATTCCTCCGAAGGTCGTGCTGCTTTGCTCAATGCGGCTCTTATCTATTTCCATTTTGTTAAGGGTTTCCTCATAGATGAGGTTTAATCCGCTGCCACCGTCCATGAGAACTTTAGTAAGCCGGAAGTCGTCCACAATTGGACTAAGGACCAACTGTTCGGAATTGAGGTTCGTCACTGGCATTGAAGGTTATGGCCGTATCGTTCCACGGGTTTATTGCTGCGACGTGGCAGACTTCGTCGAGGCTGCGGAGCGCTTGCTTGCGCCTATTGTTTGAGGCAAAAGTCTCGAAGACTGTCAGTACTGTATTGTTATTTTCTGCGGGATGGTGCTCTGCGGTATTGTTGATGAGAAGGTCCTCGCCGCTCCTGTCCACCTGCCGGAGTATCCAACATGCTCTAAGGCTGTGGGTTGGTATGATGCCCGGTGTGCTGTGAATTTTGCATGGCCTGTTGAGCCATCCTCCAGTACGGTTCCACGCCATATAAAGGGTTTTGGCTTCTTTGTAATTGGGTTGGGTGACCTGCGAGAGCGCACCCTTTTAGTTCGGACAAGGGGTTTAGTTAGGGCCGGAGGATCCCAGAATTTTATTTGGGTTTTCCAGGCTCTTTCCGTCGCGCAGTATTTCTGTACTATGGCCGCCAAGTCGGCAAAGTGTGTTATGTCACGGCGACTTATGGCGTTGAGAATTCCCTTGTCCGTGCAATTTTTGCAAAAGAATGAGATTGTGTCTTCCTGTGACAGTCCTTAACCTTGCTCATTACAAGGAGGAATCTGGCCCAGAAGTGGTGTACTATCTCTTGGGGCTCTTGTCTAATGTGGGAAAGATCACTTGTGTCTGGGTGGGTGGGTAGACTTAAGTCCACATCCTGACCCAATCTGAGACCCAGGGGCAAAGGAGCTCCCGAGCTTGGCAGCTCGGGCTCCAGGATGTTGCCCAATATTTGTGGCCCGTTGCCCGATTCTAAGTTCAGAGCCTGGGCCATGTCCTCCCGTAGACGGGTATCCGGCTCGGGGAGCTAGGGAATCCGGACATACTTCGTCCTCAAAATAGAGGAAGAATCGTTGTTTTGTTCCTCCACTACCGCTATCTGATGGGTGACCGGCGGAGAGTTAATCTCCCTTTGGTCGGGTTTAAGCCCGATCCGATCATAGTCCGTAGCGACTCCCAGTGTCGGGTGGTAGGTGCGACATATGCCAACGGATGGCTTATCATTGTGGGAGCCAATAAGACGTCGTCGGTGCCTGGAAATGGGATAAGGCGAAGACATGCATGCCGGCAGATCTTACCCAGGTTCGGGGCTCTCCGATGTAGATAACAGCCCTAGTCCAGCTCTGCGGGGTCTCCGCATGATCACTAGATCAACAAATAGCTACAAGAGGCTCCTTGAGCTGTTTGGCGAGAGGAGGAAGAAGGGGCAAGCCTAGCTCTCTTCTCCTCTCAAAGTTGTGTCTAAAACTATCAAAGTCTAACCCTTTGCATGGGTGTCCTTGGGGGTTTATATAGGCCTACCACCAGGGGTACAATGGTAATTCGGCTGGGCGCGGGCCCAGACATCAGTGTCTACGTTCGCCGGCTTCTCCGCCGACCGCCGGGGCCCGCCGACTGGTGGGTCCCGCCGGCTGCCGGCCTCCTGGTAGACAGGTAGGTCCCACCGCTTGGGGCTCTTGTCGGGGGCTGGTTACTGTTGCTGCTCCCTTGATGACGAGGGCTTTGTCGAGGTAAGCGTGGCTACAGTGTCGCCGCCTTGCGGGCGCTCACTGTAGCCTTACCTCGTCTTGTCTCCTTAATGGTGCACATTCTTCGAGGGAGGAAGCGAGCCGGCTGGGGAGAGCCGGCCACGTCCCTGGCCAACTAGGGGAAACAGGGCCGCCTTTGGGTGTCTCTCTGACTGAAGGGGCCCGCCGCCTGCGGGCCGTACTGACAGCCTGCCATGGGTGATGTCATGGTCAGCATGGCAACAGTGCCACACCGGACGGGTCATGGCTGCCCCGTACGGTGTACTGTAGCCATGCGTATTCCGGGATTCGGGGGCGGCATGTTTCACTGTTGCCATGCCCCATCCCATTGCCATTACGTTGGTACAAACTTTGAGGGCACGATCTGGGCTGCCTGTTGGGGGCCGCCTTCTTGGAGTCGGTCATGTTGTAGCCGGCTTTCTTGGAGTCGGTCATGTGGTGGCCGGCTTTCTAGAGTCGGCCCTCCCGCGGCATTATTTATGAGAATTCTAGGGCCGGGCCGCCTTCCGGTAGTCGGCTGATGGGGTAGCCGGCCGGGGGAAGGCGGCCCCGTGTCTTGGGTGCTTGAAGGCTTGATCGGCCCATTATTTTTTGAAGAGCCAGGGGGAGCCGGCTAGGCTACCCGTGGTCATTTACTCCGACAGTAGTCCCCGAAGCTGGTTGTGCTTCGTGGCTGAGAAGGGAACTAGAAGCTCAATCAGCTTCCTATCCCGAAAACCCGGCAGCTAGGAGCCGGCTTCACTTATGCTTGCCTTCTCGGCGAAGTCTCTTCGAAATCTGAAGGCGGGAACCAGCTGGCGCGCTAGCCAGGCTGCGGGCTGACCGCCCGCCGCCTGCGCGCCATGTGGCACCCTTCTGCTGGAAGGGCCTGCCAGCCCACGCGCGTGATGGGACACCGCTGCAGACCGGGGCCTGCCACTACCACGCCTCGGCCCAAGCGCGGATCCTTTGCGGCCCGAACTAGCCGCTCGCCTTCCAGAGGCGGTTTCCGCACGCCATTAAGGCATGATAATCGCGGGACGTGGGGGAGTGGGCGCAGTTAATCCCACGTCCCCCCACGCCTCGCCTCCTCGGCTTCGCCGTGCGAGGCTATAAGTAGGGGGAGGAGGGAGAGCAGCAGACGCACGCACGCTCGCCCTCGCTCCACCTCTCTCTCCTTCTTCTTTCTCTCCGTCGCCGCAGCAGCAGTTCTTCACTGCGCCACCGCTCCGCCATTCTTCTTAGCGCGCAACAGCCTTGCCGCCGTTGAATCGGGCGCTCCCCGCCGCCGCGCTTTCCCCGTCGCCTTTCCGTCCTCATGGCTCCAACATCGAGCAACTGCGACGGCTCCAACGTCCACGAGTATCATATCGACTTCCTCCGCAAAACGCGGCGGCTGCCAGGCAAGGACTATGTGTGGGTCCGGCTCGCGCCGGAGGAGGGCGAGCGGGTAATCTTCCGCTCGCACTGCCTGCGCGGCGTCGGCCTTCCCACGAGCGGCTTCTTCCGCTCGTTTCTCGAGTTCTACAACCTCCAGCCGCACCACCTCACTCCAAACACGGTGGTGCTGCTGTCGGCCCTGTGCGAAGGCTTCCTCGGCGTCCTCCCCGCCCTTGAACTGTGGGGGGAGTTCTTCCAGTCCAAGCTCGGCACTGTTGTCGTGGGTGTGCCGGCTCCATGCGGCGCCTTCATCGCCATGCGGCGATTGACGGCTGACAACTCGTTCCTAGACATCGCGCTGATCCAGTCGGTGAAGCTTTGGCAAAAATCCTACTTCTACGTGAAGAACGTCGCCCCGCAGGGCGACTACGTCAACTTGCCGGCTTACGTAGCCGGCTCGCCGGCTGGGAGGCAGCCTTCATGGTCCTACCGGGCCAGGTCGCTGACGCCGGCCGGAGCGGGCGCCGTAGCCCGGCTTCGGGTGCTGATCTAGTCGGAGGGCCTGACCGGGCCCGATCTGAATGCCGCCTTTGTGGAGCGCCGGGTACTCCCGCTCCAAGGCCGCCCTCATCTGACCTGTCAGATGAGCGGCCGCTTCGATCCAAGCCGGCTAAGCACCAAGGAGATGCCTCATGACGAGGTATCTTATATGGTGAACTACATCGCCAACTGCAAGCTCACCGAGGATTGGCAGTACGGCAAGGAGCCGTACTCTCGCGCCGATCCCCCGCCTGCGGTAAGCTTTCCTTCTTTTTTTCTTGTGGCCGAGTTCTCTCTGGCCGGTTTCTGACCAGTCGGCTTATCTTTTTTTTTAATCAGAACCCTCTCCTTCATCCGTCGGCCGGGACCGCGGGGGCAGAACGCGAGTTCGCTCCCGACCATGCGGCGGACGACTTTGACGACCCCGACTTGGGGGCGGCCGCCTTGGACGATGACGCCGTGGGGGAAGGCGGTGAGGTAGGCGGCTCCGGGCTCTTCGCCACCTTCGAGGACTGGCCGGACGACGACGAGGCCGAGCCGATTCCGCGCCACCAGCCGGCGTCCGACCATCAAGGCGCGGGCTCATCTGCTGGGTCGGCTGCTCGAGGTGGCGCATAGAAACACCGGGCGGCGCCGACCCTCTTCGGTAGCCGGCCGAAGAAGCCCAAGGGTACCGCAGCGGCGACCAAGCGGGATGAGGTAGCCGCGAAGGCAGCCCGCTTCTGCAAGGCGGTGAAGCAGCCGCAGGCGGTTTCGGCGTAAGTATTTAATTCTCGCACGCCTTTCTTCTTTCTTCTCTTCAGTCGGCATCCTTCTGAGCCTTTCTTAATTTACTGAATAGGGCTCCGCTCTCTCTGGAGCGGACTACAACCGCCTCCATAGTCGGAGGGGCGGGAGGATCTTCAAGCTCCCGCCGCGTGGACCCCCGTGCCGAGCTCCAGGCAGCGACGGAGCGGAACGCGCGGGAGGCGCGGGAGGAGCGGGAGGCAGAGGAACAGAGGGCGGCCGCCGCCAGGGAGGCCCAGGAGACGACGGCGGAGTGGGCGGAGACGCAGGCCGACGCGGCGGCCAAGGCTCAGGCGCAGGCCGCGGCCACAGAGAGGGCGGCGGAGGCCTTGTGTAACCAGCCTCCGCAACTCATCATCCCCCTCCGCACCGTGGCCCCCAATATCCCGGTGCCCCCGCCAGAGGAAGCCGGCCGCGACCAGTCGGCGATGGAGAGGGAGGGGCGGCATAGTCGTCCCAGAGGGCAGGCGGTGCCGCCATCGTTGGCCGGGACGGGCCAAGGCGGCCAGCCTGAAGCGCCGCCTGCGCAGCCGGCTGGAGGCAAGCCGGCCGTGGGGGAGGCTCTCGTAGTCCTCTCACCGACTCGTCGGCGCGCAGGGAAGGCGACTTCACCCGCAGAGGGCCGCAGGCTCCAGCTCGTGGTCCCATGACCTGTAGACGGCCAGTGTCAGCTCGCCGGAGTGGACGCCGGGCAGTGGGATGGCAGTGCTGAATGTGGCGGCGCAGGACGTCCGGACCCGGCTTCAGTCCCAGGCCGCCGCGCTGAAGAAGTATACCCAAGAATTCCTCGCAACGCGGTCGACCATTTGGGTGAGTCTTCTTGCTCTTGATTTCTTTCGTGGGGGCGCGTCAGCGCACCCACTCGGTGTAGTCCCTGAGTTCCGAGTCGGGTGCTGAGCATGCGGCTTGGAACTTCTCAGCAGACTTTGATTTTAATGATTTGTTCTTGTTTGCACCTTTGTCTTATTCGCAGGACTATCACAACCTCCATGTTGCTACCTTCAACTCCCAGGCCCGGGAGATGGGCCAGAAGGCCGCCAATCAGACGGAGAGCCGGAGTAAGTGTTTCGTTCTTTATCTCATGTGGGGGCGCATCAGCTCACCCACTGGGTGTAGTCCCCGAGATTCGGGCCGACTGCTGAGCAGTCGGGTCAGATCTTCCCTGACGACTTCTTCCTTATCTTCTTTTTATTTATGTCGGCAGGGGCCTAGGCCGACTTGAGGGAGCAGCTCGGCATAGCTCAGACCGCCCTTCGCGCCAAGGAGACCGAGTGGAGCGCCTTGGCCCAGGAACATGCTCGCCTGGCCAAGAAACTGGCCGACCAGGAGGAGAGCTACAAGGCGGCCCTGAAGACGGAGCAAGACAGCGAGGTCGCCCTAAAAGCCGAGTATGAGACCGAGGCGGCGAGCTGGGCCGAGGCGAGGCAGGCGCTGAGCGAGGGCTACGGCCGGGTTGAGGATTTGATCGATGGTAGGCCGCCTTCCTCTTCGTTCTTTGCTCGCCCCCATCATCTGATCTGTCTTCTGACTTGTTCTACTTCTTTCTTCTTTGTGCAGAATACTTCCCCGGCTACTCCATTGCCGCCAACCAAGCCATCGAAGCTCACCGCGAGGCCCGTCGGCAGGCTGGAGCAGAGATCGCACCGGGTGCCAAACGGACGCTTGAAGAGCAACTTCTGGCGATTCAAGCGCGCCTCCAGCCGGCTTATCGCATGCTCTGCCGTCTTCAGCGTGCCGGAGCGCAGGTACTGGCCGCCCTCTGGCCCGGTGAGGTGATTCCCCGCACCCCCAGTCGGACTGCCGACTGGCTGGAGGTAGCAGTCGGCCGCTTCGAGGCCTGGAAGGCTTTTGCAGCTCGGTGCGGGGCTCGGCGGGCGCTGGAGTTCGTCCGGGCTTGGTATCCTGGGCTGAGCTTGGACCAGTTGCGCACCTGGCGGCAGGAGGCTGATGAGGAGCTGGAGGCGGTGCGGCCGGCTGTCATCCAGCGCGCCTCGGCGATCGCTGACTTCACCGACACCAGCGCCTTTGCCCATGAGGTGAATGAAGACGGCGTCGCCCAGCCGGAGGAGTGGTTCAGGCTGAACCCGGCAGAGGGAGAGGACTCGGCGGAGGAGATCGACTCCAGCGACGAGGGCGAAGAAGAGGAGGAGGAGGAGGATGGCGAAGACATTGTGCCGGATGGTGGAGCAACCAGCCAGCCTCAGCCTGATCGTGCTTCTAGCAACGAGGCACGTGCGAATGCGCCGCCTGCAGCGGGTGATGATCAGGCCGAGACTCGCGAGCCAGCCACTCCTCCAGCCGACACTGTCATCTCAGCCAACCTGCCCGACACGCCTGTTGCTCCCTTGGCCTGACTCGTCGTCTTTACTTTCCTGCTTGCTACTCTTTGAACAACTTTTTTATTAAATTTGTGCAGTTCCACCCACTGGGGGTGTATTCAAACTATGTTGAATGCCGGCCTTTCGAAGGCTTTTTTGTGTAAATATAATTATGCATGTGCTTGGCTTCCATTCCTACTTGCTTCTCGTCTATTGGTTGTTTTCCTTTGCCGCCCTCCCTTGGTCGCCGCCTTCCCAGCCGGACAGCTGCTCTGCAGTCTGTGGCCAGGTAAGGACTTGGCCGTCTGGGAGGGCAAGTACTCGAGCTTTTTTAGATTGTAGCAAAGTAAGAAGGGAAGCCGGCCAGCCGGCTGCTCTGACAGCCGGTTGGCGGGAGGGGGAAGCCGGCTTGTGTTATATAAGTTCGTTTAGTCCTTAGCCGTTTTTCATGTGGGCATCCTTTCCTGCCTTTGACTCTTGTTAGTCGGACAGTCTATTCTTCGAGCTGCGACTTTCAACAAGAGAGGGTTTGGGTGCCGGCACACTACTTGTCTCACTGCAGGTAGAACTTAAATATAACCCAAGGCGGCAAGTCCCCGGGCCGAGTGATCGAACCCGGTGCCGGACGAGAAAATAAATGTGATAACATAAACATGGGCATGATACTCATCATTCATAGATAAAAGAGGGTAGTCCCAGAGTACTCCTCGGGGAGCCCGTTGTCTCATACTTAGTACAAAAGGTAGCGTGGTACATACTGCATTTTAACTGTAAAATCTTCGGAGGAGATTGGCGTTCCATGGTCGTTCCGACTCCTTGCCGGAATCATCCCTCTTGCGTGCCTTCGGCTTCTACGCGTCGATCAGGTAGTAGGAGTCGTTGCCTAGACCTCGGCTGATGACGAATGGGCCTTCCCAAGGGGCCGAGAGCTTGTGCTGGCCGGCTGTTCGCTGGATCAGCCGGAGCACAAGGTCGCCCTCTTGGAAGGATCTCGGCTTGACCTTCCGGCTGTGGTAACGGCGTAGACCCTACTGGTAGATGGCGGACCGGCTGAGGGCTAACAGCCGGCCCTCTTCCAGCAGATCGACGCCGTCTTCTCGCGCTTCCTTTGCCTCCGCCTCCGTGTACATGGTGACTCGAGGTGAGTCGAACTCAATGTCGGTTGGGATGACAGCCTCGGCACCATATACAAGGAAGAAAGGGGTGAAGCCGGTTGACTTGTTTGGAGTAGTGCGCAAGCTCCAGAGGACGGCCGACAGCTCGTCGAGCCAACAGCCGGCTGAACACTCCAGTGGCACGACCAATCGGTGCTTGATGCCAGAGAGGATAAGGCTGTTTGCTCGCTCGACTTGGCTGTTTGACTGCGGGTGGGCAACGGACGCTAAGTCCAGTCGGATGCCCTGTGTCGCGCAGAAACGTGCCAGTGCTCCCTTGGCAAAATTCGTGCCGTTGTCGGTGATGATGCTATATGGTATGCCATACCGGGTTGTGATATCTGCAATGAATGTCATGGCAGTCGGCCCATTCAGCTTTTTGATCAGCTTCACTTCAATCCACTTGGTAAATTTGTCCATGGTGACAAGCAGATGCGTCATGCTGCCGCGTGCCATCTTGAATGGGCCCACCATGTCCAATCCCCAGATGGCAAAGGGCCAAGTGAGGGGAATGGTCTTGAGTGCAGAAGCCGGCAGGTGTTGCTTGGAGCTGAAGACTTGGCACCCTTTGTAGTGTTTGACTAATTCCTTGGCGTCCAAAGCAGTCGGCCAGAAGAATCCATGGCAGAAAGCTTTGGCGACGAGTGATCTTGAGGCTGCGTGGTGGCCGCATTCGCCTTGGTGTATATCCTTGAGGACTGCTATGCCCTTCTCTGGCTCGACGCAGCGCTGGAAGACTCCAATGACACTGCGCCTACAAGCTCTCGGTTCACTATTGTGTATGCTCCGGCCCAGCGTTGGACTTGTCTTGCCGAGATCTCGTCAGTCGGCAGCTCTCTGTTAACTAGGAAATTGAGGATGGGATGGGCCCATGATGGAGCTGTGACTTCTTCTGTTGTCAAAATGGCTACTGCGACCAGGGCGGGTGGGCTGGGTGTGAAGAGTTGGAGTCGGCCACCACCTGTTGTGACGATGCAGTCCCCGGGCCGGGTTCTGAAGTCCCTAGGCCGGGTGCGACTACAGCAGTCCCCGAGCCGCCTGTCGAAGTCCCCGAGCCGCCTGCTTGGCTCCCCAAGCTGGCTCCGACGGCGTCGGGGTCAGCCGGCATGACATGAAGATGGAATCAGACTCTGGAGGCGGCTTGATAGACGGCTTGAGGAGGCGTTGGAGGGAGACGCCGGTTGGTATAGCTTGCCGGGTGGAGCCTATTCATGCCAGGGCATCTTCTTGCTCGTTGTCGGCCCGTGGCACATGGAGGAACTCGCACCCTTCAAAATATCCACTGAGTTGCTGAACGAGGAAGCGGTAGCTCGCCATGTTTGCGTCCTTGGCGTCCCAGTCGCGGGATGATTGCTGGACTACCAAGTCCGAGTCGCCATAGCACAGGATCCGGCGGATGCCGAGTTCTTTGGCTAGCCGGAGTCCGTGTATGAGCGCCTCGTACTCGGCCGCATTGTTGGAGGTGGCAAAATGAATTTGCAATGTGTATCTGAGCTTGTCGCCTTTGGGAGAGGTGAGGACGATGCCGGCTCCTAAGCCGGTGCGCATCTTGGATCCATCGAAGTGCATCCGCCAATGAGTGGAGTCGGGTGCAGGCGGCAGGTACTGGGTCTCGGCCCAGTCAACGAGGAAGTCGGCCAATTCCTGGGACTTGATGGCGGTGTGGGGTTGGTAGAAGATTGTGTGGAGAGCCAGCGCAATGGCCCATTTTGCCACCCGGCCGGATGCATCCCGACTGCCTATGATCTCGGCCAGTGGGGCAGTACATACAACCGTGATGGGGTGCTCTTGAAAGTAGGGCTTGAGCTTCTTGGCGGCGAAGTACACGCCATAGCACATCTTCTGATAGTGTGGGTAGTTATGCTTCGAGGTGGATAATACTTCACTCAGATAATACACCGGCCTCTGGACCAGCTGAACTCGGCCTTCTTCTGGGCGCTGAACCATGATAACGGTGCTGACCACCCGGCTAGTGGCGGCAATGTAAAGGAGCATGGGCTCTTTCTCAGTTGGTGCCGCCAAGACAGGTGGCGTGGACAACATCTTCTTTAACTCGTGGAAAGCTTGGTCTGCTTGGTCATTCCACTCAAAGTGAGTGGACTTCTTCATGAGTCGGTAGAGGGGGAGAGCCTTCTCTCCGAGCCGGATGATGAAGCGGTTGAGGGAGGCCAAGCATCCGGTAAATTTCTGGACGTCTCTCAGCTTGGTGGGAATCTCCATTCTCTCTATGGCCTTGATCTTCACGGGTTGCATTCGATGCCGTGTTCGGAGACCAGGAAGCCTAGGAGCTGGCAGGCTGGTACTCCGAACACGCATTTCTCAGGATTGAGCTTGATCTGAAATCGGCGCAGGTTTTCAAATGTCTCCTTGAGGTCTTCCAGCAAGGTGCCGCGCTTCTCCGTCTTCACCACAATATCGTCTATATAGACGTGGGCATTTCTGCCGAGTTGCTTGAGGAGGCATTTCTGCATGCAACGCTGAAAAGTGGCACTGGCATTTCTCAGGCCGAATGTCATAGTCAGGTAACAGAAAGCTCCGAATGGTGTGAAAGGCGGCCTTCAGGCGGTCAGCTGAGTCCAACTTTATCTGGTGGTAGCCCGAGTAAGCATCCAAAAGACTCAATAGCTCGCATTTGGATGTGGAGTCTATCACTTGATCAATCCTTGGTAGGGCAAATGGATCTTTCGGGCAGGCTTTGTAGAGGCTGGTGTAGTCAATGCACATGCGCCACTGCTTGTTCTTCTTCAACACCAGGACCACTTTGGCAAGCCACTCAGGGAAGAAAACTTCCATAATGAAGTCGGCTGCCAAGAGCCGGGCTATTTCTTCTCCAACTACTCTTCTCTTTTCTTCTGACAGGCGGCGCAAGGGCTGCTTGACCGGCTTGGCATCTGATCGGACATGTAGCTTGTGCTCGGCGAAATCCGTTGGAACACCCGGCATGTCTTTGGGAGACCATGCGAAGATGTCCCGATTCTCACGGAGGAAATCGACGAGCTCGCTTTCCTATTTGCTGTCAAGGCCGGTTCCCATGACAGCGTACCTCTCCGGGTGTTGTGGGTCCAGAGGTATCTTCTTCATCTCTTTGGCCGGCTGGAAAGAACATTGAGCCTCATATTCCTTGGGTCGGGAGACAAGGCCGGCTGCTTGCCGGCCATGGCCACGAGTCGGTCCAGCATCTTCTTCTCTTCGGGAATCACAAGGGACTCGGCTAGCCGGCTGCTGGTAGCCGCACACTCAGCGGACTTCTTGTAGTCTCCGGATATGGTGATGACGCCCTTGGAACTCGGCATCTTCATCTTGAGGTAGGTGTAGTGGGGCACAGCCATGAACTTGGCCAAAGCAGGTTGGCCAAGCAGTGTGTGGTAAGGGCTCTCCAGATCCACTACCTCAAACCATATTGCTTCTCGGCGGAAATGATCTTTGTCTCCAGAGAGAACATCTATCCTGATCTTGCCGATTGCTGCACAAGACAAGCCGGGTACGATGCCGTGGAACACAGTTCGACTCGGCATGAGCTGCTTTGTCTTGATATTCAGCTTCTCCATTGTGTCACGGTACAGTATGTTGATGCTGCTTCTGCCATCTATCAGCACACGGGAGAATCGGGCAGCTCGCCTGTCTGTCACGAGGGTGGCATCCAAAACCAATGCATAAGAGCCGGGCGACGGCATCACCTCTGGGTGATCGGCCCGGCTCCAACTGATAGGCTTCTCCGACCAGTGCATGAACTCGGGTTTGTTGGAGGCGACCACGTTGTATTCTTGGTGTTGTCGGCGCCGGCTTCGTCGGTCTTCTGGCTGGCTTGTAAAGACGACGTAGGCGGCATGCTCATCAGGAAACTCATCTTGAATAGCTCCGACTGCCGGCCGAGCGGCCGGCTGCTGAGGGGCCGGAGGCGGCTGTCCAGCAGGCGGAGGCAGCACCAGCCCTTCGCCCTTGGAGATTCGTGTGAGCCAATGGCATTTCCGAGTAGTGTGGTTGGAGGCCTTCGCGCCGCTGTGGAACTTGCAGGGGGCATCGAGGGCTTGTTCGTAGGAGAAAGCCGGCTGCCAAGCCGGCCTGCCGCCCTTCTGCTTCTTGGGCGCGGGCCGATCTTCGGGTTGTTCGTCTTCGACTGTGGCCACTTGCCGACTGGTGGAAGTCGGCATAGGAGCCTTGCGCTTGTTGTCACTCTGGTACGGGCGTCGGTTGGAGTCTCCAGCCGGCGTCTTGGGAGCCGGCGCAAGCACCTTCCCGGAGGCGTCTACTCGGAGCTCGGTCTTCAATGAGGAGTCGGCCGTGGCGTACTTGTCTGCGGTGGCTAGTAGCCCGTCGAGGGTAGTCGGCTCGTCGCAGAGGAGTCGGTGCTTGAGGAGGGTGCCTTCTCGGCACCCGGCGGTGAAGTATTCGATGGCTTGAACCTCGTGCACCCCCTCGTAGGAGTTGCGGAGCTCAGCACAACGCGTGAGATAGTTGCGCGTTGACTCGTTGGGCCCTTGAACGCACAAGGAGAGCTGTCGGGGCTTGGGAGCCTGTTTGTAGGTGCTGGTGAAGTTGCAGATGAAGGCTTCCGTGAAGTCTAGCCAGTTGTTGATGCTGTAAGGCTTCAGGCTGTTGAGCCAGGTGCGCGCTGTGCCTTGGAGCATCAGGGAACATATTTCACGGCAACACGCCTGTTGCCGTTTGCTATGCAGACTGCGGTGGAGTAGTCGATCAACCAATCTTCCGGCTTCACGGAGTCATTGTACTTGGGCGTGTCTCTTGGGAGCGAGAACCCTTTGGGGAAGGGCTCGTTGCGGATGCGGGGGCCGAAGCAAGGCGGGCCGACATCATCTTCTTCTTCTAACGCCAGGGATCGCGCAAGGCGGTCGATCCGATGGCGGGCATCGTTGTCGCCGACTCCTTCACGGCGACCTAGTCAGCCGCTGAGAGTCGGATGCGTGACAGGTGGCGGGGTGGGATATCTCTCCCCACGAGGCGGAGGAGGAGGCGGATCGCCTCATCGCTCCACAGCTCGAGGGCGGCCTTCTGCGTCGCGCCCGATGGTGACTCGAGTCCGACTATGACTAGCAGCCGGCTTCTTTTCCTGCCTTGTGCGGGCCCCGCCCGTAGTCGGCGTTCGTGACGTTGCACCGTGCTCACGGCGTGGGGGAGGGCTTTCAGCGCGGACGCCGGCTTTGTGCCGCTTCGCGGCCGCGTCGATCAGCTGTTGGATGTGCCTGGTCATGTAGGGGAGCTCGTCGGCCCCTACTCCGTTCAGCTCGTCTACGACCGACTGGGCGGCACGTAGGTTCTCAAGAGGCGTGGCGTAGACTGGGCGTTCTGCTCCCAGCATGTCGGCGATGGCCGCGCCGCGTTTCTGGACGACGCCGACCCGACTCGGCCCGTCGGGAGGCGGCGTGCCAAAGGCGGCGCGGTCGACTTCGCGCTGGTGAGCCTCGGTGAGGCGTCTCATGGTGGCTAGCTTCTGGCCCTCCGCGATGAGGGCAAGGCGGCGTGCCTCCAGCGCCTCGGCGTCGGCGTCGGCCGGGATGGGGGCGGACAAATCGTGCAGCGCCGCTTGCAGGGCGTCGTGGGTGTTCTCGCCAGAGGCGACTCCGTGGCTGATGACCAGCACCTCGGTGACAGTGCTGCCGCCACTGTCGGCTCGAGGGAGAGGATCGTCGAAGACCACCACGTTGGTGGGGAAAGCGTCGAGCGATGCCGTGTCGGAGTCGACAAGCATCGGATCGGTGGAGCCAACTGACTCCAAATCCACAGCGGGCTTGCTGGAGACGTGGAGTTGGTCAAGAAGGCTGACGAGGCGGCTCTCGAGGCATCCGGTGCCCGCGTCGGATGCGGGCTCGTCGGAGATGCGAGCCTCGCCAAGAAGATCGGCGAGGCAGCTCGCCGTGCAAGCGTCGTCGACACCTCGCAGCGCGTCGGGGCAAGCGCCATCGGGCGTGTCGGGCTGGCTATGCTCGCGGGGGAGGAAGAGGGTTCCCGTCCAGAATAGGTCTCCAGACGACGGTGCACCTGGCCCCACGGTGGGCGCCAAATGTCAGGTGGTAGGTGCGACATATGCCAACGGATGGCTTATCATTGTGGGAGCCAATAAGACGTTGCCGGTGCCTGGAAACGGGATAAGGCAAAGACATGCACGCCAGCGGATCTTATCCAGGTTCGGGGCTCTCTGTGGAGATAACACCCCTAGTCCTGCTCTGCGGGGTCTCCGCATGATCACTAGATCAACAAATAGCTACAAGAGGCTCCTTGAGCTGTTTGGCGAGAGGAGGAAGAAGGGGCAAGGCTAGCTCTCTTCTCCTCTCAAAGTTGTGTCTAAAACTATCAAAGTCCAACCCTTTGCATGGGTGCCCTGGGGGGTTTATATAGGCCTACCCCCTAGGGGTACAATGGTAATCCGGCTAGGCGCGGGCCTAGCCGTCAGTGTCTACGTTCGCCGGCTTCTCCGCCGACCGCCGGGGCCCGCCGACTGGTGGGTTCCGCCGGCTGCCGGCCTCCTGGTAGACAGGTAGGTAACACTGCTTGGGGGTCTTGTCGGGGGCTTGTTACTGTTGCCTCTCCCTTGATGACGAGGGCTTTGTCGAGGTAAGCGTGGCTACAGTGCCGCCGCCTTGCATGCGCTCACTGTAGCCTTACCTTGTCTTGTCTCCTTAATGGTGCATGTTCTTCGAGGGAGGAAGCGAGCCGGCTGGGGAGAGCTGGCCACGTCCCTGGCCGACTAGGGGAAACGGGGCTGCCTTCGGGTGTCTCTCTGACTGAAGGGGCCCGCCGCCTGCGGGCCGTACTGACAGCCTACCGTGGGTGATGTCATGGTCAGCATGGCAACAGTGCCACGCCGGACGGGTCATGGCTGCCCCGTACGGCATACTGTAGCCATGCGTATTCCGGGATTTGGGGGCGGCATGTTTCACTGTTGCCACGCCCCGTCCCATTGCCATTACGTTGGTGCAAACTTTGAGGGCACGATCTTGGCCGCCTGTTGGGGGCCGGCTTCTTGAAGTCGGTCATGTTGTAGCCGGCTTTCTTGGAGTCGGTCATGTGGTGGCCGGCTTTCTGGAGTCGGCCCTCCCGCGGCTTTCTTTATGAGGATTCTAGGGTCGGGCCGCCTTCTGGTAGTTGGCTGATGGGGTAGCCGGCCGGGGGAAGGCGCCCCGTGTCTTGGGTGCTTGAAGGCTTGATCGGCCCATTATTTTTTGAAGAGCTAGGGGGAGCCGGCTAGGCTACCCGTGGTCATTTACTCTGACACCCAGGGCAGCTATGCGATCCAAGAGCTCGTTTAGGGAGGAGAGCTCCATTGTATCCATCCGCTCGGTGAATTCCGAGCTGACGTGGAGGCTGTTCTTGATGACCTGAGAAGTCATAGTCGGCAAGGCAGCCGAACGGGCGGCCATGACAAAACCGCCCAGCCGGAGAGTTTGGCCTACAGCCAGGGACCCTCCAGAGGTGATGTTGTTCTTGACAACAAGGCGAGCCATCAAGCCCTATCGCGACGGCACAGTGGAACTCTCAATGAAAGCACCAATGTTAGTGTCAAAACCGGCGGATCTCGGGTAGGTGGTCCCGAACTGTGCGTCTAAGGCTAATGGTAACAGGAGGCAGGGGACACGATGTTTTACCCAGGTTCGGGCTCTCTCGATGGAGGTAATACCCTACTTCGTGCTTGATTGATCTTGATGATATGAGTATTACAAGAGTTGATCTACCACGAGATCATAGAGGCTAAACCCTAGAAGCTAGCCTATAATTATGATTGTTCTTGTCCTACGGACTAAACCCTCCGGTTTATATAGACATCGGAGGGGGCTAGGTTTACACAGAGTCGGTTACAGAGAAAGAGATCTACATATCTGAATTGCCAAGCTTGCCTTCCACGCAAAGGAGAGTCCCATCCAGACACGGGACGAAGTCTTCAATCTTGTATCTTCATAGTCCAACAGTCCGGCCAAAGTATATAGTCCGGCTGTCCGAGGACCCCTTAATCCAGGACTCCCTCACCGGGTGCACCGATGCTGTAGCTGGTAACTTCAGTTCATACGCCACCTCGTTGATTTTCTTGATGATAGGAAACGTCCCAAAGAACTTGAAAGAGAGCTTGTGGTTCGCCCGTGGAGCAACGGAGGTTTGAATGTATGGTTGCAGCTTGAGGAAGACTTGATCGCCCACTTGGAATTCTCGGAACGATCTCTTTTTATCTGCCTGAGACTTCATGCACTGTCGCGCCCTGTTGAGGTGTTGTTGTACCAGGTCCTGCACCACTCGGCGTTCTTCTATCCATGCTTGGAGAGAAGGCACCGAGGTACTGGGTGGTGTGGTGATGCCCCAATGCCGAGGCTCATGGTCATACAGTGCCTTGAAAGGCGACATGCCAATTGCCGAGTGTGGGGAGGTATTGTACCAAAATTGTGCCAGGGCGATCCAGAGACTCCAGCGGCGAGGGCAAACTTGAGTGAAATAGCGGTGGAAGGTTTCTAAGCATTGAGTTACCCGTTCCGTTTCACCGTCTGTCTGGGGGTGGTTGGCAGTGCTCATTCTCAGCTCTGTGCCTGCGTACCAGGACAGTTCACGCCAAAAATGGCTGGTAAACACAGGGTCCCTGTTCGAGACGATGGCTCCGGGAAACCCATGCAACTTGTAGATCTAAGACATGTAGACTTGCGCCACTTTAGCTGCTGTGTAGGGGTGGGCGAGAGGAACAAAGTGAGCAAAGCGAGTCCTCTTATCCACCAACACAAGTATGCAATTGAACTTCCTGGACTGTGGTAGGCCGACGATAAAATCCATAGTTATGAGATCCCATGGCTGTTGAGGAATTGGGAGTGGTACCAACAGACCTGGAGATGTGGCACGGTCTGGTTTGGCTTGTTGGCAAACTTGGCAGCATGCGACGTAGTGCTTGATGTGAGCTTTCATTTTGGGCCATGAAAAAAGACGACGGATGTGCTTGTATGTCATGGGGAATCCCGAGTGACCGCCCAAAGCACTGTCGTGGAAGGCTGTTATGATTCGTTGTTGTGGTGTTGTGGACCCCCCGAGACAAATCCGGTCGCGAAAGTGCAAACTTCCTTGCTGGAGTGAGAATCTCTTCTTGGGATCGTCCCGAACAGCCAACTGCTCCAAAAGACGTTGAGCTTAAGGATTCAAATGGTAGCTGGTGATGATGTCGTCGAGCCACGCTGGCTGACAAGAAGTGACAGCAGCTAGCATCTACTTCGGCTCTGCTCGTGACAGTGTGTTGGCCGCTGAATTTTCCACTCCTTTTTTGTACTTGATGCAGTAACGCAAACCCAACATCTTGGTGAAGGCCTTTTGCTGCCAGGGTGTAGTCAATCGTTGTTCCTCCAGGTGGACTAGGCTGCATTGATCTGTGAAGATAACAAACTCGGCATGTTGCAGGTACGGACGCCATTGATCAACAGCAACGATGATAGCCAGATATTCCTTTTCATAAGTCGACAACCCTTGATATCACGGACAGATCACCTTACTCATGAAGGCAACTGGGTGACCTCCCTGTTGGAGGACTGCCCCAACCCCCTTGACGCTGGCGTCTATCTCGACCACGAACTGTTTGGAGAAATCCGGAAGTGCCAAAACTGGAGTTGTGATCAGGTGTTGCTTCAGGGTTTGGAATGTTGTTTCTATGACCGAAGACCATATGAATGGAGTCCCTTTTTTCAACAGATTGAACAAGGGTCGCGTGATCACGCCGAAGTGGCGCACAAATCAGCGATAGTAGCCTGCGAGTCCCAAAAAACTCCGGACACCTTTGACATTTGTGGGGGATTGCCAATCCGCGACGGCTCGTATCTTACTGGGCTCTGTAGCTACCCCTTGTGGACTGATGACATGCCCCAGATAGGAGAGCTGTTGCTGGCCGAACACACACTTAGATGCCTTGACTTTCCATTGATCCTTGCGCAGTAGTGTCAACACCTCCGTGAGATCCTCTTGGTGCTACTCCAAGGTTTTATTGAAGACTAAGATGTCATCAAAGAAGAGAATCACACACTTTCTGTTGACAGGCTTGAGAGTGGTATGCACCGTGCCGTTGAAAGTACTCGGTCCCCTGCCAGCCAAAGGATACAACCTTGTACTCAAACTTCCCAAAATGGGTTTGGAAAGCCGTCTTGTACTCATCACCTTCTGCAATCCTGATCTGGTGGTATCCTGCGCGCAGGTCAAGTCTGGAGAACCACTACGCGCCCTGTAGCTCATCCAATAATTCCTCAATGACCGGGACCGAAAACTTGGCTACGCACATGAGTGCGTTGAGGTGCCGATAATCGATGCATAGGCGCCATGTACCATCCTTCTTCTTGACCAGAATGACCGGGGATGAGAAGGGACTGTTGCTGGCCTGAATCAATCCTGCTTTGAGAAGCTCGGCCACTTGCCATTCAGTTTCATCCTTATGCTCTGGTTTGTGTCTATAGGGCCTGATGCTAAATGGTTGTGCGCCGGGTAGCATGGGAATGTGATGATCACAGGATCTTTTTGGCGGCAACCCTTCCGGTGTTCCAAACACGTCAGCAAAGTCGTCCAAAATCTGCTGCAAACAAGCTGGAGTTGGTGTGGCCTTGGCTTCGTTGCTGGTAATAACATAGAGATGCACCATGTTAGTAATAGCATTGTTCTTGCACAATCCCTTAAGTTGGCTGTTGATGAGGAAGCAGGTCGAGGACGTTGCTTCGTGCCCTTGCAGACTGACGGTGCCGGTCAGCGATTGGAATTCCAGGTGCTTGGCGCGCCAGTCCACTGTCACCGTACTATGGGCTTCGAGCCAGTCCATACCCAGGATGGTGTCATACAGGACCAAGTGCAGCACCTTCAAGTCCGTGATGAATTCGTGCCCTTGGGAGCACCACACACAACTGGGCACAACTACGGAGCAGAGCATCTCTCCGCCGTCGGCGACCCGCACGCGATAAGCGCACGGAAGTGGTTGTGCGCCTGTCAACTAGTTTGCCAACGCAGAGTCGATGAAGGAATTCGTGCTGCCGGAGTCGACTAGCATGAACACTTCTCGGCCTTGTATCCAAGCGCAAAGTTGAAAAGCCTTGGCGGAGACCCCGCCCGAGACGGCGGACTTGGAGATGGCCATCACTGTGTCATCCGGCGGAGGCAGTTGCATGTCGATGGTGTTGTCGAGGCCGAAAAGGTCGAGGAGTTCCTCGACGACTTGGAGTTGGACCGAGGTGGGGCACACATGGTTGTGGCCCCACCTCTTGCCGCACTTGAAGCAGAGGCCGCGGGCGCGGCGATACTCTTGTAGCATCTTTAGTTTTGTTGAGTCTGCGTGCGCGGCGTCTGTGCCGCGACAATCGGTGGTGCCCACGGAAGTCGCTGGCCGGGACGGGGGTGGTGGTGGCGGCAGTGGCGTGCTCGGCCGCTAGATCGGTTCGGGTGGTCGGGGAAGAGACCCAAACGTGCTCTCCGCCACCTCCTCCTGCAGCAAGGCAAGGGTGCACGCTGTATCCAAGTCGGGTGGCCGCTGGACAAGTACCACCGCTCGGATATCCATCCTCATTCCCTCCACAAATCGAGTTAGAAAGTAGTAAGGATGAATCAAATCAGAGTACGAGCTCAAATGATTAATGATTAGTTCAAATTTCTCGATGTAGTCTGCAACAGATGATGTTTGCCTGATAGTGTAAAACTGACAAATCAGCATCTGATCTCGATCATGGCCAAAACGCATGCAAAGCAGAGAGGTAAACGACTCCCAGTCAAACTCGGCCAACCATTTCTGTATCGTTTGTAACCAAACGGAAGCAGTGCCAGTGAAATTAAGGGCGGCCATGGGAACCCAGAAGGTAGCATGGATTCCAAACATGGAGAAGTATTGCTCACACAAGGTTTTCCACAAATTCGGATTCTCCCCTGTGAACTGTGGAAACGCAATGGAAGGATGGGCTTGGCCAAGCCCAGCCAACATCTGACTTGCGTGAACGGAAGGGGATAAAGCTGAAGGTGACAGCAGGGAATCAGACTGACCGCTGACCGGGAGCGGCGGTGGTGTCTGGAACGACACTGTTGACTGCCCCCGTGGTAGGTTGATGACGTCGTGGCCATGAGGCCCTGGATGTTGTGCCGTTGCGCCATTCACGGGTCCGATGGGGACGACGTGCGTCGTAGGCGGAGGTTGGGGCAGCTCGCGAGCGTTCAGGTCCGCGCCACCATCCTTGGGCGGCACCCTTTGCGCCAGCTGCAGCGCGGTCATAGCGTCACTGAAATCCATGACACAGCGCTCCAGATCGGGACGCCATGTGAGGAGTTCGTCGATCTTGGTCGACGTGACCTGCTGGGCCTTGGTCTGGGCATCGATCTTGGCCTCCAGGTTGGCTTCCAGCTTGGTGAGGAACGCGGAAATGCCGGGATCCATCGCCTCTAACTGCGCTCAGGCTTGGCGCAGGCTTCTGGTCTCGACGAGTTTCTCCAGAGCGGGCGGAGAGGGAGGTGGGTGGTCTCTGATACCAAATGATAGGGACAAACTAGTCTCTCAATTACTTGGCAACAATCTCAGAGGAATATGAATTTAGGTATCGATTACAACTCAATTGCAAGTAGTGGCTAGGGTTCATGCGAGATGGGGAATGGGGTAGGTAGCTGCGCCGCCGGGTGCCTGATCCTCTGGATGCCCTTCTCTTCCCAGCGATGCCGTTAAGTAGTAGGTGGAAGCAGTTGGGCCGTGCTGACCCGGTCCGGCCCGCTGACTCGTGGGTTAGCCATGCGTGGTCGCTTGGCCCGTGCGTCGCTGGCCACCTAAGTCCTTGTGGATGGTCCCGCCTTGTCAGGGACGCTGACAGACCCCCTAGTCCAGGACACCGTTAGGGGGAGGCCAAGTAAGAAGAAGAAGGATGGGGGATCTCTCCCCCTCTCTCCCGGTGGCGCCGGAACGCTGTCGGGGGAATCATCGTGTGACGGCGATATACTCCAACAACTCTGTCATCTCCCTCAACACCTCCATCACCTTCCCTCATCTATTATCAGCGGTCCACTCTCCCGCAACCCGTTGTACCCCCTACTTGAACATGTTGTTTTATGCTATATATTATTATCTAATGATGAGCCATCCTATGATGTTTGAGTAGATTCTTTTTGTCCTATGGGTTGATTGATGATCTTGATAATTGAGCTGCATGTTTTATTTTGGTGATGTGCTATGGTGCCTTCCGTGCTGCGCACACATGGGGGATTTCCGCTGTAGGGTGTTGCAATATGTTCATGATTTTCTTATGGTGGATTGTGGGGGTGACAGCAGCCTAAACCCAAGAAAGGAGATTGTTGTGTATGGGATTAAAGCTATGGTTGGGTTTTACCTTAATGATCTTTAGTAGTTGCGGATGCTTGCTAAAGTTCCAATCATAAGTGCATATGATCCAATTATGGAAAGTATTTTAGCCCATGCCTCTCCCTCGTATAAAAATGCGATAATGATTACCGATCTTGTTCTCAATTGCCTAGGACAACCTCGCAAATCCTACCACCACTATTCCAACACTCGTTATACTAACTTAATTGTTCTTTTATTAAAGCAGCACCTAACTTTTATGAGGGCAAAAATTCGATGAAGGCCAGCGGGCCAAACCTAGCATATCTATCGAACGCGATCGAGTGTACTCGGCACATCTTCTTGAAAAATCGGTAGGGTGGTCATTTTTCGCCTACAATCATATTCAATTCGATCTTATTTATGGGAATGAAAAAACAATAAATAGTTTGCCTAGCTACTCTGTTACATTTGGTTTTTGCACCAAGGGCACAAAGGGTCATCGTATCCTATCCCATATACCTAAATAGTTGATCCCACTAACTTCAATTTTCTCAACATGCAACTATGCCACCTCGTCATGCCACATGCATGAGAAAACACTTATATTAACATGCATTATGCATGTTACTCATATTCAATTTCCAATAACTTCAATTCTCTCAACATGCATCTATGCCACCTGGCCATGCCACCATGCAAGGGAAAACACCCATATCAACATGCACTATGCATGCTACTCATATCAAGAAATATTCTACAACTATAGAATAATCAAATGCAATAAAGTTTATTTTAGTTTCAGCTCACATATTGTTAGTCTAAATACTAATGTTCCATACACCCAATTCTCACTGAAATAGTTGAGACATATTCCCGCCACAATGCGCAGGTATAATCTCTAGTTTTGCATATGGTTGGGACAAAAAAAAACTTCAAATAGTCACCTAAGTTTTTGGCTCCAATTGGTCTTTGCGGCAAGGATGTAACGGGTCATCTAGTCTTAGCTTGAAATAAAAAGAACTCCAATCCAGGGGTGACTCTAGTGGAACAAAACATCAATCCCCATAAGCGCGGCCTCTCACCGTTGCCTTTATACTACATAACGTCTATAATTATCTCGAGAAGCGTAACATAATGAATTAGAACCAGGTTCAACTACTCATATGCACGATAAACTACTGCAAGTCAGATTGAACATGGATTCTAAATCAATCAACCAAGGCATGCTGGGATAAGTAAACCAAGGGAATATATATCAGGGAACAAAATCGGGCCATGCCATGAATAGGCATCAAGCACCACTGAAAGCATTGTCAAAATAGGGGTAAATAGCATGGAGTACATTAAAAGTGGTTAAACATGCATGACCATGACTAGATTCTATGCACTTCCCTAATCAATTGGGATATCAAGTTTGTAATTTTCTGACTAAAAATGAATTAATTATGATTGATGCATGCTTTAAATGATGAAATCAATTCTAACCAGTGAATGAAATTAAGGTGTCAAAAGTGCAAACTAATGACTATTTTGAAAATTACTCATTTTTATGAACATGATACATCAATAACTCGTCATTTTGGGAGTTATAGCTGAAGTGATATGGATTCCAAAAGTTTTTGAAGTGAAACTCATTTTTGTGCCATGGCAGATTTGCAAATTGGAGTCATGGGGGAGTCAACAACGAAATTGGTTGCACCGACAACGTTTTTCTCTGAAAGATTTCCATAGGAAATCCGGCGTATTTTGCCTCCACCGCATTACGCAAGTGTGATGTGTTGAACATTTGTTGAATGATTACCGTCAATGGGGTCCACATGTCGTGCCACTAAATAATCGGGGTTAGCATTAAACTTCAACAACTGCTAAGATAATCGTCAAGGATTTGGATATCATAGGGCTCGGTTAAACCAAAAGGTATGCAATGCAAGAGGGGGAGGGGGTGCTGGATCTGGATCGGGGAGACGTCTCTGGAGACAATTAGAGACTACTGCAACCAGTTCTTTCTCATATTCCAACAAATAATCTTGCTATCCTGGTAGTGGCACCTCCAAAAGACATCCTCATTTGTAATTTCTGTCAGCTTGACTGATCAGTTTGCCACAAGAATGGATAGGGAAACAGTTCCTGACGGGAACAGGGTTAATCGTTCAATTCGCAGATTAAGAAAAAACAGCCCAGAGGGCAATGACACATACATATAAAATTTCCTAGGTTGAAGCAAGAAAGGTGTAGTTTATGACTAGCTGCAGCCCAAGAACAACACACTCCCATTTCCCTTCCATTCCCTCTCACTCTGAAGAACCTCGGTACGTGTCAATCTTGCCAGCTCCAGGGTTAAAAATAGCAAGAATAACAAGAGCTCCTAGTAGTATCAGCATCATCCCCAGTGAGTTCATCAGCATCGCTTCTGTGGAGAAGCGCCCGATCATTTTTGCACTCTGCATGAAGATTGACTTCTCCAGAAGTCCAGTCACGCTTGTGGCGATGGCAAGAACATAGAGAAATACACCCAAGAACACATGCCAGGGGAGCAGGGACGCTCTGTCGCTTCTCGATCCTCCAGGGTACCAGAAGGTCAAAAAACCAGCAGCCCACTGTGGAGAATCCATGACGAGGAGGAGAATAAATTATAAGACCTCTTTATCTCTAAACAATTTAATAACGAAAACATCATGACTGCACATGAGATACCATCTCTTCTCTACCTGCAAGCTGAAGATGATGATGCAAGAAAGGCCCAACCAGGAGTGGAGTGTGTACAAGTGGTCAATTTCTTTTTCATCGTGGAACTTCCAGACAGCCCAGAGGCCAACTAGACTCAAAAACATGGCAAGGAACTGCAACGTAATGTGTACTAACTTCTTCAGTTTCTTGGTTCCTGGCACTGTCTTGTACGCCAAAAGAGCTGCATGAAGCACCATATCAACAAGAATTTATAAGATGTATACCCGATACAAATTAAATAACTGAATTCAACTCTAATGGTCTGGTCCCCAAACCTGGTCTTGGGGTTGTATCTGCTAGGTGTCAATTCAGATTTTACTATTCAAACAAATGAGACTACTTACTTTGGAGTTTCAGTCTATCCGAATCTGGCTACGAATTGGATTGGGTTTCAGACATAAATAGGTAAAGTATGCTATTAGTTTTGCTTTGCGGTGTTTCCTTATATTTCAGAAGTATACTATGTGACCAAACTTGGTTAGAATCATTTCCAGCATGCCGAGAATCCATATCATTAGCTACATAACATACTTTCTACATATAATTAACCAAGATATAAGATACAATGACAGCTTAGTCTAGTTGGAATACTATGGAACGGTATGTATTTCATACATCTAAAATATTATGCACATGCCAGAAATAGCCAAAGCAACACATTTGGCATGAAATTGAGTGAGTCCATACAAAAAAATATATGCCACAATAACAAGGCCGTTCTGAAACCAAAGTGTTTTAGTCGATATCACTGACCTTCACCATTCAGGACTACCAATCCAATCAGCATTAGCACAGGGTGTACCTGAAAAGATGCACATTAGTATCACAAGAAGATGAGATCAATATACACAATAATAATATCTAGTGAACATAATTATAATCACCAACTTTGGTATTGCATGCAAAACCACAAACACATAAACAATATGGTTGGTTATTGGTTGACAAAGTGACGTGTTACAAGGCTGGATGTCGCGGCAGTGTTGCTGACAAATGGCATGCACTGAATCCTTGTCTGATGGTCTTAATAGACAAACATGACTGAAATAATCCAACTTTCATTCTGAGTGCACAGATAATGTGCACAACTACACATAGATGTGTACAAATGCAGCTATAGGATGTATGTTCCCTCCCAGCCAATATCCCATGTGGAGAATTACTGCGTGAAACGCAAGCAGCAGCACAAAAATATAAAAAGAATTCTAGTACCAACTGATTTGTAAAATCAATCCCTCCAAAGAAATATCACCCTGTTTTCCTGAAATCTTGTCATTTAAAGCTTATTGTTGAGATTAATGAATTGTCAAATGACACACAAAAGATATGTGACACAGAGGTAAACCCTACACTCAAGACCCACCATTGCATGTCAAAATCCACAATCTTTTTTTCACGGAAAGACTGATGTTTCAAAATGGAATGAACCGGAAACATTCCCCTTTTTTTGCTCAGAGACTTGTCCATCAGATCACATGGCATGCAGCGCAGCACTTCCCATGTAACACTCCTAAAATGATGGATGATCTGGCTGCATGAATTTGAGAAGTGAAGTACACAAAGAGTAATTTTTTCCAAGCAGATGTTTTCTTGTCTATTTCTCAGTTGAATATCAACTGATAAAAAACAATGTTTCAAAAGAATTCCGACTTGCCATTCTACACACGGACGTTCAAATTTTCGGTCATTCATTATGCAAGTGTAAGCCCTGCACATCCCAGACACCACAAATACTATCCAAAAAATTGTTAATTTCTACCGAAAGGGTTAGAAACTAAGTCTTAGTGACCACTAGTCATAAATGAACCTATTGTCCCAATCATAGTGCCACATCCCCGTCCACCGTCCTGAAGTAGACAGATATCAGAGGCTTACCCTCTTCAATCGCTCCTCTCTCTTCTCTAGCAACTCTCATCCCCTACTTCAAATCCCTTAGCTGCATGCGGTTCACCTGTGAGAACCATAGCTGGTGCCTCACAATTGGTATTAGTCGCCACGATTGGTTCCGTCTGCCTCGCTAATCCTCTCGATAGAACGGTAAAATTCCACGATGAAGGGTGTGGAATTGCTTCAATGAATCCACCCAAAATCACAAGCAGGGTTTGTTTGATGTAAAGACACGTTGCAACAGCGCCGTCGAAGGCTGCCGCTCCCACGGCTTGGACCAGTTAGCCACCGCTACTATGGGGGAAAGCACCAACCAACTTTAGTCATCCACGGCGACACTGCTCGCCAAGTTTGATCACATGACCACTAAACTCGACAATTTTGGTAAGAAACTCATCACCACCCAGAAGAGCATGGATGAGATTCATGATAAGGAAGCAATGCTCCGAGGCGACGCCGGCAATGTCCATGGCAGCTCCCACACTCACGCCGACCCAAGCGGCTCCTCTTTGACGTTTGGGTGGTCCCTCGTTTGGCGAATCAACCGCCATACTAGAGATGCCAGATGGAGTGCCACCACGTACCGGGTTCATCACGGCGCCAGGCTCACCTCAAGATGGAGTCGAAACATGCCACGTCGATGTTCCGGGGCGCGGGCAAGTTTAGAGCGTGAGCGACCATGGGAGCATCAGCTCGAGCGGGATCGACCGTGAGATCACGACCACAACCACTGTGTCAAGTTGCCGAAGCACGACTTTCCTCGGTTCTCCGGTGACAACCCACGTATGTGGATCGATCTCGCTCACACTTACTTTGACATGTGTCAAGTTCCTACTCATCAATGGGTGTCTACCACAACCTTGTATTTGGATGGTGGGTGTCTTCCACAACCTTGTATTTCGATGGCCATGTGGCACTGTTGTGGAAGGCATTCAAACGGCCCCACCGAGCTTGGCCTTGGGAGGAATTCAATTTTGCTACTCCCTCCGATCCATATTACTTGTCGCTCAAATGGATGTATCTAGACGTATTCCAGTGCTAGATACATCCGTTTGAGCGACAAGTAATATGGATCAGAGGGAGCATTGAACATGGCCTTGGGAGGAATTCAATTTTGCTATTGAACAGGAATTTGGCCAGGAGGAATATGACACTTAGATGTCACGCGACTGCAGTTTAGGCAAATACATTCAATTGCGGAATACAGAACAGCTTTCGAGTCACCAATAGACCACCTGATCGCTTTTGATCCCTCCCACTCTTGACACAGAAGTTTTTTGTGTCCTAGTTTGTTCTCAGCCTCATGAATCAGGGCTGCAGTCTGATTTCAGACATCTACGAGTGTAACGCGTGCCGTGGAGCTTGCTCGGATTCAGGAAGAATAGCTGGACTCACACAGCCCTTGTGCACGCACTTGGCCAAGCAAATGCAACAGGTAGCTCCGTAGCTGTTCCCAATACTGTAGCCCCTGTTCCTCCTCCTCAGTGGCAACAACGTGTTAGAATACGTAATGGGCCTAATGGACCCGTTAGTCTTAGGGTTAATTAGAGATAAGGGTCGCTTGCTTAGGGGTCAAGTCAGCCTTGCTTGGGAGTCAAGTAAACCTCTCTATATAAAGAGAGGAGATGTATCAATCTACTCAAGCAAGAATTAAGAAGGAAATCCCTTCCCTCTTGCCCGGCCGTGGGCAAAAAGGCCCCCGGCCGGCCCTCTCGCGCCCTCCTTCTAGCAGCACCAGAACAATTTGGTATCAGATAGCTCAGTTCTGATCATGTCTTCGCCGCCGCCCACCCCGTCGCTTCCGCTGCCGACCGTCACCACCGCGCCGCTGCCCTCCCAGTCCGCGCCGCTGGTCGCATCCTCCGGCGCCGCCACCGCACCACCGGCCGCCGCCTACACCCCGAAGGAGATCACCGGGGTCCTCAACGACCTCGTCACAGCCATCCAGGGGATCCGGCTGTACCTGGCCAGCCCCTACGGGCCGCCGCCGCCCCTGCCGCCGACCATTGCCATCGGGCCGCCGGCCCTGCCGTGGTACTCGCCGCATTCAAGGGCCTCCGCGGCGTTCGCTGGGATGCTGCAGCTGCCGCCGCCGCCCGCCGCCACCCCACAGTGGCCGACGCCGGCTCCCGCCGCGCCTCCAACGCCCATCGCCACCCCCGCGCCGCCGTGGCTGCCGTGGCAGCCACCGCACCAGGCAGCCTTCGCCGCGCTCGTCGGGCCACTGCAGCAGCCGCTGCAGCTGCCATCCATCGCCACCACCGCCCAACCCTGGCTGCCGTGGCAGCCGCCGCTCCTGGCGGCCTCCGCCGCGCCCGGCGCTCCGCCGCAGCAGCCACCGCCGGTCAGCTCCGGCCGCGCATCGACCGCGCCGGCTGGAGTCCCGCTCCACCAAGTCCAATCCCCGCCGTCACCGTCATCGCTTCCTTCTTGGATCACTACCCGTCACGTGTCGGCGGCGGTGAGGCTGCAGGCTGCTGCGCGCGGCCTCCTAGCGCGTCGGCATGTGCGGGAGATGTGTGGTCTACAGGTGCCGCTCCTCCAAGTTGCCCTTCGCTGCGCAGAGGACCTCGATCTCATCCATTGGGTCGGGGATCTTAGGCATGCGGTTTCCCCCAAGGGCGGCGGGCCTACTGTTTTCCCCACGGGCAGCGACCTCAAAGTCTGCAACATCGGCGGCTGGGGGGGGGGGGGGGGGGCGCACCCCTCCTCGTCATTCTCCATCGCAAGCCCTCCACTCTTCCCTGTGCGGTGCAGACCAACAGCTGTCCGGCAGGGAGAAGGCATGGTGTCACCGACAGCAGCGCACTGCGTAGCACCACTGCATTCCGCCACCAGCCGCCGCGAGGGTGCCTCTGCTGGTCACTCTTGCGACCACTTCCAGGTGGTCATACACATGCACTCCTTTTGTCCAGGTGGTGTCCATGGGATCCAGGTGGCTATACACGTGCACGTCCGACATGCAGATGGTGTCCACTTTTGGTTAAGGGGTCCAAAATAAAGCGTCCCAGTCCATTTCAGGTTGAGAATAATAAAACAAGCCGAGAAGTAAAAGGCTTATTTTTAGGTGTTAGGTTTGTGTTGCGTCGAGTCATGGTTATAAGTTGGTTAGGCTGCAGCTCGAGGACAAGCTGCATGTCCAGGTGGGGTGTAGTGTTAGAGTACGTAATGGGCCTAATGGACCCGTTAGTCTTAGGGTTAATTAGAGATAAGGGTCGCTTGCTTAGGGGTCAAGTAAGCCTTGCTTGGGAGTCAAGTAAATCTCTCTATATAAAGAGAGGAGATGTATCGATCTAATCAAGCAAGAATTAAGAAGGAAATCCCTTCCCTCTTGCCCGGCCGTGGGCAAAAAGGCCCCCGGCCGGCCCTCTCGCGCCCTCCTTCTAGCAGCACCATAACACAACGCAAGACAACTGATGATTTTGTTAGAATTGCTAGCTTCTCTAGCTGTCACCCAGGACTCTCACTAAAGAGATGTGCTTTGCTTCACACAGAAAGAGCTACTACTAGTGGGATACTTTATTTGCTACAAGCCTGCCTATTACATATGGCGTGCCTCTCCTTATATATAGGCCTACAGTAACCGCCATTGCTACAGTAGTATGGCTCATAGCTAGTTCATCTACTGCACAACTCATACCCAAGTAGATGAAAACTCATATAAAGTTAGGATAACTATTGAGTGATGACATATGCCATGACATCATATTCTTCTTGGCTAAAGTTTCATGATGTCCCTCAACATCCAACTCAATTTGACCTCTTCCTTCTCATGCATGTTATCCTGGGATCGTCTACGTCTTTTCGTACTGCATGATCATAGCTACCGCATACGACATCCCCTTTGACGAATTCACACACATTTTCTCGTGGACACAACTAACACGAGAACTCTGTTCTTGTGGACACAACAAGCACAAGAACCATGTTGCCTTGTAGATGGCTAGATGCATCTATTAGAAGTTATCTCAGTAGACCTATGTTTTAAAGGCGTCCGTAAGGCGACGCCTAGGCGACGCCTAGGCGTCGAGGCGCCCCCCCCAGCGCTTTGCGCTTTAGGCGCCTAGGCGTCGCCTAGGCGTCGAAGCGCCCCCCCAGCGCCTTAAAGCAAGGCGTCGCCTTAAAAACATAGCAGTAGACACAACTAACACGAAAATTCAGCTTCTTGTGGACGCAACTAACATAAGAACTATCTTGTATTCACGCAACTAACATAAGAACTATCTTGTATTCTTGTGGACACAAGTGACACAAGATCTTGATCACACGCGCGATTTTGTGGACACATCTAGCACAAGAACGCACACACAACTAACAGGGAATTACCAGGAGCACTACCTCCTGTTGCTGGCGACACACCTTACAGGGCAACATCTTGATCAATCAGAACAAGGCTGGTTCATCTTCGCACATGTTGAATTGCCTTCTTTGTTTGCTTGCAGTTGGCACTTGGGATCTTGCATGCGCCATCAAAAACGAGGTTAACTCGCTCCTCTTTGAACTACTCTTACTCTCATATGAGACATGGCTACTACCTCAAGCGGAGACCCTATATATACTCAGGTACCAAGTACCATCAACCATGGAGAAGCAAAGGAACAAGGCCAAACCATGGCGGAAGAGGAGCAAGGAAAGAATGAAGGGGAAGGATCTATTGCTCACTGTCCGGAAGTCCGGACGAAGCCAGACGAAAATGCTCTCTTGACACTTGTCCGTCTTTCCACGTCCGGCCCCACTCGGACACCTACCCGGACATCTGGCCCCTGGAGCAACCTCTTTGACGCCAGCTAGCCATCCACAGATCAGCTATCGTGCCTGGATGTCCGGCTAACTGTCCAGTCGTCCAACCCGAGCCCAGACCCTGCCTGCGTGCAGCCCGACACAAGTGGTCATGTATCCCTCTTGTCCGCCCCTGTCTCATCTTGTACTATAAATAGTCGTCCCCTACCTCCTCTCTAGGGTTAGCAAAGTGCAATTAAACACATTGAGAGAGCTTTGCTCCTTGTACCTCCTCCTAGAGGAACAAGTCCATCTTGGAGAAGGATCTATCTTGATCTCAAGACCTCCATCTTGGAGAAGGATCTCTCTAGATCATCAAGCCCTCGTCTCCACTTGTGGATTTGGGAAGAACTACCCTAGCTACTCTCTCTCTTAGTTGATTGCGGATTGTGCGGTACTTGTGTAGATTTGCTTAAAGAGGGCATGTGTGATTGGATCTTGTCTTTGAGTGCTTGTTCCCCTTGTGTTCTTGTTTATTCCTCTTGATCCATCTCCATGTGTGAAAGATTGGGCCACCTGCGGCTTTGCCCTACATCAATATCTCACTCAACCTAATACACGTGGCTCTGATCTGATTGTTAGAATCACAAAGCTTCTCTAGATGTCACCTAGGACTCTCTCTAAAGAGATGTGCTTGCTTCACACACACACAAAGAGCTACTACCGTAGGAAGCTTTATCAGATATCTCAATTTTTACAAGCTTGCACATACGGGGTGCCTCTCCTTATAGAGAGGATTTAGGTCGGTGCTACAGTAACCGGCATTGCTACAGTGGTCCAGCTCAGAGCTAGTTCATCTATCGCACAACTCATACACAAGTAGATGACAACTCATATATAGTTAGGAATAACTATATAATATAGTTAGGAATAACTATATATACCGTGACATCGTATTGTTCTTGGCCAAGGTTTCATGATGTCCCTCAAGATCAACTCAATTTGACTTCTTCCTTCTCATGCATGCATCTCGTTGGTATATGATAAGATTAACTGTAACAGATTTTGCTCAGGGACGACAACTAAAGAGATTTCAGACAAGCCAATGGACTCTGTTTCCATTGTGGTGACAAGTACAGCAAGGAGCATCAATGCAAAAATGCAACTTCTAACAATCAAGTGAGAGAACATGGGGAAATACACAATAAAGATGCAGTTCAGGCCTTAGAACTGTTCTTAACCTTATGGAGGAGAATGTTGTCAGTTGTCAGTAAATGCAGTCTCAGGAGCTGAGGCAGCAGAAACAGTACGTCCCGGTGATCAAGTCATGCTCATGCTAGTTGATTCTAGAATCAGCCACAGCTTTATTGATGCAAATTTTATAGCGTGATGCATTGTCCCTGTAACCTGCACCTGCAGTTCAGGTTATGGTTGCAAATCGACAGCCGATGCAGTCAGTGCAACTGGTGCAGAACTTCAATTGGTGGACACAAGGCACTACTTTCAGTACTACTACCTCCGTTCCAAAATAGATGACCCAACTTTGTACTAACTTTGATACAAAGTTGGGTCATCTATTTTGGAACGGAGGGAGTACAATGCAAGTGCTTTGACTCGGGGTATATGCCGCTGCGTCGGGCATGGACTGGTTGAAGTTACATAGTCCTATGACCTGTGACTGGGAAGCCAACTCTATGCAGTTCCTGCAAGCAGGTGTGCCTGTTACACTGCATGGCATCCAGTCAGTTACTCTAGCCACACTTCAGGCAATTTCTGTTGAGCAAGTTATGCATTGGTGGGCAATGACATTTGAGTCATGGTCGTGATTGCTCAAGAGACACCTGACTCTCCTGTACACATTTCTCCACTAGAGCCTGATATGGAACAGCTGCTTACTGAATATGTGGATGTTTTCGCTGAACCAAAAACACTAACGCCGCATCGACTGTATGATCAAGCATTAACATTGGAACCTGTCCATCACCCTCCCAACTCTCGCCCGTATCGCTACTCACCACAACAAAAGGATGAAATCGAACATCAACTGGCAGAGATGATCGTAGCAGGCATTGTCAGCCACAGTATGAGTCCCTATGCATCACCTGTGCTCCTTGTGAAGCAGGGGGGCAGTTGGAGATTGCGTGGACTACAGGAAACTGAATGAAGTAACAATTAAGAACAAGTTTCCACTGCCAATTGTTGACGAACTGTTGGATGAATTGGCTAGCTCTAAGTTCTTCTCCAAACTGGATTTACGAGCTAGTTATCATCAAATACGGATGCATGCTTCTGGTGAAGATAAAACTGCATTTAAAACCCATTCTAGCTACTTCCAGTTTCAGTAATGTCGTTTGGACTCACAAACGCGCGGCTACGTTTCAGTTCTGAGTTCGATTTTCGAGCTCCACATTTGCAAATTCAACATTATGTTCCTGGATAACATATATATACTTATCTATAGCTGCATTTGGGCAAAGCATGTGAAGCACTTACAGTTAGTGATGCAGATTGTGCCCGCCAATCAACTGTTTGCAAAGAAATCCAAATGTTCATTCGCCCAATCCAATATACATTACTTGTGGCACATCATATCTAGCGAGGGAGTGGCCAACTGACACAGAGAAGACGGATGCAGCGCTCAAATGGTGCCAGCCGACAAATGTGACGGAGCTACAAGGATTTCCGGGGCTCACGAATTACAGCCATAAATTTGTCAACAATTATGGTATGCTAGCTAAACCCCTGACGTCCCTACTTACTAAGAATTCTCTGGACTCCTCAAGCCACAAATGCATTTGAAACACTGAAGCATGCTATGTCTAAAACCCCTGTACTGGGCATGCCTGACTTCATCAGCCTTTCACAGTGGAAACTGACGCCTGCGATTCAGGCACTCGAGATGTGATTTCACAACACAATCATCCTATTGTGTATTTAAGTAAAGCATTGGGGGTTGCTAACTGCATGCTCTCAGTTTATGGAAATGAATTATTAGCAGTGATTATTACAGGTCATAAATGGTGGCAATATCTGCAGCATGGGCCATTTATTATCCTGACAGACCACAGTGTAACACCCCTGATCTAGAGGGGATCGGCGATCGGAGGTAGGTGAGAGGGAGCAGGTGAGGAAGAGGGGATGAGCTTGGAGAAGGGGGTTGGGATTGCAGAGGAAAGGTTGGATACCGAAAGTAGCTTACACAAGCATGATCCCCTCGGCCAACAGGCTGGCCTTAGTGGCCTATTTAACACACGACGCACATGCTAGCTAGACGGGCCCCGCCTGCCAGGCGTGCCAAGTCACACTGTCCATGGGATGGACAGGTGTGACATTCTCCCCTCAAGCAATGGCCTCCTCTGCCAAATGGTAGCCGTTGGAAATGGCCGGCGTAGCATGTCGTAGTCTTCACAGGTTGCGGTGTCAACGGCTGTGGGTGACCACTGAATCTTGAGTTGTACCACTGGCGCGTCGCCGTGCTTCATCATGCGTCGGTCGAGTATCTTGAATGGTTCTGCTGCCGTGGCGGACAGGTCTTGGACGCGGGGAAGATCGGCGAACACCGGCGAGTAGTCTGGCGTGAAGGGATTGAGTTGCGAGACGTGGAAGACAGGGTGCACGCAGCTGCCCGGCAGCAGATCCAGCTTGTAGGCCAGCGGCCCGGAACTTGAAGGCGAGCTTGGCGCACGGGCGAGAGACCACAGAACGCTGCACGTACGGCTGGAGCTTCAGGAGCACCTGTTTGCCGACTTGGAAGGAGCGCTCGACGCGATGCTTGTCAGCTTGTTTCTTGAACCAGTGCTAGGCTCGCGCTAGGTGAGCACGGACGTTGTCGTGTGCTCTGCCCAGTCCAAGTCTTCGCCGGCCGGCACGGCCTCCGCCCATGTCGCCATGGCGCCCAAATTGGCCTCCTTACCGTAAAGGGCCTTGAACGGGGTGCAATTCAGCGAGGCACGGAAAGTGGAGTTGTACCAGAATTCAGCCATCTGCAACCAGCGGCGCCATTTCTTGGGGGAGTCGTGGACGGCGCAACGCAAGTACATCTCCATGCACTGCTTCACACGCTCGCTCTGGCCATTTGCGGGTGGTACGCGGTGGAGTACAGCAGCTTGGTGCTCGCACCCGCGAGCAGCTCCCGCCACAAATTGCTAGTGAAGACCTTGTCACGATCCGAGACGATGGAGGAGGGTATGCCGTGCAGCTTCACCACGTTGTCCCAGAACGCACAGGCCACTTGAGCAGCATTGAAGGGGTGGCGTAGTGGCACAAAGTGTGCGAACTTGGTGAAGCAGTCAACGATCACCATGATGGAGTCGTAGCCCTCCGATGCCGGCAAGCCCTCGACGAAGTCCATGGTAAGATCCTCCCATGGTGCAGAGGGGATGGGCAGCGGCGTGAGGAGGCCCGCCGGCTTGGTGTGCTCACGCTTGGCCTGCTGACAGACGGCGCACTGGTGCACGAACTCCTCCACATCCTTCTTCAGGCCGCACCACTCAAAGTGTTTCTTGACGCGGTGGTACGTTGCGGTGATGCCGGAGTGGCCGCCCACGTCATCAGGGCTGTGGATGGCCAAGTGCTAGAGGCGCTCTTCGGCGTCTGTCTCGTATGAGTTGGTGACCTCCTGCACCAGGCCGGTTGACAAGTCGAGAGCGCGGCCATGTCCATGAGCTTGCCCACTCCGGAGAGCGCGTCTGTCGCGCCGTTGTCGAGGCCGCACTTGTACAGGAAGCGAAACTGGAGGCCGACGAGCTTGGACATGGCCTTGCGCTGGACGTCGGTCTCGAGCTTGGAGAAGACCGCAGCGCCCGCCAGTTCATCGAGGAGTTCATTCACAATCAGCAAGGGAAATTTGTTCTTGATTGTCGCATCATTGAGCCAGCAGTAATCAACACAAAACCGCCATGTGTCGTCCTTCTTCTTGACGAGCAGGACCCGTGTAACGTACGGGCTGACACTATGAGTGATGATGCCCGAGTCCAGTATCTCGCGAGCCTGCCGCTCGATCTCGTCTTTCTGGAGCGGCGAGTAGTGGTAGGGTCTGTTGTTGGCGGGGATCGCCCCTTCCACCAGGGTGACGGCGTGGTCGTACCGGCAATGCGGTGACAGGCCGTGGGGTGCGGCGAACTCGTCGAGGAGGTCGCTAATCAGGGCGTGGCTGGGAGTTTAGCGTTTGGCAGGGGCATGCGTACACGCGTCCAACATGGCCATTGCCCAAACCTCGATGTCGGCGATCATCTTGCGGAGCTCGTCCGGCTCCACAGGTGCCAGCGTGTTGGTGGTCTTGGGCTGGACTCCCCGCAGCGTGACTTGCTCACCCTCATGGATGAAGGAGACAAACTTGTCCTGGCATGGGGCTGAACTGCAACAGCCTGTCCATGCCCAAGATGCCGCCGTAGGCTCCAATGTCGAGCTCGCGCATTGGTGTCAAAAACCTGTGCCCCTGCATCCACCACTTCAGTTCAGGGACGATGCGGTCACAGGTGAGAGATCACCATTGGCGACATGGACTTCGAGGGTGGTAGTGCATGCGTGTGAGCTCCGATTCGGTCGACGAAGCTCTTGTTGACGAAGCTGTGGGTGCTGCTCGAGTCGAGGAGGAGCAGCATGACTTGGTTGCTGACCCGGGCGCGGAGGCGAATGGTACTTGGCGAGTCGGAGCCGGCGATGCCCTGCGCTGACAGAGTGCAACACTCGGCCGCCGGCGCAACGGGTGCAGGGTCGTCGAGGAGCTCGAGGGCGTGAATCGCGTCATCCGAGAGGACCTCCCCATGCTCGCCGACATGGATCATGAGCAGTTGCGTGCAGCGGTGCTCGCGGGAGTAGCGTTCGCCGCACTTGAAGTAGAGGTTGTTGGCGTGCCGGTAGTCATGGACTTGCTGCTCCCATGCATACTCATCGCCTTGAGCCCGCGATGCAGCCCCTTGCCGTGGTGGTGCGGCGTTCGCTGGTGGCGGTCGTCCAGGAGGAACAGGGCGTGCCTGCAGGCATGTCGTGACCAGCTCCTCCTGGATGCGCGCCAGAACCGATGCGCGGGTGATGCTTCACGGTGCTTGCAGGCGTATGGCAGCATGCAATTCATCCTTCAAGCCCAAAAGAAACTGTGTGACGAAGAACTTGGGAGTTGATGGAGGGATCCAAGGCCACGCGGTAGTCGGAGACGCTGCCGGTCTGGCAAAGCTGAAGCAGCCTGTGCATGACGAGCTCGAATTCATCGACGCCGAACTCCTCGAGCACGGCAACTGTGAACATGTCCCATGACAAATTGCAATGGCTCTGGCGAAATGCCTGCAACCAATGCGCCGCCTGCCCCTCGATGTAGAGAGCGGCGGTGAGCACCCAAAACTGCTGGCCCACCTTGTAGAGCTCGAAATACGCCAAACAACGATCCAACCAGAGGTAGGGCGCGGTACCATCGAAGTGAGGAAAATCATGCTTCAAAGGCATGTGGTAGTTGCTCTCGTGGTGTGTGGGGCTGGGCGGTGGCGTGGTGAACGTGGTCATGGTCGCGCCGAGAGGGGGAATCGGGATGAGCAGGAGCTGCGTACCCCCCAATCGGGCGTGAGCAGAGGCGGGGCGGAGCGGATCGTTGTGATGTGGCTGCTGATGAGGTGAAGGTGGTGTCGGCGGCGGCGGTGGTGGTGGTGCGATCGTGGTAACGGAGCCTGCGGGAGACGACGAGCCCTCGACAACCTTGCGGGCCGCATCCACGTCGGCCTGGGTCAGATCCAGCTGCCGCGGGAGGCCTTGCAGCTCCTGCGAGATCTGGTTGTTGAAGGCGGTCTGCGCCTCGAACTGCTTGTCGTGCAGGGCCGCTTGTTCGTCAAACTTGGAGAAGGACTCGAGCATCTTGGTGAGGTCGGAGTTCCCTTCTTCCATGGCGTCCAGAACCCGCCACGTCGCGACGGAAGGCTTGTGGGGCGCCATTGCACTCGCTTGGAAGGGATCGAACCCCGCAACGGATTGTGTGAGATCCAGCCAACTCACACCGGCGCGGTGGATGTTACCGATCCGCTCCCAAGCTTCAGAGAGTGCCGCGGGCGACGAGGGGAAACGAAATTCCGGCGGAAATTGGCTCTAAATACCAATGTAAAACCCCTGATCTAGAGGGAGCAGGTGAGGAAGAGGGGATGAGCTTGGAGAAGGGGTTGGGATTGCAGAGGAAAGGTTGGATACAAAAAGTAGCTTACACACGCATTGGCTATTGCAAGTCTAGATGACCAAGGGTACTCATTGGAGGAGGGCTTGATCAAGCATAACAGCAGATTATGGATAGGCAATAATTCAGCTCTGCAAACCAAGTTGATTTAGTGCTTCTCACTCAAGTGTTGTTGGTGGTCATTCTAGGGTCTAGGCAACTTATCAACGGCTTTGCAAATTGTTCTAGTGGTTGGGTATGAAACGCCAAGTTGATGTGGATGAAACAATGTGTGGTGTATCAGCAAGTGAAACATGAGAATATTGTCCCAGCTGGTCTTCTACAGCCTCTGCCAGTACTAGTTGAACCCTGAAACGACATTACTATGGATTTTATTGATGGCTTGCCGAAATCAGATGGATTTGCGGTAATTTTGGTGGTGGTTGATCCTTTGACAAAATATTGATGAAGATGTAAACCATCGAATCAAAGCCGGATGGATGAAGTAGCGCCAAGCTTCTGGCATTCTACGTGACAAGAGACTGCCACAAAAGCTAAAAGGCACGTTCTATAGGACGGCGGTTCGACCCGCAATGTTGTATAGCGCTGAGTGTTGGCCAACTAAAAGGCGACATGTTCAACAGTGTGGTGTGGCGGAGATGCGCATGCTGAGATGGATGTGTGGCCACATGAGGAAGGACCCGAGTCCGGGATGATGATATACGAGATAGAGTTGGGGTAGCGCCAATTGAAGAGAAGCTTGTCCAACATTAGATGGTTTGGGCATATTCAGCGCAGGCCTCCAGAAACTTCGATGCATAACAGACGGCTAAAGCGTGTTGCTAATGTCAAGACAGGTCCGGGTAGACCGAACTTGACACGGGAGGAGTCCGTAAAGAGAGATCTGAAGGAGAGTATCACCAAAGAACTAGCCATGGACAGTGGTGCATTGAAGCTTACCATCCATGTGCCAGAACCATGAGTTGGTCGCGAGATCTTATGGGTTTCACCTCTAGCCTGCCCCAACTTGTTTGGGACTAAAGGCCAATGAAACATCCCTACACTGCTTTATCTGTGGACACTACTTTCGTTGATAATGTGGTCCGATCACAACACACGGTGCCGAGCGCTGTTGGGCCAGGCCCAAGACAGGGCACGGGCACGCGCGGCCTGAGTCCACACCAAATCTAACTCCGTATCCACCGCGCCCTCCCGTAACGGCACGCGTCAAACGCGGCGTCGTGGGAGAGATCGTGGGTGATTCTTTAATCGAAAAAGGCGTAACGCTCGCCTCTCCTCTTTATAAGCAGGGGAAACAGGGGTCGTTCCCCCACCTTCGCCACTTGCGGTTCCTTCCTCAGAAAGCTCCGCCGCTCCCCTCCGCTTCCCAAGCCGAAAGAGAGCAGTGCTCTGCCGCCCGTCGCCGCCGTCGCCCCCGCTCTCCTCCACCGCCTCCGCCATGGCTCCGAAGACCGGAAAGAGTGCGAAGTCGGCCGAGGCGCTGCGGCTTGAGGCGCTGCGCAAGGAGCGAGCACTTTTCCCCCCCGAGCTCACCGCGAAGGCGCTGCGGGAGTGGTTCTATCTCTTCTGGTCGACGGAGACGCGGGCGCATCCGCGCACGCAGGCACTCTCCGCCGAAGCTTCTACTTCAAAACGGTGTCCAAAAGGGTACTACTTCTTCCCATTGTTCTTCTACTGCGGGCTCTGCCCGCCCTTTTCCGATTTCTTCTGCGACATCATGAACACATACGGGCTCCATCTCCTTGATTTCACCCCCAACGCCGTTCTGACCATGGCGGTTTTCGCGCATCTTTGCGAGAACTTCGTCGGAATCCACCCCAACGTAGCCCTTTTCCGCCACTATTTCATGCCCCGGGTCGAGAAAGGAGAACCCTTGTCTGGCGGGATCGCCTGGATCTCGAGAGCCGGCAAGAAGGAGGTATATCTGGAGGGGGAGCTCCGCAGCAAATGGGATGAGTGGAGGGCCGAATGGTGTTGGATTGTTGACGCAGATCCGCAGCCATTCACCAATTTGCGCCAAGCCCGAGTAGTGCGCGGCGGCGACTGGAGCGCCCTGGCGGCGGACGATGCTAAGCTGAAGATCGCCACCACCCGGATCCTGCGGCTCAGGCTTGCCGGGCTCACTGTAGGGGCTGTTGGCGCGGACTTTCTTCGCCGCCGCATCGCCCCTCTGCAGGAGAGGGGGAGGCCCGCCTGGCTGTTCGGGGGCCCGGCGGACATCATGAGGCTGCGCCCAGGCCTCAATTTTAATTTCACTGTCTTGGAGTTGGATGGGATGCTCAAGGAGCTGTTCAAGCACGACCCCAACCATCCGGAGTGGTTTAGGCTGCCGCAGGGTGTCGTCCCGCTGTGCAACAACTCCCAGCTCGATCGCATCCGCGCAATGATGCCGGAGTGCGACTCGCACGGGATTATCCCAACTTGGCAGGAGCCCTCCGACGACGTCGTGCGGCAATTCTTCGACGGCTTGGTGGAGGTAGCAGTCCGTGCCGACGAGCAGAGGCTCCTCACCTGCGACACCACTGATGACGAGATGCGGTACATCGCCACCAGGGCGGAAGAGGCGGCAGCAGCCGCCGCCGCGGGCGAGTTTGGTTTCACGTTGGAGGAGGCAGAGGCGGCCGAGGCGGCAAGCCTTGCCGACCGTTCCAGCCTCAATTGTGTCCGACGGAAATCGAGTTTTTACCGGTATTTCTTGGCGCAAGTTATTCATAAGAGGTCGGAACCAGACTATGCTACCCCACTGCCTACCATCCGCAAACTAATTGACAATCCGAATGCGTCAATCAACGTTTAAAACAGTAATTGTGTCGTGCAGTTCATGAGAGCCCGAAGCAACAGAGCCCGAAGCAACGGAAGAAATGGCTCCCGATGGCCAAATTCTGGTATAATTCTTCATTTCATTCATCACTGCGGTGTTCTCCATTTAAGGCTGTCCACAAAATTGAACCAAACATCGGCACAGTGATGTTGGTAGGCTGCGCCTACTTCTCTAGCAGAGCTTGCAACGGCCGTCAGGATTTACCAGAATTGCTTCTTGAGTAGTTGCGCCATCGGCATGAGCACATCAAGGTTCAGGCGGACAAGCGCCGCAAGGACAAGGAGCTCGTCGGCAGCGAGTATGTGTTGCTCAAGCTACAGCCCTATGCACAGTCCTCCGTTGCCAACAGACCATGCCCAAGCTTGGGCTCGAGTTCTGTGGGCCATTTCTGGTCACTGAACACATCGACAATGTTGCCGACCGCCTGGACTTGCCGTCGGACAGTTGTATCCATCATATATTTCACGTATCACAGCTCAAACCCTTCACCGCGAACTAATCGCCGGTTTTCTCCGAACTACTGTCTCCGGTCGATTTGGCGGCGGGTCCTCTGATTCCACATGAGATTTTGGAGCAACGCATGGTGAAGAAGGGCAACGCGGACATTCCGCAGATCAAGATAGCTGGTCTTCTGTTCCAGTGGAGCATGCCACCTAGGAAGATTATTATGTGCTCCCGAGGCGTTTTCCGGACGCCACTATCTAGGAAGAAGCTGAAGCTCAAGAAGGTTAAAGTGTCACATCCCCATCCTCTACCGTAGTCCTGATGTGGACGAAGACACAGAGGCTGGCGCCTGGGCTGAAGACAAGGCCAACAAAGTGGTTGGCTGAGCTGAGTCAGCAGTGATGTGCAGCCCACAAGCCGTTGGGTGAGTGTGTGCGTTATTTAAGTGTGTAAAACCTAAGGAGGCATTTTGAATAAGAAGTATCGTCTGAATCTCACCCTCTTCTCCGATCACATCTCTCTCTTCTCTCCAAGTCTCATTCCTTGCTTCAAATCCCTAGCGACCATGTGGTTCTGCTGTGAGATCCATAGCTGGTGCCTCACACATAGCTGGCAAGAATCCGGGACGATCGGATTTAGGAACGATGATCGGAGGATGAGGATCGCAACGATTGAAATCGAGGGTCGAAGAGGGGTACTATTCCTCAACACATTATTTTGGGTCGGGATGTGAGCCCTCAAAAAATCCGGATAGATGCTCCAATCAGAAAATATATTTCAAAGAAAATAGAGAAAAAAGATCATGCGTTTTTGCTTGTTCTAAGTACCAAACTACTAGACTCCACTAAAGCCAAATAGCGGTCATTCCAGGGCCCTAATTCAACACTGTTACTGGACTCAGTACACCGCCTCTTCTGCTTCATCTATCTCTTGTTCAACGCACACGGCTCCATGTTCTCAAGCAACTACTCATCTCAACCATTGAAGAAAGCTACAGCAGGACAGGGAAGGATTGACAGTTGACCCGCCATCATAACATGGCAACACCTACATTTGGGTCACGTCCCCGCGACCAAACCTTTTCGATCCAGACTCTACCCTGATCCTCGATTTGGGTTGACGACCCCATGTCACCAGAAGCGGGACCAACCCGCATTCCAGGCTACTTCCCAATCCAAAATTCTGTAAGTCTTAACCCAATTCCGCCATCATAAACATGGCAACACCTACATTTGGGTCACGTCCCGGCGACCAAACCTTTTCGATCCAGACTCTACCCGATCCTCGATTTGGGTTGACGACCCCATGTCACCGGAAGCGGGACCAACCCGCGTTCTGGCTACTTCCCAATCCAAAATTTTGTAAGTCTTAACCCAATTCCGCCATCATAAACATGGCAACACCTACATTTGGGTCACATCCCGGCGACCAAACCTTTTCGATCCAGACTCTACCCGGATCCTCGATTTGGGTTGACGACCCCATGTCACCGAACGGGACCAACCCGCGTTCCAGGCTACTTCCCAATCCAAAATTTTGTAAGTCTTGACCCAATTGAAAGAAATTAACAAAGTTTCACCACAACACAAAGTAGAATAATGTCACACAAAACCACACGGAAAAGAAGCGGTGAAAAGGAGAAGCTTTTCACCAAGTTCCAATGGTGATTTGCTGCTGGAAATTAAAACAGCCCTTGATCACATACTCGATACTCAGTAGTCAATACGAGATCACCCCAAGCCTTGAATTACCCACCATCCTAAATCTCACAGATTCGCTACAAAAACTCTCACATTGCTACTTTTGCAGGGTTCAGATGCAAGAGCTAATCGCACTAATTTAGTTTTGTATGATACTGTGAACAGGCCTGCTTTGGACTGGTTTTGGTCGGTTGGTCCGTACATAATAGTGGAATCTAAACCCCTCAATCCTGATCTCAGGATCGAGTAATAAAACTTTTCCCCACTAGGCGGCAGCAAGATCAACAGGTGATCCGTGGTCCAAAACGAGATATGAAACAGAATAGAAGGGAAACAAGAGATGTTTTTTCTCGATTACGTTGAAGATGAGGAGCTTGTCTTTCTCGGCGGAGAGCGCCATACCGCCGCGGAAGTGGACGGCCCAGACGACGATGACCGCTGCCGCGGCCACGCCAAGCAGCCGTACGAGGCCGAACATCGGGAACCTCACCGCGGGTACCGCCACCATCGCCTCCGTCGGCAAGATCGGGCGCGTAGAGGGAAGGACGATTAGAGGTTGTTTGGATAACTAGTATTTGGAACAAGTTTTAGTAAAATCGGTTTAAAGAGTATTTTTAGGAAAACCTGTTTTAAGTTGTTGTTTTATTAAAACTGGTCTATAGAATATTTTGTTTGACGTCTCTTTTGGGTCATCCTCAATCTTGAGAAAGATTCCAAATTGTTCACATGAAAGGAGGCACCGCGTCCAACACGTTGACCACGGCATAGTTTGTGCTGCTCCCGACGGGCCTTTCACGGACATGGAGCTGGGCGCTCGACCACGTCATGTCCATCAAATTGCTCGCCGTTGTTGGGCCTGCTGCGTGCGGCCACGGGGAGCTGGGATGCCATGTACGCCACTGAGCTGCGCCGCGTGGCCTTGAGCACCGAGGAGATGGAGGCAATGATGAAGACGCATAATGTGCTGCGTGGGAAGGTGCTACGCGCGGTCGACGTGACGAATGTCGCGCTGTTCCTCGCGTCCGACCAGGCCGGGACGCCGGGTTTGTCGGCGGCCACAACCTCGCCTCTGGCGGCGCCACCACTGCCATCAACTCCACCGTGGTACGATCCATCGGCCTGCGAGGCTGTGATGCGATTCCATATATGTGTGTGTCGCACGTCCGTCGTTTCATTAGCTGATCTACGCGGCGCAAAAGACCGTGCCGAAGGCCGGCTGCGGCGAGGTAGGAGTTATCCAGGCTGAACGGCGGGAGCACGTGACAGAGTTCGAGTAGCTGCTCCTTGAGGAGGTCAGGTTGTGGCCTGCCCCAGCCGCTGCTTCACTGACGGTAAGAATGGTGGGCTCACTGGCGGCACCAGCGTGCTGGATTTGCACTACATCGTCGACGGTTGAGGGAGCAGCAGCCGGGGCACTCACACCAGCACCTTGAATCGACTGACCATGCTGTACTGAACGCTGCGCGCCGCCGTTTTCAGGAAAGCCATCTACATCTCATCAAATACACGACGGCAGCAGCGGCGCCGAGCACGCCCACGGTCACAGAAGAAACGCCGATGTCGTCCTCACCGACGAGCAGCAGCCACAACACCTGAACCAAACTGGAAGCTAGAGTATGCGATTGAAACGAACGATAAACTAAACTGGTTTATAGATTAGTCGTTTTTCCAAATACTCGTTTTTCTGGTTTATGGGAAACCAAGTTTTCCTTATCCAGAGAGATTTGGTGGACCAACCAAACATAGTTTTAGGTGGTTAGAATTCTAAACGTGATTAGTGGAAACAGGTTTGGTATAAATCCCATATCCAAACAACCCGTTAGGGAAGCTAGAGCAAAGACGCCGATCTGTGCAAGTCATCTTGCGAAGCTGACGAGAGTGTGTTCACGGGCGTCAGCAGAGAGCGTTTTCATAACTATATAGACGTATTTACGGAAGGAGCTTTCAGTTCAGCTATATCTCGTTTCGGACCAAATGATAACGCCCAAAAACGTGGCAGTTTTGCCAAATCATAACGCCCACACGCGTGGATCATCGTCCAGTCGAGTTTACACGAATCTTGACACATTAAGGATGGGATTGATGTGTGGGCGTGGGAGAGTTCTTCCACACGCCCTGCAACACGCAGTTTGCCAGCTGCGTTGTGGGCGAACTAGTTCTGCCCACACAGCCACCATCTAGTCCACGTGTAGGCAAACTGTTTTTCGTCCACACGACACTCGTACGTTGTTGGATGACAACTGCAGTTACACGTACGTGGCAACTAGGTAAACACACATGGCAACTATGATTCGTTGCTAGACGGCAACTGTAATTTCGCATACGTGGCAACCAGATAAACACACATGGCAACTATGATTAATCATACATGGCAACTATGATTGGACCACACGTGGCAACTAGGTAAACACATATGGCAACTACTATTTGACTATATGTGATAAGTAGTTAATCACACACGACAGCTATGGTTTGATTACAGAGACAACTACCATAAATTAGACATAACAATTATAACTAACCAAAACAGATGGAGTTGCCATACTTTTACAACTACATTTGTCATCCCGGATAACTACATCTGTCATCTCGGATGGCAACTAAATCGCCATCCCTCGGGTATCTAAAGTAGCTGCGTCAGGACGTGTAGGCATTTTTGTTTCATGCAACACGCGAGGGTGAAGATGAGTAGTACTTGTTGGGCGTGTGGCACGAAGTAGCTGCGCCCACACGTATGGGCAATTCTAATATTCGCCCACATACAGTCCGTATGGGCTGCCTCGCTCATGCGTGTGGGCGTTATCAGGACCCTTTATCTTTTAAGGATGATAGGCGTGGGTCGACCGGCTCAAATTTTGAATGGTCGTGGCGCAACCGCCCAATTTGGCTTTCTCAAACCATACGATTGCTTGGTCCTCCTATCCCACATCCAGCCCTCTTATGTTTTCACCAACAAAATTCGCTCTCGCACGGTGCTGCCGGCCTCCGCCATACCCGCGCGAGGCAATCGAGCTCGCAGCACCACCGCAGCTCGCCGCACCACCATTTTACCGTTGCTCGTTGCTCTCGCACATAAACCCCCTCCCCCCTCTCGCTCAAAAAAAAACTGCTCTCATGGTCATCGCCGGTCCCAGCAAAATCAAACAATGGTCGTAGTAAAAACGACGAGGAAAACAGGCGATGTAGCAACCTCGTAAAATTGATGTAGCAAGCATCGACAAAATGTGGTAATAAAAACTGACAATGGTTGCATAAAAAAATACAGTCACGGGTCTTGGCACACCGTGGGGATGGATGTATCAAAAATCAACAAATGCCGGTAATAGCAAAAACCGAAATGGTGAGTGCGAAATGGGGCACTATTTCTAGCAAAAAACATGGTAGCAAATTTGGTTGGCTTCCAGCAAAAAACTAGATCATTGATGGCACGCGTTGCTGCGCCCGTCAATTTGTATAATAAAATAATCATATTGGTATAAGTGTATTGCACATGAATTATAGAAGTTCAAAGCTATGAGTTGAGGAGAATATCACACTCGGTAAATGCTCACATACAATTTGGTTGATACAACAACATATATGACAATCTTATTGCCAGGGGAAAATAAAAAATAAAATAGAAACACAACAATTGAATGCTCTTCCAATAAAAAAATAAAATGCATCAAGGATAATACTGAAAAAAGACATGATAGCACTATTAGTGGCCACAAAGACATCTAAAAGGAAGCAAAAACTGAAGGTATAGAATGTTCATTAGTATATATATATATTACATGATATGAGTTAATTTGTCATGCCCGTACTTTTGTACAATAGAATGATAAAAAAATTCATGAATATATAGCCACATGAAACAAGCAATATTTGCACACTAATGTAAAGAGAAGCTGCAAAAAATGTTAACACAAATTTATCACATTATATCCTCTTCAGAGGCTTGCACCTTCTGCTCTTGCCAAGAATTTAACTCTTTGAATTTGAGCATCACATTTTTGAGAAATCCTTGTGGTTGACCGGAAATTCTACGGCATTCATGGAACTGGCTATCTCCTTAAATATGTATAACTGAACTATAGGATTCTAAGTTCTAATTATCAATTACATAGGAGACTGTATCAAGAAAAACTAAACAGAAAACCTAGCAATCCTAAATTTTATGAAAGCCAAGAGCAGCCAAATCCATCAATCCTTCCTGCAGGAGCAAGAGCACACAAATTTATGGAGAAGAAATCAATGCAAGTCTTGAATAACTGAAGGGAAAATATAAATATAGACAAACTATGACAGAAACATTGGCAAGATGAACAGATCTACAATAAAGCCCTGGCCTGCTTAAGTATATGATTCTTCTTCCGTAGGGAAGGTAAACAATAACCACTGCAATTGAAAAAACAATTCAATGTCTATTCATCACAATCAACATATGTGATATCATCTTATATTCTGAAGGAGGGTATAGATCAATACAAAAATCATCAGCCAATCAAACTAATAGCACATTTGCGCTGCCAGTACCAGCACAAACACTAATACAAGAGCCTTAAATCAAAAGAGTCAACAAGTAATCAACATAGGAAAGGTTACAGAAAACAGTTTTTCATTATCAGAGAGGTTCATTGCCACTTATTTTTCCTAGTTCTCACTCAACAGTTGACATTGCCAACTTCAAACCTTATTGCTTCTATGGTAGAAATGTCATCAGAGGATCCTATGATTTGACACTTATCTTCTCTGAGCTGCAATGCAAGTTTAAACTTGATCTCATCGGATTTTGCTACTAAAACCAAGAAACCATATGATTGACTTACATAATGTGAATGACATTTCAGCAATTTTATGCATTTTAAAAGATGTAGCCACGTGCAACAAAAAAACTGCTTAGCAAGAATATGTTCATCCTATACTTTAACAATTTAGATAGTATAATAATTCAAAGTACGAAACCTAAGCTTTTCACGTAAAAGAGTAGTTTATCAAGAATATGTTCATCATGCAGTTCATGAGAACTTCTGCCGTGCACTCCCTTGTGAAATTCATTAGAAGGCAAGTGCCCATTAACTTGCTAAGAGAGCTATCCAAACTTGTGATGTACAAGTGGAAATTTTGTTTTGAGAAGAAATCCAAACCTTGCTTTCGGATGACAATAGTCAAAGTCAACAAGCTGCGATTAATATGGCGCCTTCTTTCAACCTTGCACCAACAGCATGTGTTTGTGCAGTATGCTCGCTTCCAATAAGGTCAACGAAATTCTGCGAAAGCAAAAGTTAATTCGTACGGATCAACCATGCATAATCAGCATACCATGCTCCAAAAGCAGAAATGTCAGCTTACCAAGTTAGCAGCAAAAGATATAACACAGCGTGGCGCTTCATGGAGCATACTCTCCACAGTCTGGATATAGATATAAACGACAAAAGAAAGGTTAATCATCTCCTATATATGCTTTCCTTAGAAAGATTGAATCTAAAACTGGATTGGTTCTTCTTATATATACCAGCCAAATGATTTGGTGGGAACGTAAACTTGCGTTTAGTGCAGTTTCCCCAACCTGTCTTAGTTCTGCAGTTATTTGGAAGGTCATTAGGTAACTATCACTACACCATCTTCTTCTTTCTCGGATGGTAGGCTATATATACATACATACATATGTAGCAGTGCCTTCACAAACGGCTATTAGATGCCTTAGATACTGGCTGTCCTTGGCGATTCCTTCATCCAACTTATCCATGATGGTTCCTTTCCCTTTAATCATGTGTATTTGTGTGTGCGCGCGTGGACAAAATTGCGAACCTCGGGATCATCTAACAAGCGAAGGGGGCCAGAGTCAGGTCATAGAAGATACTTGACAATCTCGTTGTAGATTTGCATAGCTGATATCTTGATAATAAATTGTTCTTGTTCTGGTATGTCCAAGACTCAACCCCTTACTATTAAATTCAAGATGAGTATCTTGATTCCAAGAAATTTCTTGTGCAGTTTGCTCCTGAAAAAAATCAGTAGTTAATTGGCATTGCAAACGAGGGGAAAATAAATCATTAAGTGTTTCAAACTGTAATGTCTCGAATGAATTCTACATTGATTTTGCAGCGCCATACCTTGCTACATGTGGGCCTGCTCCCGACAAATTGATCAATGTGAAATTACAGACAACCTTAGGAAGGGAAATGAGGTGTGGCAGTGGAGAGGCGCAATGTTTTAATCATGATGGTGTGCGTGAATCCATCGTCCTGAATAGAGAGGAAGGTCGTCACAGTGGTCATCACCATCATGGGTAAGGGCGCGCTTGGGAGACAGGTAAAATGATACGCTTGTAAATAATGTACAGATATATTTTACCCTCTCACGAAATAAACCGGTATGGACAGTATTCATCTGGCTGTATCGCAGGGAGAGAGATGCGCACCTATGCTGCAGCCACGGGATTCCTGAAGACCATCTGATGCTGTCCAGACGAGGTTCGTGCGGACATCCTGCTCATGCCCTATCACAAAGAGCAGCACTACAACGACAAGATGGTCTGCCGGCGGGACGACCGCAACCAGCTCAACCTAGAAGTTCTCGACCGCACCCCGTGCATCACCGGCGTCCTTGCCGATCGCCCGTTCCAGAGAGGACACCTAGTCAGGGCGCTGTCAGGGTTTGGAGCCAGCGTGACGGTGGGCGCCTGCAGAGGGTCCGAGGGCGTCGTCCCGGTGCACACGGCGGGGAAGGCGGTGGTGGGAGCGATGGCTTGCGGAGGCGCGGTGAGGCGAAGGCACAGGGTGCGAGTGGTGGGGGCTCGGACGTGGGGTCCTCGAGCAGCAGCGCCGCTGTTGGTGTCGACTCCGACGGGCGGAGGAGATCGAGATCGAGCACCAGATTAAGCGGGCGAAGGAGAGAGACAAGGGGGTTTGGTGAGGGATTGAAGCGTCGGCCCTGGCTGGCGCTAAGGCAAGGCGGGGCAGCGAGGAGGCGGCGGCGGATCAGAGAAGATCTTTAGGTCAGCCAGGTTGGGAGGTCATCAGTTGGAAGACGAAAGAAAGGTGTGGGGGGAAGACGAGGCTCGTGGGCACAGGAGCGAGGACCGTGCTGGGCCGTGTATGTGCTCGGTTGATAAATGGACTGCCCGCCGGCCCATTTAACCACAGGGCTTGCTTTCGGCCTCTGGAGCAGCAGCCCATAGGACGGCGGGATAGATGGCTGTACATGTGAGATCCGACGACCAGCAATGTCCAGATCATGTAGACCGATGGTCAGAAACGCAAAGCGCTGAGAGGGCTCGCTTTAGGTGCGGTTATACTGTCCTTAATAATGAATACAATGGTAGCCAACTGGTTCGCCAGTTCCAGCAAAAATCACCTTGGTGGAAGATTTTGGGTTGGTGGTGGTAGCAAAACAAATGGAATGGTACTAGCAAAATCACAACAGGATTACAGCAAAAAAACGCCATCGACGTGGTCGATTGCATCTCGGCCATGGCGCCTAGCACATCTGGTTGTCGAGGCCATGGAGAGAAGCTCACCCAACTATGTACGTCGCTGACTGGGGATGCAACTCCTTCGACGGCTGGATGCAACACTAGTTCATAGCTGTGGTTATGGGAGGTTATCTACGAGAACGGCGAGCGGCGACGAACTAGTGGTGCGGCGGTGCTTCGAGCTCGGTTGCCTCACGTGGGGGTATGGCAGAGGCCGGCGGCGCCGTCTAGGAGCGGTTTTTGTTAGGGAAAATATAAGAGGGCTGGATGTGGGGAAGGAGGAGGAAGCAATCGTACGGTTCGACAAAGCCGAATCGGGCGGCTGCGCGGCGATCGGCCGAAATTTCTGTCGGTCAATCGGCGCCTATCACTCGCCTTATGGGAGAGGGATCCCAACATAGGGGAAGAGAGGGACCTCGGCAAGCAGGTAGCCATGGATGCGGTTGCTGGTTTGAGAAGAATGAAGAGAGAAAGAAAGGGGATTGGGCTCATGCAGGAGGGAGGACGAGTGGAGGAGAACGCACGTGAAAGGATAAGCAGCCTAGGCGGTGTGTGGGTATAGGATCGTAAGTAGGTCTAGATGGAGTGGTTAGACTAATTGACCAAATAAAATCTTAACTTTTTTCTAATTTTAGTTTTTGGCAAGTTTTTGCAATTCACACAAGCCAAGCAACACTCTACACATGCAAGTCTAGATAATATGCAGGAGAAAGTAACGATTTTGCATATGAATGTCTCGAGGGCTACATATTCACTTCGGATATAGCTTTCGAAATAACAAATCGACCCCCAAGTAAGTTTGTTAAACTAACTCAAGGCTCGAGGGCTATTGTATATATGCTATTAAAGCATAAGCTGCATCTGGTAAAATTATGTTAAATAAGTCTTCGGACAACTTTATTTTCAAAACATGTCCTTAAAGGGATACTGGGCGTATAAAAGCATTAAACTTAAAACATTGAAGTTGTACGAACTGACATACCTCAAAGCCTTTCGAGAGGCTTATGTAGGCCTCCGCAATTCCGGCCTGTGCGGACCGGAATTGGTTGTATGTCGTGCCCAGAATGGCATGGTGCTCGAGATGAATTGAGGAGCTTTGTAAGGCATGGTCTATCTCCTTATGCCACCCCAAGATGAGCAGCCTGGTATCCTCGGCCTCGTTCTTCGCTAGAGAGGTGACGGCCGCCCCCGTGCGGCTCGGCGGCACTGGAGATGTCAGGGCCAAGGACTCCGGGCGGTCGAGCACCAATTCTTCCAAAGCCAGGGAGTCCCTTCCCCTTGGCCCCCAGTAGTCGAGGTCCAGAGGCTATGAGTGCATCAATACCGCTCTTTGTGTGTTCATACCGCTCTTTGTGTTTCACGTAGGAGGGTCCGGATGCGGAGAAACCTCCCAAGCTCGTTATGAGCAGGGGAGGGACGCACGCGTGAACCCGAGGAGCTCTCAATCAGCTCGGTCGGAGGGATGGTGTTATCCAACTCCTCTCCAGGAAGGGGGTGTTGCTGGCTATGAAAGCAAAAAGTGCATCACAATCAAAAGTACACCCATTAAAACTTATTGTGTGTGAATGCGTCAAACGGAGTATCTTCTTGGCTGCAGCTTCTTCCTTCATGGTGGGGGAAGCACGTCCTCGGAGGAGCCGGAGCATGTAACCTCTCTAGGGGCCGATGGTCAGCTTGGAGGGGTGGCACAGGCTTTCTGAAGCCTCTTACGAAGCCGAGGAGAGTTGTCCTCCTCGTCGTCTTAGGACGCCGTCCTCCTCCTCTTAGGGGAGGACTCCTCGCCCTCCTCCTCTTCCTCCTTCCCCTCTTCCTTCCCCTTCTCCTCCTCTACATCCTTATCCTCTTCCTCCTCCTCGTGGATGGAGGAACTCTGGGTGTTCCCGGACCTGTCGCCAGCAGAAGCTCCTCGGCTGCTGCTACTTGTGAGTTGCATTGGGATTTGCCCCAAGAGGAATGGTGAAGCAATATAGTAGCGGAGAAATATTTCCCTCAGTGAGAACCAAGGTTATCGAATCAATAGGAGAACCATGCAAATTCTTGTTGTAAGCACCTACACACACAAAAGCAAATACATGCACCCAACACGGGCAAGAGGGTTGTCAACCCCCTTGAACTCGTTACTTGCAAGGATTAATTCTGATAGTGGTAGATAGATAAAAAGATAAGTAAAACAAAAAGTATAGAATTGCATAAAGGTATTTTTGGTTTTAGCAATATGATTAAAGTGGACCCGGGGGACATGGTTTTCACTATAGGCTTCTCTCTCAAAACAATAACATACAGTGGGTAGACAAACTACTGTTGGGCAATTGATAGAAAATCGCATAGTTATGATGTTATTCATCACTGGTGCAGAGACGTGCTATACAAACGGTTTTAACCCCCTCTCCACCACGGAGTTTTAAACCGTCGCCTTGCTAGTGTGTGTGATAGGGGGGTCCTTCCCACATGACCCAGAAACCGTCGAGGATGGGTCCTCCGGTCACACACGCTGAGCAAAATGAGCTTGTGTGTGATCGGGTGAGGCATCGGATACAATTATGCAGGCCCAATTGTTTCCATTTTTATGTACATCGCACACAGTGAATCCCAGAAAAACGTTTCCGTTCGTATGTATATCACACATGATCTTTTATGTGCAAACGTTTGTGCATGGTGGCCTAACACAAACAATTCTCTCATCGAAGTTGTGTGGCTTGTCTGAGTTCATCGCCCACGGTGTTGTCTGAGAAACCCTCTGCAATAGAAAACCCCAATAAGCAGGCTAATTGTCCTATTATTGATAATCCATTTAGTAATCAAATTGATATTTCTTATAAAACACACCATATATTTCATATCCATATTACGGCAACCAGGATTTCATAATTGAATTACATCTGATAGCTTCATCACTCAGTTACACCATATAGGCATATAGCTAGCTATGCCGTTACACAACAGCACCAACTTTCACATGCAACATCGAAAACCTTTGGAGAGTAGCACCATACACAGTAAATAGAGAGATGAATCTCATCTAGGAAACTGTAGAAGTGGAAGGCAAATATTGAGCCTTCAGTGATGTTGAATGTCCTTGCAACTTTAGGCCAGTGGCTATGGATAATTGCCCGCCCAACCTTCGTCCTCTTGAGGAAGACTTCGATATAGTACCGTGGGTGTTGAATGGATACCTTCCTCGCCTCTCGACCATGTAGGTGGTTTGAGAGGTAATCATCGGTGAACTGCTTTGGAAAGGACTGAAAATGCATAAATAACAGTTCTAAATTTTGAAATGGCACAAGGGGAAAAAATAAGGTAAAAGAGTTAGTACCGTTCTATAGTTGATTGATGTTTTCTTCATTGTGCAAACAAATATCTTGTTGTTATTCGTCGCAAGTTTCTTTATCCTAACAATCTTCCTGAGTTTCTTGACTTGACTGATATTTGTGGACATCTCATTTCCCCGTATGCAAAATGGGTTGAATAGTGGGTCTAAACATCTGTAGCAGGACCTACAGTTGCAAGACCAAATTGTTAAAAACCTAAATATTAGAATGATTCCTGTAACTGCACGATAATGTGCTATTAGCCAATGGACCATCCATGTGCAAACCTCAATGGTAAACCTCATTGCCTCCCATTGTTTCTCTACAACACATATAAGGCAGATCTTGATCATGTTATCTGAGAGTTAGCATGCTATCAGTAGAACATGTTTATGAAAAATAGACAAATTGCAGATTCAACAGATTAACTCGACCTAGACCAACCTCATGCCATTGGCGATGAGGCGAATCACAGAGTAACCAAGCCGCTACACATCAACGCCGAAGACCTCTACAACACCACGAAGACCTAAGGATAACACAGACCTTGCTAAACAACATGGAAATAGAGCAATTTTATATGTTTCTTGTGACACCTGGATAATTAAGCTACAGTGATCCCACGCTAATGGTGCCACGTCACCATGGTTACTCCTGCTAATCTATCGTTAGATCAAAACCGGTCCAAAATTCAAATTCAAAGTTTAGTAAATAATAAAAGTTTTCAAACATTAAAATAAAAATGTTTGGTTTGAACTAAATATTACATAGGTAAATATGGTGTAGTAAACACATTTCTATAAAATGCCTAAGTAATTTAAAATGATTTAAAATAGAAAAGAAAATAAATAAAAGAAAGAAAATACAAAAGAGAAAAACAAACAAAAAAAAGGGAAGAAAACCCCCCCGGGCTGTGGCCCAACTGGGCCAACCCACCAGGCCCAGCGGGCCACCCACCCCCCACTCCTTATCCACTCACCGCACCCCTCCCACTCCACCGACACCCCCACTTCCCCCACGAAAATATCTCCTCCCCCTCTCCCCCCGATTGGATCGGGATCGAGGAGGAGGCCGCCGCCGCTCGAGCTCGACGACCGCCCCATTGCCATCGTCGTTGGACGCTGTCACCGGAGTGCTCCCCCGCCGGCCTGCTTCTCCACCGTCGCCCGGTCGTCCCCGCCAACCTCCTCAACCCCCGCTGCCTATCCCTACCGGCCCTGTGAGCACGCCCCCTCCTCTTCCTCTCCCTGTCTAGAACGCCACGATGCCGTCCTCACCCGCAGCCCCGCCCGCGCGCTCACCACGTCGGCGGCCGCGCCCCGGCGCCCCTGAACGCGCCCATGGCCGCGCCCCCGCGCCCCGTCTCTCTCGCTCATCGCGCACCGCCACGGACCCGCCTCTGCACCCGTCACCGCTCCGTCCTCGGCCTCCTCCTCGCTGGATGGGCGCTCGACGCCCGGAAACCCCGCTGGAGTCGCCTCGCCACCTCGCCGTCGTCGGTGCCACCTTCCCGTCTCCGTCTCTCCTCCTCTTCCCCCTCTCGTCCGGTCACCGTGTTCCCTGCATGCGCGCGCACGCCCTCGCTCCCCTCGCCCCGCTCTAGTCCGAGCTCGTGCCGACCACCGCGGCCCTGCGACGAACTCCGGCAGCCCGCCGGCCGTCGCCCGTGCGCCCGGGCTCGCCCCGTCGGGCGCCTGGCGCATGCGCCCGTAACCCACCTGCAGCGCCCTATGCCCGCTTTGGCTCCCTTCGGGGCACTGATTGCTGGGGCCCAGCGCCCTGGTCTTTAGAACAAAAAAACAAAATAAAAATAATTAAATTAGTAAAATAATCAATTAGTTAGTTAATCAATTAGTTAACTTAATTAAATTGGTTTAGTTAAACTAACGAATTAGTTAGCCTAATTAATGAAGTAATTAGTTAGGTAAGTAAATGACAGGCAACCCCCGCCCCTTGTTGACCAATCAAAGGTTGACTGGTCAACCGGGACCCCCTGGCCCACCTGTCAGCCACTGGTACACTTCCGTGTACCCTGTGCAGGGTGCCCCTAGCAAATTAGTCTTTATTTTCGAATTAATAATAAATCCAGTAATTCCAAAAATCAATAAAACTTTAGAAAATCATATAAATTAAACCGCAAGTCGGATGAAATTACTTTGTACATGAAAGTTGCTCAGAACGACGAGACGAATCAGGATACGCAGCCCGTTCGTCCGCCACAAATCTCTAACATATCGAACACGCAACTTTCCCCCTCCGAATCACCTGTCCGAAAACGCGAAACACCGGGGATACTTTCTCGGATGTTTCCCCCATTCGCTGGTATCACCTACTACCGCATTAGGGCACACCTAATCCCGCTCATTGTCATGTCATGCATCGTCATGCTTATGTTTGCATTGTATTTACTGTTTCTTCCCAATCTTCTCTTCGGTAGACTACGAGACCGACACTGCTGCTGCCCAGTTCGACTACGGTGTTGACGACCCCTCCTTCTTGCCAGAGCAACCAGGCAAGCCCCCCCCCTTGACCACCAGATATCGCCTATTCTTCTCTATACTGCTTGCATTAGAGTAAGGTAGCATGTTACTGTTCGGTTACTCCTATTCTGTTGCATAGCCTGTCATTGTTGCTACAGTCATTGATACCTTACCCGCAATCCTAAATGCTTAGTATAGGATGCTAGTTTATCATCAATGGCCCTACTTTCTTGTCAGTCTGCCTTGCTATACTATTGGGCCGTGATCACTCGGAAGGTGATCACGGGTATATACTATACATATATACATACTATACAGATGGTGACTAAAGTCGGGTCGGCTCGTTGAGTGCCCGCGAGTGATTCACGGATTGGGGGCTGAAAGGACCTTTTGTCCCGACGGCCCTCTGTGTGGATCTTTGTGGCGGAGCGACAGGGCAGGTTGAGACCACCAAGGCGAGAGGTGGGCCTGGCCCTGGTCGGCCTTCGCGGTTGCTTCATAATAACACGCTTAACGAGATCTTGGTATTTGATCTGAGTCTGGCCACTGGCCTATACGCACTAACCAACTATGCGGGAAAGATATGGGCACTCGACATCGTGGTATCAGCCGAAGCCTTCAAGACGTCAGCGACTGAGCAGCGCACGCCGGATTGGAATGTAAGCCTGCTCTTGTATTAAGGGGGCTAGTTCTACTTTCGGCCGCCCATGCAACGTGCAGGTGTGCAATGGGCGATGGGCCCAGACCCCTGCGCCATAGGAGTTAGACCGGCGTGCTGACCTCTCTGTTAGGCCTAGGTGGGGCTGCGACGTGTTGATCTTCCGAGGCCGGGCATGACCCAGGAAAGTGTGTCCGGCCAAATGGGATCGAGCATGTTGGGTTATGTGGTGCACCCCTGCAGGGAAGTTAATCTATTCGAATAGACGTGTCCCTCGGTAAAAGGACGACCCGGAGTTGTACCTTGACCTTATGACAACTAGAACCAGATACTTAATTAAAACACACCTAGACAAGTTCCACAGACAACCCGGTGATCGCTTTTCCACAGGGCGACGAGGGGAGGATCGCCGGGTAGGATTATGCTATGCGATACTACTTGGAGGACTTTAATCTACTCTCTTCTACATGCTGCAAGACGGAGGCTGCCAGAAGTGTAGTCTTCGATATGACTAGCTATCCCCCTCTTATTCTGGCATTCTGCAGTTCAGTCCACTGATATGGCCTCCTTACACATATACTCATGCATATGTAGTGTAGCTACTTGCTTGCGAGTACTTTGGATGAGTACTCACGGTTGCTTTGCTCCCTCTTTTCCCCCGTTTTCCTCTTCTTCCCGGATGCTGCAACCAGACTTTGGAGCCCAGGAGCCAGACGCCACCGTTGTCGACGACTACTACACTGGAGGTGCCTTCTACTACGTGCAGGCTGCGGACGATAACCAGGAGTACTTTAGGAGGATCCCAGGTAGGAGGCCTGCGCCTCTTTCGCTCTGTATCCCAGTTTGTGCTAGCCTTCTTAAGGCAAACTTGTTTACTTATGTCAGTACTCAGATATTGTTGCTTCCGTTGACTCGTCTATGATCGAGCACTTGTATTCGAGCCCTCGAGGCCCCTGGCTTGTAATATGACACTTGTATGACTTATTTATGTTTTAGAGTTGTGTTGTGATATCTTCCCGTGAGTCCTTGATCTTGATCGTACACGTTTGCGTGCATGATTAATGTACGATTGAATCAGGGGCGTTACAAGTTGGTATCAGAGCCGACTGCCTATAGGCCCTTCCACACTCCTTGGCCGAAGTCGAGTCTAGTCACTACAAAACTTTTACTAACATGGTTGTGTGCCTTGCGGGCCCACGTCACCATTGGGTGGTATTAGGATATTTTAGTCCTCATCTATACTCTGGGATTCTGATCTCTCTTCTATTCGGGTTAAATTATTTTGCTAAAAACAAAACTAACTTTAGGTTCTCGAAGATACTTTCTCCCGGAGAGCTCCTTACTTCAGATGATCGCCTGCTGCACTAGAAGATTCCGGAGTTACTCTCCGATGTTCCATCGATACTTTGTGCCATCGCTTTTGCAATTCCCTTCCATCGATAAACCCCTATGGATAACCACGTATACTCGCCATTCATACAATGTTTCCCAGTTGATCTTATTACTACAAGATACCCTGAAATTCTCTCTATTGTTCTGAGAATCCTTTGAGCTGTTCTTTGTCACCTGAATACCCCTGCGGATAATTTCTCGCACTTACCGAGTATCCGCTCATTCCCAGTTGGTTCAGGTATTTCACAAAAGTCTTCGCAATACCGTTCATTCTTCTGAAAATCCTAAACAACCTATTGCTCTTGAAATTCTTGCTTGCTTGCATTATGGTTAATCCCATAAGTCACGTAATCTTATTGGCATCCCTTGTCATTATCATTTTGAGCCTGTTGATTCAATATGTTGCGAATGCTCGCAATCCTCAGTCAGATCCTAGAATTCATCCTTTTGACTCTGACGTCATTTGGATATGAGCTGGTTCTTGACCAAGCAATGCCTTGATCGGTTGTGCTTCTAAGTCTACTAAACTTATTCATTTTCGATCAGAACATTTGCTTTTGATCCCCTGATCTGGAAATCATAAATTCCTTTGCAATTGAGCCTTGAGTTAGTCAGTTGTTTCTATACCCCAATGCCTTTGCATTGTTTCTTCTTCTGATTGTGTGTCGTCGGATCCTTTGTTGAATTATCAATCCGACAGTGTCCTTTGTATACAAAAACCTCGAGAAGTTCTTTCCCTGATACATAACGCCATTGGTAAGTTCTATTCTCTGATATGGCCAACGACGCTCTGCTTTAGAGCTTGAGTTATTTACTTCTGAACCTTGTAGTATATGTTCCTAAGATACCCGATGGGTTGGACCAATGCCTTCCCTGATCTGTGCAAACCTGAGAGTTTTCATGAGTCATACTCTTCCGGTGTTCTACCAGATAAAATTCCAACACTACAGTTATATCAAGCGAGAGGTGAATGAAATGATATGCATTAAAGAAGTGGGAGTCGACCTTGAACTTTGTGTTCATGCCCATGAAAATGATATAGACCGTCTCGGAAGTTTCTTGCAAAATGATTATCCAGCTGTATGATTCTTTCGGTATTCTTGAAATTGATTCCTTATAGTTATGGTTCTGACCATGCTGTCCTGATCTGATATATCTGATGGGAATCCATTCCAGTGCCTTATCTATTTTTGGCATTGTTGAAGTATCTACTGTCATAGGCCAATGAACCGGTTCTACTTCTATCATGTTCTACCTTCGAGTATTACCCCTGGTACCTCGGAGATGTCTTGCCATTGCACCACATCTTACTAACCTTCTTGAAGTAATGTCTTTCCTTGTCGAAATCACTCTATGGGTTCTGGGTTGTTATCAACCAAGGACACCGACTAGTGAAATTATTCCGCACTACAAATCAAATACCCCTAGTATTTTTACTAGGAAATTTTGAACTCAATTTGGTCATTTCTAGACTATCGGCTGCATCCTAGTCTTGCTACCTTTGACTGTGCTACCTCGTCCTTCTCTGGTGCACGAATTCTTCAGTGTGTGAGCATGATTTACGTCGAGCTTTCAACATCATGTTGCTTGTCTTGAAAGGCAACTTTGGTTCCGAGCTTGCATCTTATATATTGATCCTATAACTTGCCACTTCGTTTGCTTGTTGTCGTTGTTGTTTGATTTCATCCTCTTGAAACCTCCCGGCAAATGTGTCGGGTCACCTTCAAAACTTTGACTTCTTTCGAGATGCCAACTGTGTTCATGATGAGAAATACCCTCCTTGCCCTTGATGATTTTTATTATCATGGACAACACCCTTGACTTCCTTTCATCGCGAACTTGTCCACATTATGAATACAACTTGCTCTCCAGCTAGTGTTGTGTTCTGCCTTGAAGTATTACTATCTTTTATGTGAAGAATGTCGTGGGAATTTCGCCACCTCTTAAAAATTCTTGATACAAGTAATACTTTTGCCATCTCCCTTTATCCCTTAGTCCCCGTGTCATTTCTAATCGGAATACCGACAGATGGACTGTGATGTGAACAATTCAAAACTTCTAGCAACCCTATTGCTTTGAAATTAATGGTCGACAGTTCATTCTTAGGCTATTGATTATTGAATCCCCATTCTAACATTGGTCGTGCAACCCAGCCCATATTTCGGGTGCACCTTTCAACCAATGTTTAGTTATGTATGTTTTCCTCGAGCATACCTCACTATATCATTTGATCTGACAAAGGTTATCACCTTGTTCAGATAATCATGGAAGTCCATCTTTTGAAATCTAAATGGAATGTCGCTGAGTCCATCAGCCACCTCCTCACCCTCTCCGTTTAATGATGAACTCTTGTTTCGGAACTCGCTTCCATAGTTCATTTCCCCGAGAATCTTACAATGTCATCTCGTCAATTTGCGTTGTACCTTTTCTTCTCAGGCATCCTAAGTCTGAGGTATCCCGACACCAATCAGATCTGAATCTCAGTCGGATATGATGGTTGAGACATTTTCCTAGAGTCATATCATTGGTCTTTATATGACCCGGTAAGATGATGTCATGCCTAACACACCTGGCCGGAGGCCCTATTGTTATAGTTTCCTTTCCTCAAGGTTATCCTTTCTTCCATGAGGAAATGGTAAGACTTATTCTACAAGTGGTTCCTGATAAATCCTTTGTGTATCCAAGGTCTGACCTTTGCTTGAAGACCCTGTCAATGCTATCTCGATGCCTTTCTGTGGTACTCCGATCTTCAATAAGAACATTTGAAGCCCAATGCTATATGTTTCTTGCTCAATTATCCAAACACCGTTGTATGGTTAATGTCATGAAAATTCTCTCCCCTTACATTATATCCTGTCATGCATATCATGCTCTGCTTGTCCTTGGGAAGGATATAACCTTGAAAGATGTGTTTAGACACATTTTCTTTCCCTTGTTCTGTTTAATCTGATAATCACGTTTTCCTTTCCATTGTTTGTTTAACCTTTCGTGTAATCTGACTTAGCTGAGCAGTGATAATTCCCTGCTTAGGTAAGCACCTTGTTGTACCACTCTGTCAGAAAGACCCTTTGCATTTGTCGATAGCATTTCGGTAACCACCGATGGACGGGAACTTTGCCTATGGGTCCGCCTCATTCAACGAGCAGGAAAATGGTTCTCTTCATCCCTCGTCCTTGGTACCGACATTGTTGCCGGCATAGCTGACAAGCTATTCACTAACATGCCTCCCTGTCGCGGTTGTGTAAGATGTCACCACCCTTCCTACTTTCAACCCACATGGTGGGCCCATAACCCACAGTTCCACAGGATCGAAACCTGACTCTCCTGTACACCTTATTGTCAAAGTTATTCCTCGTCCGTGGCCTCGTATGTAATTCACGAGCCACCTTCAAGTCTGATATCAGACACAATACTTATTCTCGTTGCTTTGAACCCCTTTCACGCCCTGCAACAGGCATCGAACATTCCTGCCCGCTTGAAACTTTCCATGATACCGCCTTACTTTGCTCTCGATATTTTCTAAGTTTCAATGCGAGAGTTACTTTCCACCACCTTCCCCGATGTTATCGACTAGATAGTCAGCCTTATAGAGGTCTGTTCCCCTGGAATAACCCCCTTATTCTTTCGTAAGTACGATGGAGTTCCTGAAGAAAGGACGCTGACATCATCATGATGATCTGAAGCAGAGAAGTGAAGACATCAATGTAATGGATCGACCTCTTCGAGAAGAGCAAGCCAGAATGAGAAGACCTACTAGATTCGTTAGCAAACCTTCCCCCCTTTCACTACCTCTTAAATCTCGGGACGAGATTTCTTGTAGTGGAGGAGAATTGTGACGCCCGGATAATTAAGCTACAGTGATCCCACGCTAATGGTGCCACGTCACCACGGTTACTGCTGCTAATCTATCGTTAGATCAAAACCGGTCCAAAATTCAAATTCAAAGTTTAGTAAGTAATAAAAGTTTTCAAACATTAAAATAAAAATGTTTGGTTTGAACTAAATATTACATAGGTAAATATGGTGTAGTAAACACATTTTTGTAAAATGCCTAAGTAATTTAAAATGATTTAAAACAGAAAAGAAAATAAATAAAAGAAAGAAAATACAAAATAGAAAAACAAATAAAAAAGGGAAGAAAACCCCCCTGGGCCGTGGACCAATTGGGCCAACCCACCAGGCCCAGCCGGCCACCCACCCCCACTCCTTATCCACTCACCGCACCCCTCCCACTCCACCGACACCCCCACTTCCCCCACGAAAATATCTCCTACCCCTCTCCCCCTGATTGGATCGGGATCGAGGAGGAGGCCGCCGCCGCTCGAGCTCGACGACCGCCCCATTGCCATCGCCGTTGGACGCCTGCTTCTCCACCGTCGCTCGGTCGTCCCCGTCGACCTCCTCAACCCCCGCTGCCCTATCCCTACCGGCCCTGTGAGCACGCGCCCCCCTCTTCCTCTACCTATCCAGAACGCCACGATGCCGTCCTCACCCGCAGCCCCGCCCGCGCACTCACCACGTCGGCGGCCGCGCCCCAGCGCCCCTGAACGCGCCCATGGCCGCGCCCCCGCGCCCCGTCTCTCCCGCTCACCGCGCACCGCCACGGACCCGCCTCTGCACCCGTCACCGCTCCATCCTCGACCTCCTCCTCGCCGGATCGGCGCTCGACACTGCCGCCGCCTGGAAACCCTACTGGAGCCGCCTCGCCACCTCGCCGTCGTCGGTGCCACCTTCCCGTCTCTATCTCTCCTCCTCTTCTCCCTCTCGTCCGGTCGCCGTGATCCCTGCACGCACGCGCATGCCCTCGCTCCCCTCGCCCCGCTCCAGTCCGAGCTCGCGCCGACCACCGCGGCCCTGCACGAACTCCGGCGGCCCGCCGGCCGTCGCCCGGGCTCGCCCCGTCAGGCGCCTGGCGCATGCGCCCGTAACCCACCTGCAGCGCCCTATGCCCGCTTTGGCTCCCTTCGGGCCACTGACTGCTGGGGCCCAGCGCCCTGGTCTTTAGAACAAAAAAACAAAATAAAAATAATAAGATTAGTAAAATAATTTAATTAGTTAGTTAATCAAATAGTTAACTTAATTAAATTGGTTTAGTTAAACTAACAAATTAGTTAGCCTAATTAATGAAGTAATTAGTTAGGTAAGTCAATGACTCGCAAGCCCCACCCCTTGTTGACCAGTCAAAGGTTGACTGGTCAACCGGGACCCCCTGGCCCACCTATCAGCCACTGGTACACTTCCGTGTACCCTGTGCAGGGTGCCCCTAGCAAATTAGTCTTTATTTTCGAATTAATAATCAATCCAATAATTCCAAAAATCAATAAAATTTAGAAAATCATATAAATTAAAACGCAAGTCGGATGAAATTATTTTGTACATGAAAGTTGCTCAGAACGACAAGACGAATCCGGATATGCAGCCCATTCGTCTGCCACAAATCCCTAACATATCGAACACACAACTTTCCCCCTCCAAATCACCTGTCCGAAAATGCGAAACACCGGGGATACTTTCCCGGATGTTTCCCCCATTCGTCGGTATCACCTACTACCGCGTTAGGGCACACCTAACCCCGCTCATTGTCATGTCATGCATCGTCATGCTTATGTTTGCATTGTATTTACTGTTTCTTCCCCCTCTTCTCTTCAGTAGACTACGAGACCGACATTGCTGCTGCCCAGTTCGACTACGGTGTTGATGACCCCTCCTTCTTGCCAGAGCAACCAGGCAAGCCCCTCCCCTTGATCACCAAATATAGCCTATTCTTCTCTATACTGCTTGCATTAGAGTAAGGTAGCATGTTACTGTTCGGTTACTCCTATTCTGTTGCATAGCCTGTCATTGTTGCTACAGTCATTGATACCTTACCCGCAATCCTAAATGCTTAGTATAGGATGCTAGTTTATCATCATTGGCCCTACTTTCTTGTCAGTCTGCCTTGCTATACTATTGGACCGTGATCACTCAGGAGGTGATCACGGGTATATACTATACATATATACATACTATACAGATGGTGACTAAAGTCGGGTCAGCTCGTTGAGTGCCTGCGAGTGATTCACGGATTGGGGGCTGAAAGGACCTTTTGTCCCGACGGCCCTCTGTGTGGATCTTTGTGGCGGAGCGACATGGCAGGTTGAGACCACCTAGGCGAGAGGTGGGCCTGGCTCTGGTCGGCCTTCGCGGTTGCTTCATAATAACACGCTTAGCGAGATCTTGGTATTTGATCTGAGTCTGGCCACTGGCCTATACGCACTAACCAACTATGCGGGAAAGATATGGGCACTCGACATCGTGGTATCAGCCGAAGCCTTCTAGATGTCAGCGACTGAGCAGCGCACGCCGGATTGGAATGTAAGCTTGCTCTTGTATTAAGGGGGCTAGTTCTACTTTCGGCCGCCCATGCAACATGCAGGTGTGCAATGGGCGATGGGCCCAGACCCCTGTGCCATAGGAGTTAGACCGGCGTGCTGACCTCTCTGTTAGGCCTAGGTGGGTTGCGACGTGTTGATCTTCCGAGGCCGGGCATGACCCAGGAAAGTGTGTCCGGCCAAATGGGATCGAGCATGTTGGGTTATGTGGTGCACTCCTGCAGGGAAGTTAATCTATTCGAATAGCCGTGTCCCTCGGTAAAAGGACGACTCAGAGTTGTACCTTGAACTTATGACAACTAGAACCGGATACTTAACTAAAACACACCCAGACAAGTTCCACAGACAACCCGGTGATCGCTTTTCCACAAGGCGACGAGGGGAGGATCGCCGGGTAGGATTATGCTATGCGATGCTACTTGGAGGACTTCAATCTACTCTCTTCTACATGCTGCAAGACGGAGGCTACCAGAAGCGTAGTCTTTGATAGGACTAGCTATCCCCCTCTTATTCTGGCATTTTGCAGTTCAGTCCACTGATATGGCCTCCTTACACATATACTCATGCATATGTAGTGTAGCTCCTTGCTTGCGAGTACTTTGGATGAGTACTCACGGTTGCTTTGCTCCCTCTTTTCCCCCGTTTTCCTCTTCTTCCCGGATGCCACAACCAGACTTTGGAGCCCAGGAGCCAGACGCCACCGTCGATGACGACTACTACAGTGGAGGTGCTTACTACTACGTGCAGGCTGCGGACGACGACCAGGAGTAGTTTAGGAGGATCCCAGGCAGGAGGCCTGCGCCTCTTTCGCGCTGTATCCCAGTTTGTGGTAGCCTTCTTAAGGCAAACTTGTTTACTTATGTATGTACTCAGATATTGTTGCTTCCGCTGACTCGTCTATGATCGAGCACTTGTATTCGATCCCTCGAGGCCTCTGGCTTGTAATATGATGCTTGTATGACTTATTTATGTTTTTAGAGTTGTGTTGTGATATCTTCCCGTGAGTCCTTGATCTTGATCGTACACGTTTGCGTGCATGATTAGTGTACGATTGAATCGGGGGCGTCACATTTCTCATGTATTTAGTACATCCAAACTCGATTTATTTCTCCATGCACAACAGTACAAACTGTACCTACGACAAATGATCATCAGATTGCATAATTGAACCAAGTAGTTATCTGGACAGCGGAACAAATGAACCAAGCAATTAACTGAGCACCACATTACACACAAAAAACCATATACTAGAAGATAAGACGGTTAACCAAACCAATAATGCTTGATAACTACTAGGAAATGAAGCAATTGTTGGACCAAACTATTAACTGAACATTACATTTCAGAAGATCAGATTGCGTATTAACATTACAGAGGACAATTCACTAGAAGGCACCGGCGGTGGCTTCGAGAAAATACTACGAGTTGTATTTTAAAGTAGCCAGCCGTGTGGCGGTGTTGACGGTGGCATCGAAGGCGAGGTGCTCATCAAGATCTGGCAGTCAGCACGCATGGCAGCCATTGCTACCTCATCCGCGTGTGCAACCGCGATTTGCTTCTCCGCTACTAGATGCTCCTGAGCTCCTCGCTATACTGCATGCAAAATGGTTGTGGGCGACACTTATTTGGAGGACGGGACAGTGATTTGGGAGGTATGTGTCGCGCCGTGGGTCAAGGCATGTGGGATGGAGAAGGGGGGAGGATGGGGATGGGGTGTGGAATACCTGACTATATCAACAAGGTCGCACGGCAAGAAGAAGGGCCGTCGGTGAGGAGGCGGCGCTGCAATTTAGCAGTGAAGGTCTGAACTTGGAAAGGAAGGAGGAACAATGGAAATGTGGCTTCTAGTCAGGAGGAGGGGGCGGGAGCTAGATATTTCCATGGTTGCCAAAGATTTTCGCTTGGTGCCACGAGAAACTAGTGCAAAGTGTGGTTGAAGCGCGGGCGGTGAGCTGTAGACGACAAAGTTTCCGGCGTAAGCCATACAAGAGGGTGTGCAAGATATTTTATATCGCATCGCACACAATTCTTGCTAGTAAACTATTTGTGGTGTACCTGATTTTTTCATTTTTATTTGAAAGACAGAATGGTGTTACGGAGGGAAGACGGTGTTTGAATTGCTAGAACATTTATCTGCAGTGAACATGCAACTATATGAGTGTCGTGTTAAAATTTGGAATTATTCAGGGTTCGTTTGGCTTTTTAATACATTAATTGAGTTTCTAGGCATTTAATGTGCATAATTCAAATTTGAACTACAAGCATATGCTCCAGTGCACCGAAATGAGTTGAAAAATCATATATGTGTCCTTGGGTGAATGTTTAGGTCCCATGCTAGAAATGGGAATGAATTTCAAACACCTCGGCATCATGGCTCGGCTGGAAACATTGAGATACTTGGTTTGTAAATTCCTGTAAATCCAAAAATCGCCTGAAAATCACGGAACTTGGCATGGTTTCATGAAATGGCACCAACATGCTGTGGTAAAAAATTGTCCGATTTGGGACAAGTTTTGGTGTAAGCTTCTTACAAAACAGAGCTTCTCTCCAGAAGCCTCATGGTTCCGAGAGGGGACGTGACACCTCTATGTTCGAAACGACATAGACCGCCTCTTCCCGCCTTGATTTTTTTACAGAGACAACATAGACCAATAGGAGTACCGTGCTAATTTTAGGAATTAATCCGGGGTCGTCTAGCCTTTTTATAGATTAACCGGGTTTTATAGGCATTTAATGTGCATAATTCAAATTTGAACTACATGCACATGCTCCAGTGCACCAAAGCTGGTTGAAAAATCATATGTGTGTCCTTGAGTGAAAGTTTAGGTCCCATGCAAGAAATGAGAATGAATTTCAAACATCTAGGCGTCGTGGCTCGGCCGGAAACATTGAGAAACTTGTTTTTCTAAATTATTGTAAATCTAAAACTCGCCCGAAAATCATGAAACCTGGCATGGTCTCATGACATGGCACCACATGTTGTGGTAAAAATTTCGTCTAATTTGGGACAAGTTTTGGTGTAAGCTTCTTACAAAACGAAGCTTCTCTCAAGAAGCCTCATGGTTCCAAGAGGGAACGTGTCACCTCTGTGTGCGCAACGACATAGACCGCCCCTCTTTCCGCCTTGATTTTTTTACAAAGGCAACATAGACCAATAGGAGTTCTGTGCTAAATTTTAGAATTATTCACGGTTCGTTTTGCCTTTTTATACATTATTTGAGTTTTCTAGGCATTTAATATGCATAATTCATATTTGAGCTACATGCACATGCTCCAGTGCACCAAACATGGTTGAAAAATCATATGTGTGCCCTTGAGTGAAAGTTTAGGTCCCATGCAAGAAATGTGAATGAATTTCAAACATCTGGGTGTCGTGGCTCGGCTGAAAACATTGAGAAACTTGTTTTTTAATTCCTGTAAATCCAAAACTCGCCCAAAAATCATGAAACTTGGCATGGTCTCATGACATGGCACCAACATATTGCGGTAAAAATTTCGTCCGATTTGAGACAAGTTTTGGTGTAAACTTCTTACAAAACGAAGCTTCTCTTAAGAAGCCTCGTGGTTCTGAGATGGGACGTGTCACCTCAGTGTGCGAAACGACATAGACCGCCTCTCTTCCCGCCTTGATTTTTTGTACAAAGGCAACATAGACCAACAGGAGTTCCGTGGTGAATTTTGAAATTATTCAGGGTTCATTTTGCCTTTTTACACATTATTTGAATTTTCTAGGCATTTAATGTGCATAATTTAAATTTGAGCTACATGTATGTCACAACCCTAGATCAGCCCTTGTTTGACTTTCCTTGATCTTCAAGACATCATGTTTTAATTCCTGAAAGTTGAATTGAGGTTAGTTGAACCCTCAGAAATCAGTTCAGAAATAATCAACATTAAAATCTTCTCAAATGAGTCCAAGAAAATGTTCCTGGTATTCTTTGAAAATATTGGCAAGAGGTAAAATTCAAACCAATATTTTTGGAGTCTCAGGGATATTTATTTTGGGCCTTTGAATTAAATCAATAACATATTTGAGTTGGATTTATTTCTGTTATATAAGAAATAAAGTTCAAATATTTTTGTAAGTTTGCTTGTGACCTTGGACTAGCTTCTGAGCTCACATAAAAATTTACAGAAAGTTTCAAAATGATTTGATGCTTCAAATCAAATCAAAGAAACAAAAGAAAATAGGAAAAGTCACAGAGAGAGAGAGTGACTGACCTGGCAGCCCAGCACTGTAGCAGCCCAGCCCAAAGGGGCATCGCCGTCTTCTTCCCCCTACCAGGAGGAGAAGCAGCTGCGTGCCCGCAGCACACGCAGCCGGCGCCACCTCCTCCCTACCTGCTTCCCACTCCTCGAGCCTGCCCGATGTGCCAGCAAGATGGCCTCGACCCCCTCTGTCATTCCCCTCTCCCTCTCCTCGCTTTCTCACCGCCATTGCCAAGAGCCACTTGAGCTCGCAGCCGTGTACCTCGTGGCCAAAGCCTCCCCTACGCCCCGCGATGTGACCAGGAGCTTCGTCGTGACCTCCTCTTCCTCACTGTTGAGCCACATAACTATCCATCTGTATCATTTTCATGCATGTTTGAAACAACTTGTGACCATTTCTTAGGCAAAACAAATAAAAGGGCATTTGAATATTAACATATGGAGTTTGAATTTGAACCTAAGGTTCAAACGAACTTCATTTAACATGTTGCTAGTTGCATTAGCTCAAATCTCAGCATATTGACATGTCATGATCGTGCATCATATTGTTGCACTGCATTGATTGTGCTCCTTGTCTGTTGCCGACAATTGTCCCCTCTTAGTAGATGTGGTTCCGACGATGAGATCGATGACACCGATGAAGAGCTATATCATCTTCAGAAGTGTCAGGCAAGCAAAAAACCCCTTTTCCTCTGCATGACCTGTCATTGCTACAGTAAATAGATGAAACCCACTAGCATGAGTAGGATTTGTTTGAGCCCTAATTCATGCTTGTTCGTCATGCATGCTATTGCTTAGAGTTGGGTCAGGTCTGATTCATCGGGGATGAATTGGAAAGTTGTGTACATGTCCTACTATTGAGAGTTAAGTGTGTGAATGCGATTTGGTAAAGGTAGCGGTGAGAGGCCATGTAGGAGTACCTGGTGGGTTGTCTCATTGAAACTGTCCTTAGGAACTGAGTTTTGTGTTTGTCATCCATGAACAGCTACTACCACACGTTGGGCCCTGAAATATGACCTCGCTTGACTTATTAACCCCCTGTCCGCTGTCCAAGAGTTGCAAGTAGTTTCTTCTGTTTGTAGTATGCTGGAGGCCGTGTGCAGCGCTGACCCGAGGGGTGGGCTGTGATGCGGTAGGCACGTGGCAAAGTGTACCGGGACACCCGTTTGGTGCCTCGGAAACCCTGCACACATCGTTTGGGGTCGTAGTGTAAACCTCGGCCAGACTCCCTGCAGATGGAACCTGAATAGGCGATAAACCTAGACTAGGGACTTGTGTGGTTAGTCAGGTCGTGGTCTACACCCACATCGGCTTTTGCTTGAAGTCTGCCGAGCACATGTCATGTGCAGACGCTAAGTGGTGGAAACATGTGTCAAGAAGTACACCCCTGTAGGGTTATTAATGATCTATTCGAATAGCCGCGTCCGCGGTAAAGGACATCTGGGTTGCCTATATAGTTCATAGACAAAGTGAAAGTGGATACTCTAAAATGAGCAAGATAAGCGTGAGTGCTATGGATGGTGATCTCGTAGGGAGACGGGGGCGGATCCATAGTGGTGTATTGATATGGTGAATATGTGGACTCGTGTGCGCCACCTCAAAAGAGTTACTTGCAGTCGTAGTTCAGGATATCCACCGAGTCAAAGCTGGCTTGCTGCAGTTAAACTCCACCACCCCTTTGTTGATACTAATGCATATGTAGTTAGTTCTGATGTAAGTCTTGCTGGGTACATTTGTACTCATGTTTGCTTAATTTATATTTTTGTAGAGAGACTTTAGTCTCGCTAGTAGTTCCGCATGGACTTCAACTTTTAGCTTGTTACCTCAGCTACGACCTTGTACCCTTGGGACGATCTTGTAGATGGTCAGGCTTCTCAGCCCTTTTCATTTGTAGTTGTTTCTACTCAGACATGTTATGCTTCAGTTGTTTGTATGCTCTGAATGTTGTGTCATGAGACCATGTTTGTAATACTTGGCTCCTCGGAGCCTAGTGAATAAATACTTTGAGTCGTAGAGTTTTTTTGTGATGCCATGTTGTATTTGCACATATCGAGCATATTGTGTGTATGTTATTGAAATGCTTGGTATGTGTGGGATCCGACAACCTAGTTGTTTATTCTTGGTAGCCTCTCTTACCGGGAAATGTCTCCCAGTGCTTCCACTGAGCCATGGTAGCTTGCTACTGCTCCGGGACACTTAGGTTGGCCGGCATGTGTCCTTCCTCGTTCCTGTGTCTGTCCCTTCAGGGAAATGTCACGCGCTGTTCCTTTAAGTCCTTGTAGCTTCCTACGACTTGGGTTCATACGTTGCTGATTGACACGTTCGTTGCTGGGCCATGTATGCCTGTCCCTGTAAGTTAGCGCCACCTTGGGTTTACGACTAGTCATGTGGCCCGGGTTCTTTGTCATATGGATGCTAGCGACACTATCATATACGTGAGCCAAAAGACGCGAACGGTCCCGGGCCAGGTAAGGTGGCACCCGTGGGAATACCGTGCGTGAGGCCGCAAAGTGATATGATGTGTTACATGCTAGATCGGTGTGACTTAGGATCGGGGTCCTTACAGCTTTGGTATCAGAGCCTGACTGCCTGTAGGATTACCAAGCCAAACTGGTCGAAGTCTAGTCTAGAAATGTTTTAGTTATATAAGGGAATTGATTGTGGATGGGAACGTAAGGCTCTTTTTACTCCGTATACCTTATGCCTTTTGATCCGAGTCATCCTATCTTTCCTACGGGGTTAAGGAACTAGGCTTTCTCTTCTTTCTATCAGAATCACGTGTTACTAATCCATAGACTTATAGGAATGATGGATTCAAGTCTCAGTTCAATTCCCACTACTTCCGTGTGTTCATAGCTGGCCTCAGAATCTTGATATTGCAACGTTGAGTGGTTATGCCACTTTTTTGTAGGGTGTCTCAAATCTTTTTGAGCATTACAGCCATTATGCTGTCCGAGTCATCCCAGGTTTCTAAATAGTTTGATGCATTTGTAAATCCCTTCTTACCGTTCCAAAGTTCCTTTGTGCCAGTTCAACCACACTAACTAGTGTGTTGAGGTACTTCATTGCCTTGGTTTATATATTGGAGTTATTGTTATGACCCTAGGTGTCTTAGGAATTCACCTAGTAATGTAGCCATGTTTTGTGTCTTCGGTGTGATGATTCTGGTCGTCATTCTCGAAAACATCCCGTGATGTCATTTAGTTAGTAGGCATTCTATTCCTGGGTTTTTGAACCCGAGATTCACCCTACTTACTTCATGCTGATAGTATTTGCTAGTTCCTTTAGGGTATTAGTAACCTTTGCGATAGTCCTCGAGGTTTGTGCTATTTCCTTCTTCCAAATACCATGAACTGCTTATGGCAGAAGTTCCTCGTTGAACTGAAAGATCACAACCAGAGAACTGTTGATGAGTTCCCCATTCATAATTATGACTCTGCCAGCTCTACCTTTCTGCATGGGTTATCCGGAGGAAATATGTTGAACTCATTCGACATGCTAATCTATGCATCCACAACTCAGAAAATCATATGTTCCTTTGAGTTGTTCCTCTGTAGTTGTATTCCGGTCCTTGTCTATCAGTTGATAGTCAAGTTTATGTCGTGCATTCATGTTCTTTGATGCGTATTATTCTCATGGTTTGTCAAGCCATTCTATTCTGGAATGTCTAGGAGAAACAAACTCTTGTACCTCGTCCATTTCCAGGATTGGGTCAAAGCAGTTGTAATCCGCAAATCAAAATGCCAATCCAGCTTTTGTTCTGTTCTACCTTGAAGTATTACCTTCTTTATGTCAACAATATCTTGGGAAATGCACACTATCCTATGAATTCTTGATGTAGTGATACTTGTCGCCATTATTATTCATTCCTCGGTTCCGTGTTGTCGCAACCGTAATGCCGACAAGTGAATCATGACGTGTGGAATCTATACTCGTAGCAACTCCATTGCTTAGTAGTTAAATGTTCAATAACCTCATTCTTAGCGTGTTGATTACTGAATCATCACCCTAAGGTTGATCGCACTACCTAGTCCTTACTTCCAGTGCACTTTTCGATCAATGAGTTAGGATAGTGCCAGTCCTTGCTTATTTGATCATACCGCCTCGCCCTGAAAAGCAAGATTGTTCCCGAGCTTAGTAACATATCGGTGGTTCGTGATGCTCTGAATATCTTCTCGGAAGTATTACCAGGTTGTCCCCTGACTGTTATGTTGAGCTCGTGATCAAGTTGGTTCCTTGTAACCACCCCTTCTCCAAGAATCTGTGTTGGGTACCCCCTGAGCTAGTTGGTTAAGCTAAACAACAACATGGAGAGTTGGAAGATAAAAGCTGCCTGACTTAGTTCATCTTCAAAGGGATATCCTTGTGTTTGTGTGTGTGTTGAAGAAAGATGATATTTTCATCGATTGATCCTCGTGATCAATTGTTGGAGCTATGGTCTTATCCAGTCTTTGATTTGAGTGTGGGCTATCATCAATCAAATCAGAACCAACGATGTTCGTAATGTTGGCTTATTCGTGGTTGATCCCTCGAGCATACACCATTACATCTTTTGGTCTGAACAATGATATCACCGTGTTCACTTAATTGTGGAATTCCGTCTATATGGAAACCTGGATGAATTGTTGTTGAGCCCATCAACAACATTTCTATCTTCTCCATGATTTTGTTGGACATTAAGCTAGTGTTAGAAACTTATATAAGCATTACCTTCATGTCCCGTGCATGAAGCATATGCCCGGATGAAAGAAGTGACTTCCTCTAATTCATGTGCATTTGATGCAAGTTGCCGCCGTGAACATTTGATGCAAGTTGCCGCCATGAATTCGAGAAAGTCAATGTTCCTTCCTTTGGATTCATCCCAAATAAGTCACGCATACGTGCGAGGTATTCTGTGGTTTGGAGACTTGTAACCTTCATTCTATACGTGTCCCTAGCACACCAAGCTACTGATTGGTTTTTTCAAGGAGAAGAAGTTTCTTCTTAAGAGCTAGACTTACACAAGGAATTTGATATCCTCGATGATGGTTCCCCACCTGAACTCGGTAGTGTTTTATTATAAGACTACTACGTTGTCATGCTTGTCTAGGACAACGTGTTCACATGTGTGTAGCAGAACCAGCTCATGTTTTGGAGTTTACTACTGTAGCTCGTTCCCGAGAATCTTGCAACGTCATCTCATCGATTTGTGTTGCAAACTTTCATTTTTCCTTCTAGACTTGATGAGTCTGGAATATCCCGACACCAACCAGATCTGAATCTTAGGCAGATATGATGGTTGGAACGTCCTCCAAGAACTATAATATTGGTCTCTCTGTAACCCGGTAAAGTGGATGTTGTGGCCAACACACCCAGCCGAAAGACCTATTATTGTAGTATCTTGTTTGAGGAAGTTGGCCACCTCCCCATAAGGTTTTCATAGGATTTACTCTAGTAGTTGTTCTTTATGGATTCATGTGCTCCTAAAGTCCGACCTTTTACTTGATGTTCTAGATACCAAACCATATCTATAATGGGTTATGCTAGCACATCAAGGAGAACATTAGAAGCAGAGTGCTAAATGTCTCTCGGTTGATCATCTAGATTTTGATTCCTTGGCATCGCTAAGGTGAAATCTGAGAAGGTGTTATCTTCCTTTGCATCCTCCACCACTATTCATCATGGTAGTATGTTGTGTTGCCAGGATCCTTGACACGTAGGGATGGCACCCACTGGGTATGGGTACGGGTGAAGCCACCCCATACCCTTACCCGTCCACCCTGAACTTACCCATCACCCATACCCATACCCATCAAGGGTATAATTTTTTCCCATACCCGTCAACCGATAGGGTATATGGGTACCCGCGTGTAAAAATACCCGCGTATACAACACACCATTTGAGTAGAATATAGTTGTAAAAAGCTACATATAATCATTTTAATAGCAACACATTTTAAACAATAATGTACAACAACATACTGTGACAACAACACATTCTCATAAACAAAAATACTTGCCTATAAAGCGACACATAAAAATGTTAAACAACAACACATAGGCATACACTTTAAGTTCACAAAATCATGATAAATTATAATGATACTTTGACTACACATTAGAGTTTTTACCTAGCGCGATTAGGAGGGGAAAATTAATACATGAGGATATTAAACGGAATCCACTTGTCAACATTTTAGATGGGTACATGAGTACGCGGGCATGGGTTATACAATCCCATACCCGCACCCTCTCAACCCGATGGGTATGATATTTTTCCCATTTAAGTACCCGTGGGTAAATTTTTGTCCCATACCCTTACCCTAATAGGGTTTTTACCCGCAGGGTACGTGGGTAATGGGTACCCATTGCCATCCCTATTGACACGGATATTGGTAAACCCTTGATGAATATGGAAATGCTCAAGTTCTTGAGATCACGCGCAAGCACTAGGTTTTATCGTCGGCATTAATTGGGATTGCTCCCAGTTTCTTCGACTATGCTATAACCTTTGAAACAGTGGAATCACTCTCTACTGTTGAGTTTTTCCCCAGTTACTAGAATCATTCCTAGCATTTACATTTTGTTCCCAGCTAGGACCCGCCTTTGTGTCACTTTATCCTGGGCCCTATCCTTTCTCGATGATAAGAAGAAATCATCCATCGCGTTGTCTTCAACAACGTAGTCCACATCATCCATTCGAGTCCAGATATGCTCAAGTTCTTGAGATCACGCGCAAGCACTAGGTTTTATCGTCGGCATTAATTGGGATTGCTCCCAGTTTCTTCGACTATGCTATAACCTTTGAAACAGTGGAATCACTCTCTACTGTTGAGTTTTTCCCCAGTTACTAGAATCATTCCTAGCATTTACATTTTGTTCCCAGCTAGGACCCGCCTTTGTGTCACTTTATCCTGGGCCCTATCCTTTCTCGATGATAAGAAGAAATCATCCATCGCGTTGTCTTCAACAACGTAGTCCACATCATCCATTCGAGTCCAGATATGCCATTCCTTTGAACTCCGCCAAACGATTGTTAGTGAATGCCTTAGGCTGGTATAGAGAGTTTCAATGATCCATGTATCAAAAGTAATTCTTTTTGCCACTTAAGGGATAATTCTACGAGTCACCTTCCCTAAGGTGCCCTGTTATGGAATCATGGCAATTAACCCCTCGCTACTTTGACCCCATCCACCATCTTTTAAGCGTGGAATTGTTGCCTACCAAATCGAACTTAGACATTTGTTTCTTCCATCCCTTTTGATGTGTGTTTTGTGTCTCAACTCAAGAGTTGTTTCAACGTCTCATTCCATGAGTTGATTTTGAGTTGCTCGATCTTCAAGAAGATCAATTCATGTAGAGTTTCCTTCTGTCGCCGTCGTGTTGGACGAAGATCTCAAAGCAAAGATGTCAAGATGAATTTGAATCAATGATTCAACATCTTCGAGCAGGGAAGATGGACCGAGAAGAGTGTGTTCAACTTTGTGTCCCCTCTGTCTTCTTACCTCATGTCTTGAATCTCGGGACAAGATTCTTGTTTAGTGGGGATGAGTTGTCACAGCCCTAGATCAGCCCTTGTTTGACTTTGCTTGATTTTCAAGACATCATGTTTTAATTCCTGAAAGTTGCATTGAGGTTAGTTGAAACCCTAAGAAATCAGTTCAGAAATAACCAACATTAAATCTTCTCAAATGAGTCCAAGAAAATGTTCCTGTTATTCTTTGAAAATATTGGCAAGAGGTAAAATTCAAACCAATATTTTTGGAGTCTCAGGTATATTTTTTTGGGCCTTTGAAATAAATCAATAACATATTTGAGTTAGTTTTATTTCTGTTATATAAGAAATAAAGTTCAAATATTTTTGTTAGTTTGCATGTGACCTTGGACTAGCTTTGATCTCACATAAAAATTTACAGAAAGTTTCTAAATGATTTGATGCTTCAAATCAAAATCAAAGAAACAAAAGAAAATAGGAAAAGTCAGAGAGAGAGAGAGAGAGAGTGACTGACCTGGCAGCCCAGCACTGTAGCAGCCAGCCCAAAGGGGCAGCGCCGTCTTCTTGCCCCTGCAAGGAGGAGAAGCAGCTGCGTGCCCGCAGCACACACAACCGGTGCCACCTCCTCCCTGCCTGCTTCCCCTCCTCGAGCCTGCCCGAAGTGCCAGCGAGATGGCCTCGATCCCCTCTGTCATTCCCCTCTCCCTCTGTTTTCTCTGTCCCTCTCCTCGCCTTCTCACCACCATGGTCGAGAGCCGCGTGAGCTCGCCGCTGTGTACCTCGCAGCCAAAGCCTCCCCTACGCCCCACGATGTGACCAGGAGCTTCGCCGCAACCTCCTCTTCCTCGCCGTCGAGCCACATAAATGGGGACGCCCTGCTTCGCCATCACTGCCGTTGTCTTCAACCTTCGGCCCCATTGATCACCGTCGTCGATTCGCCACCGCCAGGACCTCCCCGAGCTCGCCGACCTTCCCTTTGACCTCGCTGTGAGCTCCTGCTCCCAATCCCTCTCTCCTCTCGGTCGATTTCCCCCTCTAGCCCCACTGGCCACAACCACCGAAGCTCACCGCCGCCATGCCTCATCGGCGCCGTGGGCTGAGCGCGAAACGCCCGCGCCCGTGCACCCAAACATGATCATGGTGCCTCCAGGAGGCCAACGCAGCCGCTAGCTGGCCCCTAGTGCATCGCAGCCCCGTGCCCGCATGCCCTTGAACTCCAGCCACCGCACGGCTTGCTGCCGCCGCTGCCACAGGGCACCCCAGCTCCTCACGCTTACTTCCATGGATGCGCGCGAGCGCCAGCAACCCGTAGGAGCAAGCCGCACCCTCAGCCGATGCCTCTAGCACCATCCCGAGCCACTTCGGTGAGTCTCCGCCGCGGGATGTGGTCGCCGCCGGTGTAGCTGATGTGGCAGGCTTAATTAGCCACTAATCACAACCCCGGGCCACTTACATGTGGCCCCACACGCTAATCAAACCCCTGGAAAATTACTAAGTTTAGTTAAATAAACCCAGTTAACCCCCCTAGCCAATGACAGGTAGGCCCCACAAGTCAAATTTGACTCTGGTCAATGCTGACGTCACAGTGACGTAGTGCTGACGCAGTAATACATTTTCTGGATTTAAAATAAACCAAGAAATTCCAGCAAATGCTAGAAACTTAGAAAAATCATAGAAATTAATCTATAACTCCAAATGAAAAGATTTATATATGAAAAATGGTCAGAAAAATCTAATCTATCCATCTGTAACATTTTCATGCATGTTGGAGCAACTTAGGACCACTTCTTAGGCAAAACAAATAAAAGGGCATTTGAATATTAACATATGGAGTTTGAATTTGAACCTAAGGTTCAAACCAACTTCATTTAATGATACGTCTCCAACGTATCTATAATTTTTGATTGTTCCATACTATTATATTACCCCTTTTGGATGTTTATGGGCTTTATTTTACACATTTATATCATTTTTGGGACTAACCTGTTAACCGGAGGCCCGACCCATATTGCTATTTTATTGCCTGTTTCAGTATTTCGAAGAAAAGGAATATCAAACGGAGTCCAAACGAATGAAACCTTCGGTAGCGTGATTTTTTGGAAGAATATGATCCTGGAGACTTGGAGTTCACGTCAGAAGATCCTCGAGGAGGCCAGGAGATAGGGGGCGCGCCCCCCTACTGGGCGCGCCCCCCTGTCTCGTGGGCCCCTCGAGCACCGCCTCGACCGACTTCTTTCGCCTATATAGTCCCACGTACCCTAAAAACATCCAAGGAGAAGATAGATCGGGAGTTCCGCTGCCGCAAGCCTCTGTAGCCACCAAAAACCTCTCGGGAGTCTGTTCCGGCATCCTGCCGGAGGGGGAACCCATCACCGGTGGCCATCTTCATCATCCCGGTGTTATCCATGATGAGGAGGGAGTAGTTCACCCTCGGGGCTAAGGGTATGTACCAGTAGCTATGTGTTTGATCTCTCGCTCTCTCTCTCTCTTGTTCTCTCTATGGCACGATCTTGATGTATCACGAGCTTTGCTATTATAGTTGGATCTTATGATGTTTCTCCCCCTCTACTCTCTTGTGATGAATTGAGTTTCCCTCTTGAAGTTATCTTATCGGATTGAGTCTTTATTTGAGAACACCTGATGTATGTCTTGCCGTGTTTATCTGTGGTGAGAATGGGATATCACATGCCACTTGAGGTATGTTTTGGTGACCAACTTGCGGGTTCCGCCCATGAACCTATGCATAGGGGTTGGCACACGTTTTCTTGACTCTCCGGTAGAAACTTTGGGGCACTCTTTGAAGTACTTTGTGTTGGTTGAATAGATGAATCTGAGATTGTGTGATGCATATCGTATAATCATGCCCACGGATACTTGAGGTGACAATGGAGTATCTAGGTGACATTAGGGTTTTGGTTGATTTGTATCTTAAGGTGTTATTCTAGTACGAACTCTTGAATAGATTGATCCGAAAGAATAACTTTGAGGTGGTTTCGTACCCTACCATAATCTCTTCGTTTGTTCTCCGCTATTAGGGGCTTTGGAGTGACTCTTTGTTGCATGTTGAGGGATTGTTATATGATCTATCTATGTTATTATTGTTGAGAGAACTTGCACTAGTGAAAGTATGAACCCTATGCCTTGTTTCCTACCATTGCAATACTGTTTACGCTCACTTTTATCTTTAGATACCTTGCTGTTTTTATATTTCCAGATTACAAAAACCTATATCTACTATCCATATTGCACTTGTATCACCATCTCTTCGCCGAACTAGTGCACCTATACAATTTACCATTGTATTGGGTGTGTTGGGGACACAAGAGACTCTTTGTTATTTGGTTGCAGGGTTGTTTGAGAGATACCATCTTCATCCTACGCCTCCCATGGATTGATAAATCTTAGGTCATCCACTTGAGGCAAATTTGCTACTGTCCTACAAACCTATGCACTTGCAGGCCCAACAATGTCTACAAGAAGAAGGTTGCATAGTAGACATCATTTAACATGTTACTAGTTGCATTAGCTCAAATCTCAGCATATTGACATGTCATGACCATGCATAATATTGTTGCATTGCATTGATTGTGCTCCTTCTCTGTTGCCGGTAATTGTCCCCTCTCGGTAGACGTGGTTCCGATGATGAGATCAATGACACCGATGAAAAGCTATATCATCTTCACAAGTACCAGGCAAGCAAAACCCCCCGTGTTCATTCTGATACAATCCCACTCTCTTGCTCCTGCTCTCTTTTACTGCATTAGGACAACAATGATTCATCTGTTACTTGCTGCGGTAGTTGAACCCCCTTTTCCTCTGCATGACCTGTAGTCATTGCCACAGTAAAAAGATGAAACCCACTAGCATGAGTAGGATTTGTTTGAGCCCTGATGTGCCTACTCATTCATGCTTGTTTGTCCTGCCTGCTATTGCTTAGAGTTGGGTCAGGTCTGATTCATCGGGGATGAATTGGAAAGTTGTGTACATGTCCTACTATCGAGAGTTAAGTGTGTGAACACGGTTTGGTAAAGGTAGCGGGGAGAGGCCATGTAGGAGTACATGGTGGGTTATGTTGTAGGGCGGAGACCCTAAGCGTAGATCTTTCATGAATTGGAGGGGAATCCATGAAGAATGCGAAGAACACGAAGAACAAGAGGAGAAATCACAAGAAGAAAACACTCAAGAACAAGTCCTCTCACACATCCACTAGACTCACAATCATACAAGATCCACAAAGGTACAAGAACAACAAAGGGAAACAAGATACATGGTAAAGTTCATCCCAAATCCCCCCCTTATTGAATCGAAGTCGTCCTCGACGGTATCTCGTCGTCATCACCCAAATAAGGCTTTAAATCTACAACGTTAAATGTGGGACTAACCCAAAATTCTGCAGGCAAATCAAGCTTATATGCATTCTCGTTAATTTTTTCAAGCACTTTAAAAGGTCCATCCGCACGAGGCATTAATTTTTGACTTTCGTAAATCAGGGAAGCGGTCTTTTCGCAAATGTAACCATACTAAATCACCTGGTTCAAACACAATACTTTTCCTACCCTGACTACCAACAAGTTTATACTTGGCATTCATGCGTTCAATATTTTTCTTAGTCATCTCTTGCATTCTCAATACTACCTCAGCACATTCTTTAGCATCAGGGTTTACCTTCTCTGAAGATGGAATAGGTAATAAATCAATAGGTGCACGAGGTATAAATCCATAAACAATCTCAAAAGGGCATAACTTTGTGGTAGAATGAACTGAACGATTATAAGCAAACTCTACATGAGGTAAACATTCTTCCCACATTTTTAAGTTCTTTTTCAAAACAGCCCTAAGCATAGTAGACAATGTTCGATTAACCACTTCAGTTTGACCATCTGTTTGAGGATGACATGTAGTACTAAATAAAAGCTTAGTCCCCAATTTTGTCCACAACACCCTCCAAAAGTGGCTAAGAAATTTTGTGTCACGATCAGAAACAATTGTATTTGGCACACCATGCAAATCAACTACTTCGCGAAAGAACAAATCAACAATTTGAGTAGTATCGTCACTTTTATGACAAGGTATAAAATGTGCCATCTTAGAGAATCTATCGACAACAACAAATATACTATCCCTCCCCGTCGTGTTCTAGGCAATCCTAATACAAAGTCCATAGATATATCTTCCCAAGGAGTGATAGGAACAGGAAGAGGCATATATAAACCATGTGGGTTTCATCATGACTTAGCTTTTTGGCATGTCGTGCAGCTCGCAACATATCTCTCCACATCCCTTCTCATTTTTTGCCAGAAGAAATGACCAGCAAGGATGTCTTCTGTCTTCTTGACACCGAAATATCCCATAAGTCCTCCTCCATGCGCCTCCTATAACAACAAAAGACGAATAGATCTATTTGGGATGCATAGCTTATTAGCACAAAAAACAAATCCGTCATTAACGACGAACTTGTTCCAAGTTCTACCCTCTCTGCAATTGAGCAATATATCTTTAAAATTGACATCATTAGTGTATTGCTCTTTTATTGTTTCAAGTCCAAATTTTTTGAAGACAAGTTGTGATAACATGGTATAACATCTAGACAATGCATCGGCAATAACATTCTCCTTCCCTTTCTTGTGCTTAATAACATAAGGAAAAGATTCAATAAATTCAACCCATTTTGCATGTCTATGATTCAATTTGCTTTGAATTCTAATATGCTTGAGTGATCCATGATCAGAATGTATGACAAACTCCTTAGGCCATAAATAATGTTGCCATGTCTCCAAAGTCCGAACTAGTGCATAAAGTTCTTTATCATATGTTGAATAATTCAAACTAGGCCCACAGAGTTCTTCACTAAAATATGCTACTGGTTTGCCTTCTTGCAATAAAACACCGCCTAAACCAATGCCGCTAGCGTCACATTCTAATTCAAACATCTTATTAAAATCAGGTAATTGCAGCAAAGGGGCGTGTGTAAGCTTATCTTTAAGAATAGGGAAGGCTTCCTCTTGTGCATCGCTCCAAAAATATGGCACATTTTTCTTTTTGAGCTCGTTGAGCAGCGCTGCGATGGTACTAAAGTCCTTCACGAACCGATGGTAGAATCCAGCAAGTCCGAGAAAACTTCGTACCTGTGTGACCGAGTTAGGGGTCGGCCAACTCTGGATCGCTTCAACCTTGGCTTTATCAACTTCAATTCCCTGCGCTGTCACAACATAGCCAAGAAAAGCGACTCGATCCGTGCAAAAAGTGCACGTCTTGATATTACCAAATAAATGTGCATCACGCAGAGTAGAAAAAACAGCACGTAAATGGTCTAAGTGTTCCTCTATTGACTTACTATAAATCAGAATATCATCGAAGTATATTACCACAAATCGTCCAATGAAAGCTCGCAAAAACTTCATTCATTAGTCTCATGAAAGTACTAGGTGCATTAGTCAATCCAAAGGCATAACTAACCACTCATATAAACCAAATTTAGTTTTGAAAGCAGTTTTCCATTCATCACCTAGTTTCATATGAATTTGATGGTAGCCACTACGCAAGTCCACTTTAGAAAACACAACTGAGCCACTGAGTTCATCAAGCATGTCATCTAATGTAGGAATAGGATGACAATATCGAATTGTAATATTATTGATGGCTCTATAATCAACACACATACGCGAAGTACCGTCTTTTTTAGGAACAAGTAAAATTGGTACAACACATGGACTAAGGGATTCACGAATGTAACCTTTTTCAAGTAGTTCTTGAACTTGTCGCTGAATCTCCTTAGTCTCCTCTGGATTAGTCCGGTACGGCGCACGGTTGGGTAATGAGGCGCCAGGTATCAAGTCAATTTGATGTTCAATTCCTCTCATAGGTGGCAGCCCCGGTGGTACTTCCTTTGGGAAAACATCATGATACTCCTGCAAAAGGTTAGCGACAACAGGAGGCAAAGAAGAAGGCATATCCTCAAATGAAAACAGAACTTCTTTGCAAATAAGAGCATAACATTCATCAGTATGAGCATCTAACTCAAAAATTTCAGCACGTGTAGCTAAGAAAGAAGCACCTTTCAATTTAATTTCTTTAGATGTGCTAGGATCAGATTTGTGCATCTTATTAAATTGTTCTAACTCATCAACAACTTTCTGATTTTCAGATTTAGTATGCTCAATATTTGTGTTTCTACTACCCCTAGCAAGATCATCTTTTAAAATTTGGTCAGGAGACATAGGGTGTAGAATGATTTTCTTTCCGTATGTGTGAGAGTGTACTGATTAGTTATACCATCATGTATACATTGTTTATCATATTGCCATGGCCTTCCTAGTAACATAGAACAAGCTTGCATAGGCACAATATCGCAATCAATAGTGTCATGGTATGAACCTAAAGAAAAAGGAACTCTCACCATGCGGGTTACCTTTACCTTTCCATCATCATTAAACCATTGAATGTAGTAAGGTTGTGGATGTTGTCGCGAAGGTAGGGAGAGCTTCTCCACCATGTCAATGCTTGCTAAATTGTTACAACTCCCTCCATCAATGATTATGCGAACGGAACGCTCCTTGACGACTCCTTTGATGTGGAAGAGGTTGTGACGTTGATCCTTCTTTGCTTTGACAATCTGAGCACTAAGTACACGATGTGATATAAGACTCATGTACTTATCGGCGTCGTCGGTGGTCACATGTTCTTCCTCTTGCTCCGGTCTTGTGTCATCGTCTTCATGTGCAGCAAGCAAGGCATATGTGTCTTCATCAAAATCACTTGCGGAGTCGTACTCTCCGTCTTCACGAATGATCAATACACACTTATTAGGACACTCCTTCATGACATGGCCAAATCCCTTACAAGTGTGGCACTGGATATCCTTTGTTCTTTTGGAGGAATAGGACGATGATGACGAACTTTTTGTTGGAATTTGTGTAGTACTATTCAGTGGTGCCGAAGTGTGTGATGCTGAAGTTGATGAAGAAGGCCCCGGTTGAGAGGTTGCAGGTGCTATTGTAGAGGTGTGAGTGGACGGGGCAGCAGGGGTGCGCGGTGCCCATGTGAAAGTATGACCTGCAGAAAAATTAGGATGCATTCTCGAACGACCCTGCACTTCATGTTCAGCATGTATAGCAAGATGGAATAAATAGGTCATTGAATGATAATCCTTATAAGCAAGTATGTCATAAATTTCTCTATTCAATCTACCCAAGAACCTAGCCATAGAGGCTTCCTCGGTCTCAACTAAACCACAACGTAACATGCCCATTTGCAATTTCTTGATAATAGTCTTCCACGGATTTAGATCCTTGGTTCAAGCATTGTAGTTTATTTAGCAAGTCACGTTCATAATATCCAGGAACAAAACGGTGACGCATTACTAATTTCAAAGCTTCCCAAGTGGCAGGAATATTATTAGGATGTTTGTGACAATGTTCCCTCCACAAACAGAAGCAAAATCACTGAACTCACTAGTTGCAGTCCAAACTCTTTTATCATCAGGAAAATCATGGCAAGCAAATTTTTGATCAACTAGTAATTCCCAGTCAAGATATACATCTGGATCATATTTCCCATCAAAAGGAGGCATGACAAATTTTATTCTACCCAACGAGTCATCATTGGCATGTACCTGAGGACGCTGGTGTCGTCCCATACCTTGTTGATTATTGCGTAGTCGACGATGATCATGACCATTGTTATCATTAACTGCATCAGGATCCTCGGAATCACCATCATATATAGTTGTCATCTTGGATGTCGTCGGCTATCGAGTTGGCATTGTGAGGACGGGGTTGGTCGACGGCATCGGTGTATGAAAGAGGATGCATCGGGTCTCCTGGGGGCACTCGACAAGCTCGTTGTAGACCTGTGTTGGTAGTTGGAAGATGTGGAGCGGCAGTGGAGGTAGCACCCAGACGGGCATCCTGGGCATCGAGACGTTTCATAATAGATGCAAGTGTTTGAGTGAGCGTCTCATTGCTATCCTCGATCGACTTGAGACGCTTATCAAGTGCACCCTCGAACGATGTGAACCGCTCGGTGTATGCATGCACATCCTCCTCAAGGCGTGCCACCGTGGCTTTCATGTTGTCTTCGTCACCTACCATGATTAGGATGAAACAAGAACAAAATCACAAGTATATTGCTCCTACAGTAACTACGGTGAGGCGGTGAAAAATGTCTCTTAACTCTCGAGCAATTACCAAGCTCTTACCGGTTCTTACCGTGTTGCAGTGGTTGTCGGCCGTTGGCGATGTCAAAAGTTATCAAAAGATTGATATAGTGATTACCAAGTGACCGAACAGGGTACAATATAGGATGTGGAGCTTGGTGAATGTTTTCTCAACTCACAATATGTGGCACAATTAAGCAAAAAGTAATGCAAGTTGAATAATTGTTCAAACTCCTAATTAGTGCTGGCAGTCGACTAGTAAGAGATAAAACAATCTAAGCCTAGATACTGAATCAAGGGAGTGGAAACCGATAAAAATATAATAGCTCTAAATAGCTAGATATAAGTGAGGTATAAACATAGCGTATGGCGACCAAGAGCGACAAAAAGAAAAAGTCCAGCAAGTATCACGTGTATAGCAGAGGAACAATTCTGAACGTCAAAATAGATTGCACCAAGAGTGCTAGCCGGCCTGAATGTTGCAACCCTTTTTTTCTTTTTTTGTCTCTTTTTTCTTCTTTTTTGCTTCACTTTTTTTCCTTTTTTTTCAAGCCGGTTACTAGCAGAAATTACGTACACCAAGATGAGGCTAAGAGAAATTAAATGCCAGTGTTGTAACTTGTGCTAATTGAACTGCATGCAAAAGCTAACAACGACGCAAGATTACAAATATTGGTACACTGGATGTATGGTGTATTGCGCGTGGAGGCAGACACAAGAGAGAGCTGTCTGATGACTTGCGTGTGTGTGTGTATAGCACGCGGACGGACATACGCCGCTGGCTGATGTCTAGGAGACTGTGTGAGATTAGACCGCTGTGTGTACGTGCAGAAAACAGCGGACAACAAATGACTTTTTGAAACAGACGCGATCTCAGATCGCACGCAAGGATAGGCAAAACTAGAAATAATCCGATGCAAACTTGCTTTGATTTTCTTTAATGAAAGTTGTGGCGGAAAATATGGTGGACAAAAACAAGGTTAGATCTAGTAGACAAATTTTCTCTCAAATTAATCTAAACCAACACTAAATCTTGGATGTATGCAACCAAAAACTCAACTACGCAAATACTAGATGCAAAAATTGCTAAAGGCTAAAAAGGTAGGTATAATGGATGAACCAATCTAATTTTTTTGGCTTTTTCGTGGGTTTTTAGGACAGAAAAATAAACTAAACTACGAAAACAGTAAATCTCTCACCGATGAACCTGAAAACTAATACCACTTGATGTGACGGCGGCCCGATCTTTCGATTAGAGTGGGGATAATTATCGATTTGGTGGATTTTGACCTTGACGATCCGGCTATACCGTACCCGATGATACGCCTCAACAATCGCTAAACCAATCTCCGATGGTTATTGACCTTGCCGTAGGCACGATCAACCTGAACAATGAGGTTCGAGTTCCTGCAAGCAACCGAAGAACCGGCAAGAACAAAGGTGAATTGCAATCTGAAATTGCGGAAGAAAAATCAGGCACACGAACTGATTCAAATTGGGGTTCCACCGTGGATCTGACAAGACGGTAGTCCTACACGTCTCGTAGATGCGAATTGTAGCGATGGCTATACAATACAATAAAACCCAAGTCTAAACCTAAAAATAGCTAACTATTTATTACGTTCTGCGACCGCGGACGCTGAGCGACAACGTGTCCAGATCGGCTACGCATTGACCACCACGAGCCGGCCCACATGATTGGTTTATCTCCTTCTTTAATTGATTGTTAGATGGATTGTTGTGCACGTGTCTCTCTCTAGTCCAGGCAGCCCAATCCTCCTCCTAAGCACGTAGCATGCATGCACATAGTGTTGCTACCTGTTGGAATCAACATGCAATATTTTCCATCCTTTAACTTCATGTGGCTTTCTCTGGTCATTTCTTCAACTCCCTCGTTCCTAAGTACAAGTTAATATGAACATGAGTGCAACATCATATTCTCGTTAGTAAAATTATATGTACAAAGGAGCGATAGTACCTGTCCATTAATTTGTCTCGCTCGCGCTCTAGTAATAGGACCAAGTGGAATAACTGATGTAGGAGTCGCGTCGGGTGTAATAGTAAAAGAAATGTCCTCATCACCAATGTCGCACCATCTAGTGATTCCTTCAAAAGGGGAAAAGACAACAAACACTTGGAAAAATAAATGTGGTTAGCGTTAGGGCAAAACCAAGCATTCAAGAGGTGATTCACCAAACAAGTGTTGTCATCATGCAAAGCATATGGTGTGACAAAGGATTGTGACATGGCATGTAAGCATATCAATCGAGCACAAGCAAAGATATCATGGGGACAAGCATGTAAGCATGAGGTAGTGATACAAATATGTTGGACAAGTGAATAAGCATCTACCTCAAGGTCATAGCAAACATGGGCAAAGTGCTCAAAGAAAGGCCTACGGTAGGCATAGGAATCATTCACAACACCAAATAAATTGAAGTGTCTAAACACATGGGTCAAGTGCAAGACAACCCAAGCATAATGTGCATAGGGTGTAGTGAATATACTGTGGCACTCAACACAATAGAAAGATCAATTGTTCATCATGTGTGAGGCAATCAAGTCAAGCATGTGACAAGCAATGGGACATGGCATATGTGAAGAAGTGATATTGTTGCAACCAAACATATGATAGGAGCAAGTAGTCCAAGAATTGGATGCAACACACAAGGTATATATATCATGAAGCATTGAAATGTGGTAACCATGGGTGAAAGCAATATCTCAAACATGCGTGCAAATGGTGCAAGCAACACATGAAGTATGATCCACAATATCCAAGCTCAAGAAGGATGTCACTTTGAAGGCGTGTCCTTCTGCATTCTTCACAATTCCGAAGTGGAAGCAAATGCATGAAAGTGCGTTATATCGACTAGAGGGGGGTGAATAGGCGATTTTTATGAATTCTTCATTGAGGAATTTGCTGGTGAGGAAATTCCTAACTGAAGAACTACTTGCAGCGGAATAAGCACTCAGAAGTAAACATAACAGAACACAAGCATAGTCATCATGATGAAATGAAGACAAGCACAGAGTACAGAAAGCGTAAACACAGGATAACACAAGAAAGAAGACGGACAGACTGAAGAAATTGAACCGAGAAAATTGAGAAAGTCTTAGGTCAAAGTCTTCAAACAGGTATGAACAGACATACAACAACAGACATGAGGAAATGAAAGGGTTGAGGAAATTGAACCAGTAAGCTCGGTGAAGACAATGATTTGGTAGACCAGTTCCAACTACTGTCTTAGTTGTACATCTGGTTGGAGCGGCTGAGCATTTAAACTCGAGGACACCCAGTCCCGGACACACAGTCCTCACCGTATTCTCCTTGAGCTAAGGTCACACAGACCTCTCCCAATCACTCGTGATAAGTCTTTAGGTGACTTCTGAACCTTCACAAACTCGGTCATTCGGCGATCCACAATTCCTCTTGGATGTTCTAGACCTTAACGCCTAACCGTCTGGAAGAAGCACAGTCCTCAAAGGAAACAAGGTTCGGATCCACGCAGGATCAATCTCTTCAGTGATGCTCAATCACTTTGGGTTTGTAGGTGTTGGGTTTGGGTTTTCCTCACTTGATGATTTTCGCTCAAAGTCCTCAAAGGATGGGATGCTCTCAAATGACAAGTGTCAGTTTCTCTCGGAGGAGCCAACCAGCTAGTGGTTGTAGGGGGCGGCTATTTATAGCCTAGGGAGCAGCCCGACATGATAAGACATAAATTCCCTTGTCTGATATGACCGTTAGGTGGGTAGATATTTTGGAACAGCTGGCACATAGCACAGCAACGGTTGGAATTTTGACTATCAAAATCCTCAGGACTATCATGTTCCTCACTGTGTAGGCAATTCGCACTGGTGAATTCCTAACTCCTCAGTCAGAACAAATTCCTCAGAGAATAGAAGAACTTCGTCTCTATCACTGAAGAATATGACTGAACTGTATGAGATTTCCAATGGCTTCACTCGAAGGGATTGGGAGGTGTAGGATTTTGAGTTGAGCATCACATGGAAATTTTTCCTTAGTATTTCCTCGACCCCCTTTAACAGTACGGTGTTTCCTATGACTCAAGAAAAGAGAAAATGAAACTACGAAAACAAAAGTCTTCACGCTTCATGTTCCTCGAATGATTGCCAAGTCTTCAGGGTCACACCAATTTCTTCACTTTCAGAGTCTTCAGAAAGTCTTCAGAAATCCAAAGTCTTCAGTTGAAGAACTTCATTCTTAGGGGTCGACTTTCTCTGTAATTATCAAACTCCTCATAGACTTATAGACCTATGTACACTCACAAACGCATCAGTCCCTTAACCTATAAGTATTCAATACACCAAAATCACTAAGGGGCACTAGATGCACTTACAATCTCCCCCTTTTTGGTGATTGATGACAATATAGGTTAAGTTTTTAACGAGGATAAATATATGAAGTGTAGATACTAAAGTTGAGGAATTTGATTGCAAGATATAGGAGAACTCCCCCTGAAGATGTGCATAGTGAGGAATTTGCTTTTGAAGCAATGCACACTTGAAGAGTATAATCATGGAGATCTCCCCCTATATCTTGTAATTCATACACGCATTTGATATATAATATGAAGAATTTGAAATGCATGATGAAATATGGTGACTGATGTAATTCAGCATGCGTGCATTGACATTAATGAGGAATAAGCATGCAGAAGAACACAACAAAAGTATCAGGCCACCATAGAGTTTAAGATTACAACTCGATCCAGCAAAGTCATCAGAAGAACGAGAGTTGTAACTTAGCAAAAAAAAACGCCCATATAGGATAGACCCGCTTGAAAGACTAACTCAAATTTCTCCCCCTTTGTCATCGAATGACCAAAAGGGTTGAAACTGAGGACTAACACCCCTGAAGAATGTCATGATGATGGAGGAGCGCCAGCATTTTCAGGGTCTTAAGTCATTGTAGGGCCTGCTGCAGTGTCGTCCAGGTCTTCATACTCGTCCGTGGAGCATGATGAAGAATATGAGCAGGCCACCAAGGAAGGAACCTTGACCTTATTGTATTTCTTCGGTGGAGGAGCAGACCAGTCAAAGTCTTCCTTGAAGCCCATTTGCTTCAAATCTTCTTCACCATATAGATGTGACAGAATAGCCCAGGTGCGATCAAACACCACTGCATTATGTGTAGAAGTCATGTTGTGAAGAATAAAGCCAAACTGACGCTTAACCCACTTGTGGTTTCGATCCACCTTCTGGTGAAGACTTATAAGCAGTTCACGGTCAGTCATCACACGAGGAGCAGTAGCTTGAGGACTTGACTTGGCAGCATTGGCAGCAGAATCATGAGTGGCAGAGTCATCATTGGTGGAATAAGATGCAGCTTTGCAGAACTGACCATCCAATGGACGAATGCCTTCATCGATAACGGCTGGTGACTTGCCCTTCTCATCAGATGAGGAAATTGTCCGCTTGAGGACTTCAATAGGGGGCAAGTAGTTGAAGTGATTCTGAAAATCAGCCTTGTAGTTGAGTGAAGACCTTGTTCTGAGGAATCTCATGATCCACGGCATGTAAGGCTTTAGCTCAAATGGGGAAAGTGCAACATTTGCCAGAGTCCTCATGAAGAAATCATGATAGTTTATGGGGATGCCATGCATGATGTTGAAAAGCATATTCTTCATCATTCCGATAATTTCTTCATCGGATGAGTCATGGCCTTTAATGGGACTCATGGTCTTCGTCAGAATGTGGTAGATGGTTCTTGGCACATAGAGCAATTCCTTCATGAGGAATTTGGTCATTGGAGCTTGACCCGGCTTCAGCGGCTTCATGAGCACTTGCATATAGTGAGCAGTGAGATCTGGCTCATCATACAGACAACGAGCACCGTCAGGTGGAGGACTGATTGGCAAGGCACGAAGCAATTCAGAGGCTGGTGCCTTGTAATGAGTGTTTTCATTCATCCAGTCCAACACCCATGAGTTGACGTCAGCAGCATTACCTGTGATATGCAGAGTTGCATAGAACTGAAGAATGAGCTCTTCATTCCAATCAACTATGTGAGAGCAGAAGTTGAGCAAGCCTGCATCATGAAGCATACTGAGTACTTGAGAGAAGCAAGGCATTGATTCCATGTCCACATGAGGAATATGCTCGTGATCGAAGACTTTGTCCTTGTTGAAAAGCAGTGAGGAATAGAAGTTGGCCTAGCTGGCAGTCCAGAAACGCTTCCTTCTAACACGAGCATTGTCATAGGGGTTGAATTCAGTGAAGAACACGTGCTCACCGAAGAAATCATCAGCCTTGAATTTTTGCTTCTTTGAGAAGGGATCCTTTGGCTTGGGCTGAGGAGTGTCAGTCAATTGCATCACCACCTCAGGAATCGCAATCTCAGGTTCCTCAGGCTGATGATTTCTGAACCTTCACTATCATGATTTCTTCATGAGGACTCTGGCAAATGTTGCACTTTCCCCATTTGATCTAAAGCCTTACGCGCCGTGGATCATGAGATTCCTCAGAACAAGGTCTTCACTGAACTACAAGGCTGATTTTTAGAATCACTTCAACTACTTGCCCCCTATTGAAGTCCTCAAGCGGACAATTTCCTCATCTGATGAGAAGGGCAAGTCACCAGCCGTTATCGATGAAGGCATTCGTCCATTGGATGGTCAGTTCCGCAAAGCTGCATCTTATTCCACCAATGATGACTCTGCCACTCATGATCCTGCTGCCAATGCTGCCAAGTCAAGTCCTCAAGCTACTGCTCCTTGTGTGATGACTGACCGTGAACTGCTTATAAGTCTTCACCAGAAGGTGGATCGAAACCACAAGTGGGTTAAGCGTCAGTTTGGCTCTATTCTTCACAACATGACTTCTACACATAATGCAGTGGTGTTTGATCGCACCTGGGCTATTCTGTCACATCTATATGGTGAAGAAGATTTGAAGCAAATGGGCTTCAAGGAAGACTTCGACTGGTCTGCTCCTCCACCGAAGAAATACAAGAAGGTCAAGGTTCCTTCCTTGGTGGCCTGCTCATATTCTTCATCATGCTCCACGGACGAGTATGAAGACCTGGATGACACTGCAGCAGGCCCTACAACGACTCAAGACCCTGACAATGCTGGCGCTCCTCCATCATCATGACATTCTTCAGGGGTGTTAGTCCTCAGTTTCAACCCTTTTGGTCATTCGATGACAAAGGGGGAGAAATTTGAGTTAGTCTTTCAAGCGGGTCTATCCTATATGGGCGTTTTTTTGCTAAGTTACAACTCTCGTTCTTTTGATGACTTTGCTGGATCGAGTTGTAATCTTAAACTCTATGGTGGCCTGATACTTTTGCTGTGTTCTTCTGCATGCTTATTCCTCATTAATGTCAATGCACGCATGCTAAATTACATCAGTCACCATATTTCATCATGCATTTCAAATTCTTCATATTATATATCAAATGCGTGTATGAATTACAAGATATAGGGGGAGATCTCCATGATTATACTCTTCAAGTGTGCATTGCTTCAAAAGCAAATTCCTCACTATGCACATCTTCAGGGGGAGTTCTCCTATATCTTGCAATCAAATTCCTCAACTTTAGTATCTACACTTCATATATTTATCCCCGTTAAAAACTTAACCTATATTGTCATCAATCACCAAACAGGGGGAGATTGTAAGTGCATCTAGTGCCCCTTAGTGATTTTGGTGTATTGAATACTTATAGGTTAAGGGACTGATGCGTTTGTGAGTGTACATAGGTCTATAAGTCTATGAGGAGTTTGATAATTACAGAGAAAGTCAACCCCTAAGAATGAAGTTCTTCAACTGAAGACTTTGGATTTCTGAAGACTTTCTGAAGACTCTGAAAGTGAAGAAATTGGTGTGACCCTGAAGACTTGGCAATCATTCGAGGAACATGAAGCATGAAGACTTTTGTTTTCGTAGTTTCATTTTCTCTTTTCTTGAGTCATAGGAAACACCGTACTGTTAAAGGGGGTCGAGGAAATACTAAGGAAAAATTTCCATGTGATGCTCAACTCAAAATCCTACACCTCCCAATCCCTTCGAGTGAAGCCATTGGAAATCTCATACAGTTCAGTCATATTCTTCAGTGATAGAGACGAAGTTCTTCTAGTCTCTGAGGAATTTGTTCTGACTGAGGAGTTAGGAATTCACCAGTGCGAATTGCCTACACAGTGAGGAACATGATAGTCCTGAGGATTTTGATAGTCAAAATTCCAACCGTTGCTGTGCTATGTGCCAGCTGTTCCAAAATATCTACCCACCTAACGGTCATATCAGACAAGGGAATTTATGTCTTATCATGTCGGGCTGCTCCCTAGGCTATAAATAGCTGCCCCCTTCAACCACTAGCTGGTTGGCTGCTCCGAGAGAAACTGACACTTGTCATTTGAGAGCATCCCATCCTCCGAGGACTTTGAGCGAAAATCATTAAGTGAGGAAAACCCAAACCCAACACCTACAAACCCAAAGTGATTGAGCATCACTGAAGAGATTGATCCTGCGTGGATCCGAACCTTGTTTCCTTTGAAGACTATGCTTCTTCCAGACGTTTGGCGTTAAGGTCTAGAACATCCAAGAGGAATTGTGGATCGCCGAGTGACCGAGTTTGTGAAGGTTCAGAAGTCACCTAAAGACTTATCATGAGTGATTGAGACAGACACGAGGTTGTTTTCTAAGGACTCGACAAGCATGACTTTGTCCATGTGTATGTCCTTGGAGATCGCAACCTTACCTAGACCCAATACCTGACTTTTGCCTTTGTCAGCGAAGATGATATGCTTCAGATGTGATGGTGATAACTGAGCATCCATCAATAGATTCTTGTCACCCATCATGTGATTCGTACATCCACTATCGAGTACCCACTCATTGGCTTTGGGTTGTTCATCCTTGGCACCCTTTGCCATGAAGCAATAGGTGGGAGCGTAGTCATCATTGCCTTCATCAGCCTTGTTGGTGAAGCCATTTTCTTCAGAGTTGAAGATAGACTTGCTGACGAATGCTGTAGCGAGAGCTAGGCTCGCCACACCAGACTCAGACTCCTCAGATGCCTCCTCGTCCTCATGTTCCTCAGATTCAGCCTCAGAGTCCATATCCTTGCCAATGAATGCCCGAGCCTTCTTGGAGCTTCTCTTCTTGTGAGATGAAGACCTCGAGGATTTTGATGATGAAGACTTTGAAGATTTCTTATTCTTCTTTGCGTCATCAGAACTGTAATCCTTGTATTTCTTCTTCTTTGATTCCTTATCCCACTGAGGACAATCTTGGATGTAGTGACCAGGTTTCTTGCATTTGTGGCATAGCCTCTTCTTGTAGTCACTGGATGAGGAATCATTTCTCCTTGAGGGTTTTCCAAAGCGACCACGTCTTGAGAACTTCTGAAATTTCTTCACGAGCAGTGCTAGTTCCTGGCTTAGTTCTTCAGGGTCACCAAGGCTGCTAGCAGAGTCCTCATCTTCAGACTCAGAGACTGCCTTGGCCTTCAGAGCACGTGATCTGCCATAGCTCGAGCCATAGAGATCTCTCTTCTCAGCAAGCTGGAACTCATGAGTATTTAGCTTCTCGAGGATATCAGCGGGATCAAGTGACTTGTAGTCAGCATGCTCTTGAATCATCAGAGCCAGAGTATCAAATGAAGAATCGAGCGATCTCAGCAATTTCTTCACCACCTCATGGTCGGTGATGTCAGTGGCGCCAAGCGCTTGAAGCTCATTTGAGATGTTAGTGAGGCGATCGAAGGTTTGCTGAACATTTTCATTGTCGAGTCTTTTGAAGCGGTTGAAGAGATTGCGAAGAACGTCAACACGAGAGTCACGTTGAGTTGACTCCTTCATTCACTTTGGACAGCCTATCCCAGATAAGCTTAGCAGTTTCCAAAGCACTCACTCTTCCATACTGTCCTTTGCTCAGATGGCCACATATGATGTTCTTCGCTTGAGAATCGAGTTGCTTGAATCTCTTCACATCAGTAGCGTTCAAAGAAGGTGTGACTGAGGGAACACCATTTTCCACAACATACCAGAGATCGTTGTCAATTGCCTCAACATGCATTCGCATCTTATTCTTCCAGTAGGGGTAGTCTGTTCCATCGAAGGTAGGACACACAACAGAGACCTTGATCATACCTGCGGTCGACATAACTAAAACTCCAGGCAGTTAAACCAAAATCACACAGAACAAGGGAGTACCTTGCTCTGATACCAATTGAAAGTGCGTTATATCGACTAGAGGGGGGGGGGGTGAATAGGCGATTTTTATGAATTCTTCACTGAGGAATTTGCTGGTGATGAAATTCCTAACTGAAGAACTACTTGCAGCGGAATAAGTACTCAGAAGTAAACATAACAGAACACAAGCATAGTCATCATGATGAAATGAAGACAAGCACAGAGTACAGAAAGCATAAACACAGGATAACACAAGAAAGAAGACGGACAGACTGAAGAAATTGAACTGAGGAAATTGAGAAAGTCTTCAGTCAAAGTCTTCAAACAAACATGAACATGCATACAACAACAGACATGAGGAAATGAGAGGGTTGAGGAAATAGAACCAGTAAGCTCGGTGACGATAATGATTTGGTAGACCAGTTCCAACTGCTGTCTCAGTTGTACATCTGGTTGGAGCGGCTGAGTATTTAAACTCGAGGACACCCAGTCCCGGACACATAGTCCTCACCGTATTCTCCTTGAGCTAAGGTCACACAGACCTCGCCCAATCACTCGTGGTAAGTCTTCAGGTGACTTCTGAACCTTCACAAACTCGGTCACTCGGCGATCCACAATTCCTCTTGGATGCTCTAGACCTTGACGCCTAACCGTCTGGAAGAAGCAGAGTCTTCAAAGGAAACAAGCATCGAATCCACGCAGGATCAATCTCTTCAGTGATGCTCAATCACTTTGGGTTTGTAAGTGTTGGGTTTGGGTTTTCCTCACTTGATGATTTTCGCTCAAAGTCCTCAAAGGATGGGATGCTCTCAAATGACAAGTGTCAGTTTCTCTCAGAGCAGCCAACCAGCTAGTGGTTGAAGGGGGCGGCTATTTATAGCCTAGGGAGCAGCCCAACATGATAAGACATAAATGCCCTTGTCTGATATGACCATTAGGTGGGTAGATATTTTGGAACAGCTCGCGCATAGCACAGCAACGGTCGGAATTTTGACTATCAAAATCCTCAGGACTATCATGTTCCTCACTGTGTAGGTAATTCACACTGGCGAATTCCTAACTCCTCAGTCAGAACAAATTCCTCAGAGACCATAAGAACTTAGTCTCTGTCACTGAAGAATATGATTGAACTATATGAGATTTCCAATGGCTTCACTCGAAGGGATTGGTAGGTGTAGGATTTTGAGTTGAGCATCACATGGAAATTTTTCCTTAGTATTTCCTCGACCCCCTTTAACAGTGCGGTGTTTCCTATGACTCAAGAAAAGAGAAAATGAAACTACAAAAACAAAAGTCTTCACGCTTCATGTTCCTCGAATGATTGCCAAGTCTTCAGGGTCACACCAATTTCTTCACTTTCAGAGTCTTCAGAAAGTCTTTAGAAATCCAAAGTCTTCAGTTGAAGAACTTCATTTTAGGGGTCAATTTTCTCTGTAATTATCAAACTCCTCATAGACTTATAGACCTGTGTTCACTCACAAACGCATCAGTCCCTTAACCTATAAGTCTTCAATACACCAAAATCACTAAGGGGCACTAGATGCACTTACAATGCAGTGTAGAAGCGAGTCGTGGTAGAATGTATAAGACTCTCTCTCAAGAGCTCGAATGGTCATCTCACATGAAGTGCAAGTCGACACAAAGTCCAAGTATCCTACATATGCACACAACTAAACAAAGAACGTATGCGCATGGTAGATAAACACATCAACCGTCATGATGGTTCTCTTCTCTTGCACATAACCATTAGAAGCAAAAGTGCATGAATAATATGATGCAACAATGGCGATATTCATGGCACTAGATATATGGTGCAAAGAAGTAAGACAAGCATGCTTCACAAGTAATATGTCAAAATCTCGAAACATATGTGAGAATGCTATGGGGGCAATCTCATGAGCAAGACTATAATCATTGTTGCACTCAATACATGGCAAGTCATCTAGCATGAGAGAGGCAACACATGGAGATATATGACAAGAAGCAATATGAATCATGTGCAAAGCATATAGATGGTTGTCATCAACCACATGCAATGAGCAAGTATGAATCATGGGTGATGCAACATAAGCAAGCATCTCAATCAAGTCGTGCAAACTAGTGGAGCGAAGATGCAACACACTAGAGTAAATCATGGCAATCATGTCATGTGAGCAAATAATAGGCATAGACAATGCACATGACATGTCACAAGCACGAACACAAAGCAATATCATAGTATCATCATAGGGGTGGGTTACAAATGGAACATGGCAACAACAAGAGATATCTCCACCAAGCTTGCAAATACACATACAAGTACTAGAATCAATCATCATGTGTAATGCAAAGCATGGGTCACAATTTCATGGCAAAGGCATAGGAATGGGCATATCATGCAAAGTGAACATGGCAAGATGGGCATATGATATGTAATGGACAATAACCCATAGCCAAGTGAGGGCCATGTAGAAGAAATGCGCGAAAACTTTGCACGAAGAGAGCGGTGGAAAAAAATCCACGGGATCCCAAGTCCTCATTGCTCTCTAGAGCTCGTTTTGTCAACTCGTGGGATTGCGAGGTTGACAAGTATTCATGGGTACCTACACAAAAGAGACACAAACCAAAGAAATTGTGTGCGTGGTAAATGTACACATCATCCATCATGATGTGTATGTGCACGTGTGAATTAGCACAAGATAAGCATCACTTAAAGAAATTTGATGCATGGTATAAGAACATGTCATCCATCTTGAAAGAATAGTTGTTATGTATAACACGATGGGGATGCAAATTGAGCATACAATTATATGGCACATCAATAGCATTTTCATTCATGGGAAACATATGGTGGACATAATTATTGGGATCATGATGGGATGGATCAAAATCTCCTAACATGTATGAGGAAACTATGGGGGTCTCCTCATAAACAACATTGGAAACATCATATGGAGAAAATGGACAACATCCAAAACAATGCATATCCGAAGCTAGGTGGGCATGGCATGGCATATGAGATAAATGATGCAAAGGGAGCATACCAATATCATCACAAGAAAAACAAATGCCAATAACCATGGGCTTGTCATCTATGCCAAATGTGCAAATTGGGTTTATTTTAATGGCATATGCATAGTCACTATGAAGAGATTGCAAATAAGACATATGGTTGATCTCATGCATAGCATATGATAAGTCAAGTGGATTATCAAACATGATGTGACCAAGGGAATTGTCACAAGAAATCCTATGTAACATGGCATCACAACTAATAGACTCCACATGAGAATCATCATACTCATCATAAATGGGCAAGAAATCATCACATGAGGAAGTCGCACTAGCATGAATCATGGAAATAGGTGGATCAACATCATGCAAGCAAGCAATGTCAAGAATGTCCACTAGTGGGACTAGCGCATCAACGTCACCTTTGTTACCTTTGTCATTCCACTCATGTGGTGTAAGTGAGGTGGGAAAGACCAAGTGGTGGTCATCTTCATCTTGATGGAACCATGTGGGGGGTGCACCATATTCCACCATGGTCATCGTCTTGTCCAAAGTAAGGACGAAGTCATAATGAATCAGTGCGTCATCATAGATGGGACCTAGCACCAAATGAGAAGACACAATAGAGGTAGAGGTCAAGTTGTTAGAGATGCAAATGGCCTCATGAGACCTATCAACTATCTCACTCTCTCTATGTGGTGGTTCACTCACTCCCTCAAAGTAGTTGCACTCAATCTCACATATGGTGGAGTCACTCATCTCACTCAAGTGGTGGGGGTTGTGGCTCTCCTCACATGGAAAGTGGGGCAACTCGTCATATATGGGGCTAGTGGTGAAGTCACTCTCACTCACAATATGGTGGCACAAGTCACTCAAGTCAGCATACGTCGCCGTGGTCGAAGGGAAAATCCCATGCTCAACCATCTCGTCGCCGTCGCCGTGGATGAAGGCCGAAGATGGCACATCATCACTCTCCTCCATGACGGAAGGGAAAATCCCATGTTCGATCATCTCGTCACTGTCGTCGTGGATGAAGGCCGAAGATGGCACATCATCACTCTCGCCTCCTAAGATGGAAGCATCATCCTTGCTTGCCACCTTGTCGCTCGCCTTCAAATCTTGGTCCTTGAATGGCTCCGAAGTCGTAGTTGTCACCGCACCGTCTCGAAAAAGAGTCGAAGTAGACTCGGCACCATTAATGCCATGAAGAGGGATGGCGGTGAAGTCGAACTCGAGAGCATCGTCGGGCTTGGACATCCTGGTGGTACTAGCCTCATGCTCGTCGTCTAGGAGCTTGGTCTACGAGAAGTGTGCTTGGGGTGGAGAAGCCTTGGCCTTCATGAGTTCTTGTTCCACCTTGAGAGCACCAATGTAGTTGTCGTTGAGGGACTTGTAGTTCTCGAGGAAGATAGTCTTGGAGATATCGTTGTTCAATCCCATCATAAAGTGGAACTTCATTGACATGGGGTCGTCCACGCCGGCTCGTCGCAAGGCATTCTTCATCTCCTTGAAGTACGTGTTGATGGGCTTGGATCCTTGGATGGTGTTCTCCAATTGGTGTAGAAGTTGTTTCGTGTAGGTTGAGGGCACAAACTCTCGCCGCAAAGGTCTCTTCGTCTTGGGCCAACTCATGTCGTAGCTCTCCGAAGGTGTGCGAAGCCACCAAGTCGAGGTGTAGTCGTGGAAGTTTCTTGAGGTGCACTTCACTTGATCTTCAGGAGGAACTTGATGTAGCTTGAGGTAGTCGTCCATTAGGCGCTTGCTACGTCTTGAGCTTGCGTTGGTTTTCCTTGAAGAGGAAAGGGTGATGCAGCAATAGTAGCGTAAGTATTTCCCTCAGTTTTTGAGAACCAAGGTATCAATCTAGTAGGAGGCTCCTCAAAAGTCCCACGCACCTACACAAACAAACAAAGAACTCGCAACCAACGCAATAAAGGGGTTGTCAATCCCTTCACGACCACTTGCGAAAGTGAGATCTAATAGAGATAGTATGATAAGATAAATATATTTTTGGTATTTTATAATATAGATGCAAAAAGTAAAGATGCAAATAAAAGTAGATTGGAAGCAAATATGATAAGAGATAGACCCGGCGGCCATAGGTTTCACTAGTGGCTTCTCTAGAGATAGCATAAGTATTACGGTGGGTGAAAAAATTACTGTCGAGCAATTGATAGAAAAGCGAATAATTATGATATTATCTAGGCATGATCATGTATATAGGCATCACGTCCGCAACAAGTAGACCGACTCCTGCCTGCATCTACTACTATTACTCCATACATCGACCGACTCCTGCTTGCATCTAGAGTATTAAGTTCATAAAGAACGGAGTAACACATTAAGCAAGATGACATGATGTAGAGGGATAAACTCAAGAAATATAGATATAAACCCCATCTTGTTATCCTCGATGGAAATAATACAATACGTGCCTTGCAACCCTTTCTGTCACTGGGTAAGGACACCGCAAGATTGAACCCAAAGCTAAGCACTTCTCCCATGGCAAGAAAGATCAATCTAGTAGGCCAAACCAAACTGATAATTCGAAGAGACTTGCAAATATAACTCAATCATACATAAAAGAATTCAGAGAAGATTCAAATATTATTCATAGATAAACTTGATCATAAACCCACAATTCATCGGTTCTCGACAAACACACCGCAAAAAGAGTTTACATCGAATAGATCTCCACAAGAGAGGGGGAGAACATTGTATTGAGATCCAAAAAGAGAGAAGAAGCCATCTAGATAATAACTATGGACCTGTAGGTCTGTGGTAAACTACTCACAACTCATCGGAGGGGCAAGGGTGTTGATGTAGAAGCCCTCCATGGTCGATTCCCCCTCCGGCAGAGCACCGACGAAGGATCCAAGATGAGATCTCGCGGATACAGAAGGTTACGGCGGTGGAAATTGTGTTTCGTTGGCTCCCTGGATGTTTTCGGGGTACGTAGGCTTATATAGGAGGAAGAAGTACATTGGTGGATGCCCAAGGGGCCCACGAGACAGGGGGCGCATCCTATAGGGGGGGGCGCCCTCCTATCTCGTGGGGGCCTCGGCTGCTTCTTGACTTGCACTCCGAGTCCTCTGGATCACGTTCGTTCCAAAAATCACGCTCCCGAAGGTTTCATTCCGTTTGGACTCCGTTTGATATTCGTTTTCTTTGAAATACTGAAATAGGCAAAAAAACAGCAATACGGGCTGGGCCTCCGGTTAGTAGGTTAGTCCCAAAAATGATATAAATGTGTAAAATAGAGCCCATAAACATCCAAAAGGGGTAATATAATAGCATGGAACAATCAAAAATTATAGATACGTTGGAGATGTATCAAGCATCCCTGCTCGTCCTCGATTAGGTAAATTATAAAAAGAGAATTTTTGATGTGGAATGCTACCTATCATAATTCATAATGTAATTTTCTTTATTGTGGCTTGAATGTTCAGATCCAAATGATTCAAAATAAAAGTTCATATTGATAAAAGAAATAATAACACTTCAAGCATACTAATCAAAGTAATCATGTCTTCTCAAAATAACATGGCAAAAGAAAGTTCATCCCTGCAAAATCATATAGTTAGGCTATGCTTCATTTTCGTCACACAATGATGTTCCCAACTTCTATACCCCCGATGACAAGCCAAGCAATTGTTTCATACTTAAATAATCTCAAACTTTTTCAACCTTCACGCAATACATGAGCGTGAGCCATGGATATAGCACTATGGGTGGAATAGAATATGATGATGGGGATTGTGTGGAGAAGACAAAAAAGAAGAAAGTCTCACATTGACGAGGATAATCAACGGGCTATGGATATGCCCATCAATTAATGTCAACATGAGGAGTAGGGATTGCCATGCAACGGATGCACTAGAGCTAGAAATGAATGCTCAACAAAAGAAAACTAGTGGGTGTGCATCCAACTTGCTTGCTCACGAAGACCTAGGGCATTTGAGGAAGCCCATCGTAGGAATATACAAGCCAAGTTCTATAATGAAAAATTCCCACTAGTATGAAAAAGACAACTTATGAGACTCACTATATGAAAAACATGGTGCTACTTTGAAGCACAATATATGAGACTCACTACATGAAGAACAAGGTGCTACTTTGAAGCACAAGTGTGGAAAAAGAGATAGTAACATTTCCCTTTTTATTTATTTTCTTTTTTCTTTCTTTTTTTTCTATTTTTTTCTTTTGGCCTTTCCTTTTCTTTTTCTTTTGGCCTTTCTTATTTTTTTTTCTTTTTTTCTTTTTTTTCTTTGGGCAATGTTCTAATAATGATGATCATCACACTTTCATTGATTACAACATATGAATTACAACTCGAAACTAGAACAAGATATGACTCTATATGAATGCCTCCGGCGGTGTACCGGGATGGTGCAATGAATCAAGAGTGACATGTATGAAAAATAATGCATGGTGGCTTTGCTACAAATATGATGTCAACTACATGATCATGCAATGGCCATATGACAAAAGTAATGTATGTCATGATGATGAACGGAACGGTGGAAAGTTGCATGGCAATATATCTCGGAATGGCTATGGAAATGCCATAAGAGGTAGGTATGGTGGCTGTTTTGAGGAAGATATAAGAAGGTTTATGTGTGATAGAGTGTATCATATCACGGGGTTTGGATGCACCGACGAAGTTTGCACCAACTCTCAAGGTGAGAAAGGGCAATGCACGGTACCGAAGAGGCTAGCAATGGCGGAAAGGTAAAAGTGCGTATAATCCATGGACTCAACATTAGTCAAAAGAACTCATATACTTATTGCAAAAATTTAGAAGTCATCAAAAATCAAGTACTACGCGCATTCTCCTAGGGGGATAGATTGGTAGGAAAAGACCATCGCTCGTCCCCGACCGCCACTCATAAGGATGCACAAGCCAGGTATACTTCAATTTTCAAATTTGTTACACAACTTTAACCATACGTGCATGCTACGGGACTTGCTAACTTCAACACAAGCATTCTTTAAATTCATAATCACCCAACTAGCATGACTTTAATATCACTACCTCCATATCTCAGAACAATTATCAAGTATCAAATTGATCATAGCATCCAATTCACTTCCTATGATAGTTTTTATTATACCCAACTTGGATGCCTACCATTCTAGGACCAATTTTATAACCATAGCAAATACCATGCTGTTCTAAAAGACTCTCAAAAATATATAAGTGAATCATGAGAGACTAGCAATTTCTACAAAAATAAGCCACCACCATGCTCTAAAAGATATAAGTGAAGCACTCGAGCAAAAACTATCAAGCTCAAAAGATATAAGTGAAGCACATAGAGTATTCTAGCAAATTCTAATCAAATAGACTTCTCCTAAAAGGTGTGTACAGCAAGGATGATTGTGGTAAACTGAAAAACAAAGACTAATATAATACACGACGATCCAAGCAAAACACATATCATGTGGTGAATAAAAATATAGCTCCAAGTAAAGTTACCAATGAACGAAGACGAAAGAGGGGATGCCTTCCCGGGGCATCCCCAAGCTTAGCCTTTTGGCTATTCTTGAATATCTTGGGGTGCCTTGGGCATCGCCAAGCTTTGGCTCTTGCCACTCATTATTCCATAGTCCATAAAAGCTTTACCCAAAACTTGAAAACTTCACAACACAAAACTCAACAGGAAATCTTATAAGCTCCGTTAGTGAAAGAAAACAACACCACCACATAAGGTAATGCAATGAACTCATTCTTTATTTATTTTGGTGTTAAACCTACTGTAATCCAACTTCTCTATGGTTTATAAACTAATTTACTAGCCATAGATGCATCGAAATAAGCAAACAACACACGAAAAACTGAATCTGTCAAAAACAGAACAGTCTGTAGCAATCTGTAACTAACACAAACTTCTGGAACTCGAAAAATCCTACCAAAATAGGAAGTCATGGAAACTTTGCTTATTGATAAGAATCAAAAAGAATAAACGCAAAATCACGTTTCTGTGATTTAACAAAACTAAATTCATGCACGCAAAGTTTCTGTTTTTCAGCAGAATCAAATCAACTATCATCATAGGTTATCCTATAGGTTCTACTTGGCACAAACACTAATTAAAAGATAAAAAACATATAAACAGAAGGTAGATGCAAGATTTATTACTAAACAGGAGGAAAAACAAAAAACATAAAGAAAATTGGGTTGCCTCCCAACTAGCGCTATCGTTTAACGCCCCTAGCTAGGCATAAAAGCGAAGATAGATCTAACGAGTGCCATCTTTGGCCCTAAATTCATAAGTAGCTCGCATGATAGATTCATAAGTTAATTTGACTTTCTTTCTTGGAAAGTGCTCCATGCCTCTCTTTAATGGAAATTGGAATCTAATATTCCCTTCCTTCATATCAAGAATCGCACCAATCATTCTAAGGAAAGGTCTACCAAGAATAATAGGGCAAGAAAGATTGCAATCTATATCAAGAACGATAAAATCCACGGGCACCAAATTTTTATTTGCAACAATGAGAACATCATTGATCCTTCCCATTGGCTTTTTAATGGTGGAAGCCGCAAGGTGCAAATTTAAAGAGCAATCATCAAGATCATGGAAACTTAGAATATCACATAAAGTTTTTGGAATCGTGGAAACACTAGCACCCAAATCACACAAAGCAAAACACTCATGATCTTTAATTATAATCTTTATAGTAGGTTCCCACTCATTATTAAGTTTTCTAGGTATAGAAACTTCCAAGTTAAGTTTTTCATCATAAGATTGCATGAAGGCATCAACGATATGTTTGGTAAAAGCTTTCTTTTGACTATAAGCATGAGGAGAATTAACAACGGATTGCAACAAGGAAATACAACCTTCTAAAGAACAATTATCATAATCAAATTCCTTGAAATCCGATATAGTGGGTTCAATGCTATTTAAAGCTGTGACCTCTCCAATCCCACTTTTACCAAATTTAGCATCAAGATCTAAAAACTCCAAATTCTTGGGACGCCTTCTAGGTAAAGTTGACTCATCATCAGTCCCATAATTATCAAGATTCATGTTGCAAAACATAGATCTAATAGGAGACGCATCAATAACTTTAAGATCTTCATCATTATTTTCATGGAAACTAGAAGAACACGCCTTTACAAAGCAATCTTTCTTAGCACGCAATCTAGTGGTTCTTTCCTTGCACTCATCAATGGAAATTCTCATTGCTTTGAGAGACTCATTGATATCATGCTTAGGAGAAGAAGATCTAAGTTTAAGAGAATCAACATCAAGTGAAAGTCTATCAACGTTCCTAGCCAAATCATCAACTTTGAGCAATTTTTCTTCAAGCAAAGCATTAAAATTCTTTTTAGAAATCATAAATTCTTTCACACTATTCTCAAAATCAGAGGGCATCTTATTAAAATTACCATAAGAATTATTGTAGGAATTTCCATAATTATTAGAGGAATTATTAGGGAACGGTCTAGCATTAAAGTTTCCTCTATAAGCATTGTTTCCAAAACTGTTCCTACCAACAAAATTCACATCCATAGATTCATTATTATTCTCAATCAAAGTAGACAAAGGAATATCATTGGGATCAAGAGGAGTATTTTTAGTAGCAAACAACTTCATAAGTTCATCCATCTTTCCACTCAAATCATTGATTTCTTCTATAGCATGCACTTTTTTACTAGAAGATCTTTCGGTGTGCCATTGAGAATAATTAGCCATGATATTATCAAGAAGTTTTGTAGCATCTCCTTACGTGATTTCCGTAAACGTGCCTCCCGCGGCCGAATCTAAGAGATTTCTAGAAGCAAAGTTCAAATCGGCATAAAAATTTTGTTTGATCATCCATAAATTCAGACCATGAGTAGGGCAATTGCGAATCATTAATTTCATTCTTTCCCAAGATTGGGCAACATGCTCATTATCAAGTTGTTTAAAATTCATAATATCATTCCTAATAGTGATGATCTTAGCGGGAGGAAAATAATTAGAGATAAAAGCATCTTTGCACTTGTTCCAAGAATCAATACTATTTTTAGGCAAAGACGAAAACCAAAATTTAGCACGATCTCTAAGTGAAAACAGAAATAACTTCAATTTAACAATATCATTATCCGTATCTTTCTTATTTTGCATATCACACAAATCGACAAAGTTGTTTAGATGAGTAGCGGCATCTTCGCTAGGAAGGCCGGCGAATTGATCTTTCATAACAAGATTCAGCAAAGCAGTATTGATTTCACAATACTCAACATCATTAAGAGGAGCAATCAGAGTACTAAGGAAATCATTATTATTGGTATTCGAGAAATTACACAATTTGGTATTATCTTGCGCCATGGCAACAAGTAATCCAACACACAAGCAAACAGAAAAAGGGCAAGCGAAAAGAGAGAGAGGAGATTGGGAAAGAGAGGGCGAATAAAACGGAAAGGGTGAAGTGGGGGAGAGGAAAACGAGAGGCAAATGGCAAATAATGTAAATGCGAGGGAGATGAGTTTGTGATGGGTACTTGGTATGTCTTGACTTGAGCGAAGACCTCCCCGACAACAGCGCCAGAAATCCTTCTTGCTACGTCTTGAGCTTATGTTGGTTTTCCTTGAAGAGGAAAGGGTGATGCAGAAATAGTAGCGTAAGTATTTCCCTCAGTTTTTGAGAACCAAGGTATCAATCCAGTAGGAGGCTCCTCAAAAGTCCCACGCACCTACACAAACAATCAAAGAACTCGCAACCAACGCAATTAAGGGGTTGTCAATCCCTTCACGGTCACTTGCGAAAGTGAGATCTAATAGAGATAGTATGATATGATAAATATATTTTTGGTACTTTATAATATAGATGCAAAAATTAAAGATGCAAATAACAGTAGATTGGAAGCAAATATGATAAGAGATAGACCCGGGGGCCATAGGTTTCACTAGTGGCTTCTCTCAAGATAGCATAAGTATTACGGTGGGTGAACAAATTATTGTCGAGAAATTGATAGAAAAGCGAATAATTATGAGATTATCTAGGCATGATCAAGTATATAGGCATCACGTCCGCAACAAGTAGACCGACTCCTGCCTGCATCTACTACTATTACTCCACACATCGACCGACTCCTGCCTGCATCTAGAGTATTAAGTTCATAAAGAACAGAGTAACACATTAAGCAAGATGACATGATGTAGAGGGATAAACTCAAGCAATATGATATAAACCCCATCTTGTTATCCTCGATGGCAACAATACAATACGTGCCTTGCAACCCTTTCTGTCACTGGGTAAGGACACCGCAAGATTGAACCCAAATCTAAGCACTTCTCCCATGGCAAGAAAGATCAATCTAGTAGGTCAAACCAAACTGATAATTTGAAGAGAGTTTCAAACATAACTCAATCATACATAAAATAATTCAGAGAAGGTTCAAATATTATTCATAGATAAACTTGATCATACACACACAATTCATCGAATCTCGACAAACACACCGCAAAAAGAGTTTACATCGAATAGATCTCCACAAGAGAGGGGGAGAACATTGTATTGAGATCCAAAAAGAGAGAAGAAGCCATCTAGCTAATAACTATGGACCCGTAGGTCTGTGGTAAACTACTCACAACTCATGGAGGAGCACGGATGTTGATGTAGAAGCCCTCCATGGTCGATTCCCCCTCCGGCGGAGCGCCGACGAAGGCTCCAAGATGAGATCTCGTGGATACAGAAGGTTACGGCGGTGGAAATTGTGTTTTGTTGGCTCCCTGGATGTTTTCGGAGTACGTAGGCTTATATAGGAGGAAGAAGTACGTCGGTGGACGCCCGAGGGGCCCACGAGACAGGGGGCGCGCCCTATACGGGGGGGGGGGGGGGGCTCCTATCTCGTGGAGGCCTCGGCTGCTTCTTGACTTGCACTCCAAGTCCTCGGGATCATGTTCATTCCAAAAATCACGCTCCTAGAGGTTTCATTCCATTTGGACTCCGTTTGATATTCCTTTTCTTCGAAATATTGAAATAGGCAAAAAAACAGCAATACGGGCTGGGCCTCCGGTTAGTAGGTTAGTCCCAAAAATAATATAAATGTGTAAAATAAAGCCCATAAACATCCAAAAGGGGTAATATAATAGCATGGAACAATCAAAAATTATAGATACATTGGAAACGTATCAGCGCTCCCACTCGAGATACTCCTCAGGTTCTTGAGTCCCATAGAAAGGAATCGCGTAGTCGGTGTCGAAGTCGTAGTAGCTCATGGAGGTCACGGACTTGAGCTTGGGGAGCTTCTCTTGAGCGTAGTCTTTGTTGGCGAAGATGTCGTATGTTTGTAGGCGAAGATGCCTTCAAGTCGCTTGGCGAAGATGCCAAGGGAGATGGTGAAGTCATTGAGCAGTTGTTGATGTAGAGCTCTTGACCTTCACGTTCTCGTTGGTGATTGTGTTTATGCCGATGTGATCTTGCTGGAGATAGTAGCTCGGAAGCATGTGCTCTTGAGTGTCTTCTCGAAGATGAGGAAGATCGCTTCTAGGACTTGATGAGGGCTTTGATCTCCTCTATTTGATCTTGCATCTTGGCGTTCAAGTTGTTGTTCGTGGCATCGAACTCGTCATTGTTGTAGACCGAAGGTGAAATGCCTTGCCTATCCATCACAAGACTCGAGTAGAGGTGAGTAGGAAATGAGATAAACAATACCAAGTTACCCTTTCCCAAAGTTGAGGATGTATCCCGTTTCACTCAATGTGAAATGAAAGAATAGTGGAATTGGTACCGGACTTGTTCACTCACACCTATCAAGTAAAGCTTATGGCGGAGCTTAGTGAGGATAGTGGCACAAAAATTTGATGCAAAATGTTAGCAAGAGTCAGTAATGTTGAAAGAGATTCACAAATCCGCAAGTGCAACAAGTAGACCAATAGCAAAGTACGACACATGGAAACGCACACACAGATAGATAAATGGGGTCGTGCAACCAAGGAATGAGCACAAAATGTGGAATCCACGGAAAACGCTCGTGTTGCACAACTCTAGAGAGACGCTAGCACGATTTCTCAATAGGTGGATACGACACTTGTGCACAACCTATAAGATGCAAAATGTATCAACTTTCTATCCCAAGTATGCTATATATGTATGGTTCCCATTGTTTCTCAAGATGATCCAAGATGATCGGATATGACAATCGTATGTGCAATGTGGTATGATGCTATGGCTCTTGCTTACAAGCTTCTTTGCTATTTCTCTTTTTCTTAAAAGGTTATTCTTTTTTTTTCTTTGGCCACTTTGCGAACTACACAAACCAAGATAACAGTTGTGTATATGCGGGAACAATCTTGTGACACAAGAGATGATATGTTGATACCAAAATAAGGATACCAAGATGATACGATATTTATGCAATGGAAGGTACGGATCACTAATGTGCACAAGTAACGTTGCCGGCAATACTCAAATGGCTAGCCTCGATAGGCAAGTGATGCAAAATGGGCTAGGGGTTAAACAATGCAATGGCAAGGAGAATGTACAATGATGTCGTCGAGGTTACCGTCCTTGCTTACAGTAGGGGTGTCAAAATGATGAAGTGGTCATTGTCGATGACGACCTCGTGTCGATGATGAGTGGTGGTGTTCTCGATGTTGAACCGTCCCTAATTAGCCGAAACACCTTAGGAAACTAAAAAACCACAACTCAAAATCTCAAACGTCAAATGTCAAATGGTGATAGCGGAATGCCAGATGGTGGTTCCGGAGTTGACAATGCGGAAGTGGTGGTGGTGGTTGATGAAGAAGCAACCATCCCTAAGTAGCCTAAACACCTTAGGAGATTCAAGTCACCACTCAAGCAACCACAAACGCTATATGGATCAAAATGGGTTAGGTTGCGGAAAGCTATGGTGGTTTTGCAGAAGATATGGTGGATGGCCTAGGCAAAGATGTCAAAATTTCAAAACATTATGGAGTCAAATGATGTTGGAACATTTCTAGATGGATGGCAAATGTCAATAGCTAGTCAACAAGCTAAAGAACGTCTGATACGTCTCCAACGTATCTATAATTTTTGATTGTTCCATGCTATTATATTACCCCTTTTGGATGTTTATGGGCTTTATTTTACACATTTATATCATTTTTGGGACTAACCTACTAACCAGAGGCCCAACCCATATTGTTGTTTTTTTTGCCTATTTCAGTATTTCAAAGAAAACGAATATCAAACAGAGTCCAAATGGAATGAAACCTTCGGGAGCATGATTTTTGGAACGAACGTGATCCAGGGGACTTGGATTGCAAGTCAAGAAGCAGCCGAGGCGGCTACGAGAGGGTAGGGCGCCCCCACTACAGGGCGCGCCCCCTGTCTCGTGGGCCCCTTGGGCGGCCACCGACGTACTTCTTCCTCCTATATAAGCCTACGTACCCCGAAAACATCCAAGGAGCCAACGAAACACAATTTCCACCGCCGTAACCTTATGTATCCGCGAGATCCCATCTTGGAGTCTTCGCTGGCGCTCTGCCGGAGGGGGAATCGACCATGGAGGGCTTCTACATCAACACCATAGCCCCTTCAATGAGTTGTGAGTAGTTTACCACATACCTTCGGGTCCATAGTTATTAGCTAGGTGGCTTCTTCTCTCTTTTTGGATCTCAATACAATGTTCTCCCCCTCTCTTGTGGAGATCTATTTGATGTAAACTCTTTTTGCGGTGTGTTTGTCGAGATCCGATGAATTGTGGGTTTATGATCAAGTTTATCGATGAATAATATTTGAATCTCCTCTGAATTCTTTTATGTATGATTGAGTTATCTTTGCAAGTCTCTTAGAATTATCAGTTTGGTTTGGGCTACTAGATTGATCTTTCTTACCATGGGAGAAGTGCTTAGTTTTGGGTTCAATCTTGCAGTGTCCTTACTCAGTGACAGCAGGGGTTGCAAGGCATGTATTGTATTGTTGCCATCGAGGATAAAAAGATGGGGTTTATATCATATTGCATGAGTTTATCCCTCGACATCATGTCATCTTGCTTAATGTGTTACTCTGTTCTTTATGGACTTAATACTCTAGATGCAGGCATGAGTCGGTCAATGTGTGGAGTAATAGTAGTAGATGCTGGCAGGAGTCGGTCTACTTGTTGCAGACGTGATGCCTATATACATGTTCATGCCTAGATAATCTCATAATTATTCGCTTTTCTATCAATTGCTCGACAGTAATTTGTTCACCCACTGTAATCCTTATGCTATCTTGAGAGAAGCCTCTAGTGAAACCTATGGCCCCCGGGTCTATCTTTTATCATATTTGCTTCCAATCTACGTTTATTTGCATCTTTACCTTTTGCATCTATATTATAAAATACCAAAAATATATCTACCTTATTATACTATCTCCATTAGATCTCACCTTCGCAAGTGGCCGTGAAGGGATTGACAACCCCTTTATTGTGTTGGTTGCGAGTTCTTTGTTTGTTTGTTTAGGTGCGTTGGACTTTTGAGGAGCCACCTACTGGATTGATACCTTGGTTCTCAAAAACTGAGGGAAATACTTACGCTACTATTGCTGCATCACCCTTTCCTCTTCAAGGAAAACCAACGCAAGCTCAAGACGTAGAAAGAAGGATTTCTGGCGCTGTTGTCGGGGAGGTCTTCACTCAAGTCAAGACATACCAAGTACCCATCACAAACTCATCTCCCTCGCATTTACATTATTTGCCATTTGCCTCTCGTTTTCCTCTCCCCCACTTCACCCTTGTCGTTTTATTCGCACTCTCTTTCCCAATCTCCTCTCTCTCTTTTCGCTTGCCCTTTTTCTGTTTGCTTGTGTGTTGGATTACTTGTTGCCATGGCGCAAGATAATACAAAATTGTGTGATTTCTCGAATACCAAAAATAATGATTTCCTTAGTACTCTGATTGCTCCTCTTAATGATGTTGAGTCTTGTGAAATCAATACTGCTTTTTTGAATCTTGTTATGAAAGATCAATTCGCCGGCCTTTCTAGTGAAGATGCCGCTACTCATCTAAACAAGTTTGTTGATTTGTGTGATATGCAAAAAAAGAAAGATATGGATAATGATATTGTTAAATTGAAGTTATTTCCGTTTTCACTTAGAGATCGTGCTAAAGTTTGGTTTTCATCTTTACCTAAAAATAGTATTGATTCTTGGAACAAGTGCAAAGATGCTTTTATCTCTAAGTATTTTCCTCCCGCTAAGATTGTCACTCTTAGGAACGATATTATGAATTTTAAACAACTTGATCATGAGCATGTTGCCCAATCTTTTGAAAGAATGAAATTTATTATTCGCAATTGCCCTACTCATGGTTTGAATTTATGGATGGTTTGAATTTTTATGCCGGTTTGAACTTTGCTTCTAGAAATCTCTTAGATTCGGCCGCGGGAGGCACATTTATGGAAATCACGTTAGGAGATGCTACACAACTTCTTGATAATATCATGGCTAATTATTCTCAATGGCACACCGAAAGATCTTCTAGTAAAAAAGAGCATGCTATAGAAGAAATCAATGATTTGAGTGGAAAGATGGATGAACTTATGAAGTTGTTTGCTACTAAAAATACTCATCCCAATGATATGCCTTTGTCTACTTTGATTGAGAATAATAATGAATCTATGGATGTGAAATTTGTTAGTAGGAACATTTTTGGAAACAATGCTTATAGAGGAAACTTTAATGCTAGACCGTTCCCTAGTAATTCCTCTAATAATTATGGAAATTCCTACAATAATTCTTATGGTAATTTTAATAAGATGCCCTCTGATTTTGAGAATAGTGTGAAAGAATTTATGATTTCTAAAAAGAATTTTAATGCTTTGCTTGAAGAAAAATTGCTCAAAGTTGATTATTTGGCTAGGAACGTTGATAGACTTTCACTTGATGTTGATTCTCTTAAACTTAGATCTTCTTCTCCTAAGCATGATATCAATGAGTCTCTCAAAGCAATGAGAATTTCCATTGATGAGTGCAAGGAAAGAACCGCTAGATTGCGTGCTAAGAAAGATTGCTTTGTAAATGCGTGTTCTTCTAGTTTCCATGAAAATACTGATGAAGATCTTAAAGTTATTGATGTGTCTCCTATTAGATCTATGTTTTGCAACATGAATCTTGATAATTATGGGACTGATGATGAGTCAACTTTACCTAGAAGGCGTCCCAAGAATTCGGAGTTTTTAGATCTTGATGCTAAATTTGGTAAAAGTGGGATTGGAGAGCTCACGACTTTAAATAGTATTGAACCCACTATATCGGATTTCAAGGAATTTGATTATGATAATTGTTCTTTAGAAGGTTGTATTTCCTTGTTGCAATCCGTTGTTAATTCTCCTCATGCTTATAGTCAAAAGAAAGCTTTTACCAAACATATCGTTGATGCCTTGATGCAATCTTATGATGAAAAACTTAATTTGGAAGTTTCTATACCTAGAAAACTTAATGATGAGTGGGAACCTACTATAAAGATTAGAATTAAAGATCATGAGTGTTTTGCTTTGTGTGATTTGGGTGCTAGTGTTTCCACGATTCCGAAAACTTTATGTGATATTCTAGGTTTCCATGATCTTGATGATTGCTCTTTAAATTTGCACCTTGCGGATTCCACCATTAAAAAGCCAATGGGAAGGATCAATGATGTTCTTATTGTTGCAAATAGAAATTTGGTGCCCATAGATTTTATCGTTCTTGATATAGATTGCAACCTTTCTTGCCCTATTATTCTTGGTAGACCTTTGCTTAGAACGATTGGCGCGATTATTGATATGAAGGAAGGGAATATTAGATTCCAATTTCTATTAAAGAAAGGCATGGAGCACTTTCCAAGAAAGAAACTCAAATTACCTTATGAATCTATCATGCGAGCTACTTATGAATTTAGTGCCAAAGATGGCACTACTTAGATCTATCTTCGCTTTTATGCCTAGCTAGGGGCGTTAAACGATAGCACTAGTTGAGAGGCAACCCAATTTTCTTTGTGTTTTTGTTTTTGTTCCTGTTTAGTAATAAATCTTGCATCTACCTTCTGTTTAGATGTGTTCTTATCTTTTAATTAGTGTTTGTGCCAAGTAGAACCTATAGGATAACCTATGATGTTAGTTGATTTGATTCTGCTGAAAAACAGAAACTTTGCACGCACAAATTTAGTTTTGTTAAATCATAGAAACGTGCTTTTGCATTGATTCTTTTTTCTTCTGATCAACAGACAAATTGTCCAGGACTTCCTATTTTGGTAGGATTTTTAGAGTTCCAGAAGTTTGCGTTAGTTACAGATTGCTACAGACTGTTCTGTTTTTGACAGATTCTGTTTTTCGTGTGTTGTTTGCTTATTTTGATGCATCTATGGCTAGTAAAATAGTTTATAAACCATAGAGAAGTTGGAATACAGTAGGTTTAACACCAAAATAAATAAAGAATGAGTTCATTACAGTACCTTATGTGGTGGTTTTGTTTCCTTTCACTAACGGATCTTATAAGATTTCCTGTTGAGTTTTGTGTTGTGAAGTTTTCAAGTTTTGGGTAAAGCTTTTATGGATTATGGAACAAGGAGTGGCAAGAGCCTAAGCTTGGGGATGCCTATGGCACCCCAAGATATTCAAGGATAGCCAAAAGCCTAATCTTGGGGATGCCCTGGGAAGGCATCCCCTCTTTCGTCTTTGTTCATTGGTAACTTTACTTGGAGCTATATTTTTATACGCCACATGATATGTGGTTTGCTTGGAGCGTCGTGTATGATATTAGTCTTTGCTTTTTAGTCTACCACAATTATCCTTTCTGTACACACCTTTTGGGAGAAGCCTACTTGATTAGAATTTGCTAGAATACTCTATGTGCTTCACTTATATCTTTTGAGCTTGATAGTTTTTGCTCTAGTGCTTCACTTATATCTTTTAGAGCACGGTGGTGACTTATTTTTGTAGAAATTGCTAGTATCTCATGCTTCACTTATATTATTTTGAGAGTATTTTAGAACAGCATGGTATTTGCTATGGTTATAAAATTGGTCCTAGAATGGTAGGCATCCAAGTTGGGTATAATAAAAACTATCATAGGAAGTGAATTGGATGCTATGATCAATTTGATACTTGATAATTGTTTTGAGATATGGAGGTAGTGATATTAAAGTCATGCTAGTTGGGTGATTATGAATTTAAATAATACTTGCATTGAAGTTAGCAAGTCCAGTAGCATGCACGTATGGTTAAAGTTGTGTAACAAATTTGAAACATGAAGTGTACCTGGCTTGTGCATCCTTATGAGTGGCGGTCGGGGACGAGCGATGGTATTTTCCTACCAATCTATCCCCCTAGGAGCATGCATAGTACTTGATTTTTGATGACTTCTAAATTTTTTCAATAAGTATATGAGTTCTTTTGACTAATGTTGAGTCCATGGATTATACGCACTTTTACCTTTCCGCCATTGCTAGCCTCTTCGGTACCGTGCATTGCCCTTTCTCACCTTGAGAGTTGGTGCAAACTTCGCCGGTGCATCCAAACCCCGTGACACGATATGCTCTTTCACACATAAACCTCCTTATATCTTCCTCAAAACAGCCACCATACCTACCTATTATGGCATTTCCATAACCATTCCGAGATATATTGCCATGCAACTTTCCACCGTTCCGTTCATCATCATCATGACATACATTACTTTTGTCATATTGCCATTGCATGATCATGTAGTTGACATCGTATTTGTGGCAAAGCCACCATGCATTATTTTTCATACATGTCACTCTTGATTCATTGCACCATCCCGGTACACCGCCGGAGGCATTCATATAGAGTCATATCTTGTTCTAGTTTCGAGTTGTAATTCATATGTTGTAATCAATGAAAGTGTGATGATCATCATTATTAGAGCATTGCCCAAAAAGAAAAAAAAGGAAGAAGAAAGGCCCAAAAAAAGAAAGAAAAAAAGAGAAAAATAAAATAAATAAATAAATAAAAAGGGCAATGTTACTATCTCTTTTTCCACACTTGTGCTTCAAAGTAGCACCTTGTTCTTTATGTAGTGAGTCTTATATATTGTGCTTCAAAGTAGCACCATGTTTTTCATATAGTGAGTCTCATAAGTTGTCTTTTTCGTACTAGTGGGAATTTTTCATTATAGAACTTGGCTTGTATATTCCTACGATGGGCTTCCTCAAATGCCCTAGGTCTTCGTGAGCAAGCAAGTTGGATGCACACCCACTAGTTTTCTTTTGTTGAGCATTCATTTATAGCTCTAGTGCATCCGTTGCATGGCAATCCCTACTCCTCATGTTGACACCAATTGATGGGCATCTCCATAGCCCATTGATTATCCTCGTCAATGTGAGACTTCCTCCTTTTTTGTCTTCTCCACACAATCCCCATCATCATATTCTATTCCACCCATAGTGCTATATCCATGGCTCACGCTCATGTATTGCGTGAAGGTTGAATAAGTTTGAGATTATTTAAGTATGAAACAATTGCTTGGCTTGTCATCGTGGGTATAGAAGTTGGGAACATCTTTGTGTGACAAAAATGAAGCATATCCTAACTATATGATTTTGTAGGGATGAACTTTCTTTTGCCATGTTATTTTGAGAAGACATGATTACTTTGATTAGTATGCTTGAAGTGTTACTATTTCTTTTATCAATATGAACTTCTATTTTTAATCATTTGGATTTGAACATTTATGCCACAATAAAGAAAATTACATTGAGAATTATGCTAGGTAGCATTCCACATCAAAAATTCTGTTTTTATCATTTACCTACTCGAGGATGAGCAGGAATTAAGCTTGGGGATGCTTGATACGTCTCCAACGTATCTATAGTTTTTGATTATTCCATGCTATTATATTACCCCTTTTGGATGTTTATGGGCTTCATTTTACACATTTATATCATTTTTGGGACTAACCTACTAACCGGAGGCCCAACCCATATTGCTGTTTTTTTGCCTATTTCAGTATTTCGAAGAAAAGGAATATCAAACGGAGTCCAAACGGAATGAAACCTTCGGGAGCGTGATTTTTGAAACGAACGTGATCCAAGGGACTTGGAGTGCAAGTCAAGAAGCAGCCGAGGCGGCCACGAGAGGGTAGGGCGCGCCCCCTTTCTCGTGGCCCCCTCGGGCGGCCACCGACATACTTCTTCCTCGTATATAAGCCAACGTACCCCGAAAACATCCAAGGAGCCAACAAAACACAATTTTCACCGCCGTAACCTTCTGTATCCGCGAGATCCCATCTTGGAGCCTTCGCCGACGCTCTGCCGGAGGGGGAATCGACCACAGAGGGCTTCTACATCAACACCATAGCCCCTCCGATGAGTTGTGAGTAGCTTACCATAGACCTTCGGGTCCATAGTTATTAGCTAGATGGCTTCTTCTCTCTTTTTGGATATTAATACAATGTTCTCCCCCTCTCTTGTGGAGATCTATTCGATGTAAACTCTTTTTGCGGTGTGTTTGTCGAGATACAATGAATTGTGGGTTTATGATCAAGTTTATCTATGAATAATATTTGAATCTCCTCTGAATTCTTTTATGTATGATTGAGTTATCTTTGCAAGTCTCTTCGAATTATCAGTTTGGTTTGGCCTACTAGATCGATCTTTCTTGCCATGGGAGAAGTGCTTAGCTTTGGGTTCAATCTTGCGGTGTCCTTACCCAGTGACAGCAGGGGTTGCAAGGCACGTATTGTATTGTTGCCATCGAGGATAAAAAGATGGGGTTTATATCATATTGCATGAGTTTGTCCCTCTACATCATGTCATCTTGCTTAATACGTTACTCTGTTCTTTATGGACTTAATACTCTAGATGCAGGCAGGAGTCGGTCGATGTGTGGAGTAATAGTAGTAGATGCAGGCAGGAGTCGGTCTACTTGTTGCAGACATGATGCCTATATACATGATCATGCCTAGATAATCTCATAATTATTCGCTTTTCTATCAATTGCTCGACAGTAATTTGTTCACCCACCGTATTTCCTTATGCTATCTTGAGAGAAGCCTCTAGTGAAACCTATGGCCCCCGGGTCTATCTTTTATCATATTTGCTTCCAATCTTCGTCTATTTGCATCTTTACATTTTGCATCTATATTAAAAAATACCAAAAATATATCTATCTTATTATACTATCTCTATTAGATCTCACCTTCGCAAGTGGCCGTGAAGGGATTGACAACCCCTTTATTGCGTTGGTTGCGAGTTCTTTGTTTGTTTGTGTAGGTGCGTGGGACTTTTGAGGAGCCTCCTACTGGATTGATACCTTGATTCTAAAAAACTGAGGGAAATACTTACGCTACTATTGCTGCATCACCCTTTCCTCTTCAAGGAAAACCAACGCAAGCTCAAGATGTAGCAATGTCAAAATCGGACTCCCGATGTGGAAGATGTGGCCGAAACAAGAAATCAGCCAAAGCAGTTTTTGAACTAGCGGGCAGTCCGGTCCGGTGTAGCGGACAGTCCGGTCTTCATCCTAAAACCTTCTAATTCGAGCGGACAGTCTGGTGTTGGGAGCGAACAGTCCGGTCTGTGAGCGATTTTGCTCCTGATGCCAGTGGACAGTCCGCTGGCGCGGACAGTCCGGTGCAGGCTGGAAAAGGACGAACTCGAAATTTTAGGCGGAAATGTATTATTTTGGGGTTAAAATTGAGGAGATTTCGTGGATGTAAGGTGGGGAAACTTGTGGGGAAGCTAGATCCACTCAAAACACAACGAATCCATGGATCAAAATCAACAAATCATCATCAAACCAACAAATCACAAAAAATTGGGGCTATTTTTGGTGGGGATTTTCGGATTTTAGGACGAAATCAAGCAAAACAAGGCTAGAAAATGGTGGGGAAGACTCCAAATTCATGATAAACGTGGCTCATCATACCAAGATGTTGTAGGGTGGAGACCCTAAGCATAGCTCTTTCACGAATTGGAGGGGAATCCACGAAGAACACAAAGAACAAGAGGAGAAATCACAAAAAGAAAACACTCAAGAACAAGTCCAATCACACATCCACTAGACTCACAATCACACAAGATCCACAATGGTACAAGAACAACAAAGGGAAACAAGATACATGGTACAGTTCATCCCAAATCCTATGAAGGAGATGAGGTCTTGATGATCTAGATAGATCCTTCCCAGAAGGGGGTCTTGAATCCCAAAGGATCTTCTCCAATGGAGGCCTTGAACTCCAGTGGAGTCTTCTCCCTCAAGAGGAAACCCACAAGGGGAGATACATGAGCTAAGCTCTAATGTCTAGTTCTAATCTTAGCTAACCCTAAAAACTGAGAGGAGCACGGAATATAGAGTCTAGGGACGAAAGGGTACGGGCCTCAGTGGTAACATGGGATTTTTAGCCCAATTCGTAGTGAAACTGGGCCTACCTGGACAGTCCGGTGGTAAGGACCGGACAGTCCGGTGAGGACAGACACATTTTCGTGTGCCACCGGACTGTCCGCTGTGGGGACCGGACTGATCAATAGTGCAATTTTAGTGCAACCGGACTATCCGCTACGGGGACCGGACTGTCCGGTAGTGCAATTTCCGCACGCTTCCTTTTCTTTGTCTTGACGCTTCCGGTCAGCTCTTGGGTCTTGGGGTCCTTCTCCTTGTCCTCCGGGAAGCTTCCTAGCTGCTTGGTGGCGGTTGCCCTCGTACCTAATGATGCACAATCTTCCATGGTGAGGTAGAAACCAAGTCCAATGGATATATTCATGTAAATCTCGAAGAGGAGTGGGTTCACGTTAAGTCCGGTAGGTCCACTTGGGGCTTGAGGTGCTATGAAGGTGTACAAGGAGAAGACCGTAGGATGCTCCGCATAAGGTTTTCTCATTGAAACCGTCCTCAGGAACTGAGTTCTGTGTTTGTGATCCATCAACAGCTACTACCACACGTTGGGCCCTGAAATATGACCCCGCTCGACTTATTAACCCCCTTGTCCAGGAGTTGCAAGTAATTTCTGGTGTTTGTAGTATGCTGGAGGCCGTGCGCAGTGCTGACCCGAGGGGTGGGCTGTGATGCGGTAGGCACGTGGCACGGTGTACCGGGACACCCGTTCGCTGCCTCGGGAACCCTACACACATTGTTTGGGGTCATAGTGGAAACCTCAGCCGGACTCCCTGTGGATGGAACCTGAATAGGTGATAAACCTGGACTAGGGACTTGTATGGTTAGTCAAGTTGTGGTCTACACCCATGTCGGCTTTCGCTTGAAGTCTTCCGAGCACATCTCGTGTGCAGACGCTAAGTGGTGGAAACATGTGTGAAGAAGTACACCCCTGCAGGGTTATTAATGATCTATTTGAATAGTCGTGTCCGCGGTGAAGGACCTCTGGGTTGCCTATACAGTTCATAGACAAAGTGAAAGTGGATACTCTAAAATGAGCAATATAAGCGTGAGAGCTATGGATGACGATCTCATAGGGAGACCGGAGCAGATCCCTATTGGTGTATTGATATGGTGAATATGTGGACTCGTGTGCGCCACCTCAAAATAGTTACTTGTAGTCGTAGTTCCGGATAGCCACCGAGTCAAAGCTGGCTTGCTGCAGTTAAACTCCACCACCCCCTTTGTTGATACTGATGCATATGTAGTTAGTTCTAATGTAAGTCTTGCTGGGTACATCTGTACTCACATTTGCTTAATTTATGTTTTTGCAGAGAGACTTCACTCTCGCTAGTAGTTCCGTGTGGACTTCGACGTTTAGCTTGTTACCTCAGCTATGACCCTGTACCCTTGAGAGGATCTTGTAGATAGTCAGGCTTCTCAGCCCTTTTCATTTGTAGTTGTCTGTATTCAGACATGTTATGCTTCCGTTGTTTGTATATTCTGAATGTTGCCTCATGAGACCCATGTTTGTAATACTTGGCTCCTCGAAGCCTAATGAATAAATACTTTGAGTCGTAGTGTTTTGTTATGCTGTCATGTTGTATTTGCACATATCGAGCATATTGTGTGTATGTTATTGAAATGCTTGGTGTCGTGGTATTCTCACGGGGGGGGGGGGTGGGAGGCGACAGATGCCACAAGGGCTTAGTGTGAGGGTAAGACTGCTGCTGATAGGCCCGGGAGCGGGTATGCGAGTAGCACCCGCTAGTTTACCCATGTTCGGGGCTCTCCAGAGATATATTACCCCTACTCTTGCATGTCTGAGTATCTGGTACGTACATCTGGTATAGAGTGCTCCTGGAGCTGTATCCGAGACCAGTGCCAAGTGCATCTGATCTCGTATATATGCGGGTGGCCGAATGAGCATGCAAGCTCTAGTGGCCGAATGGCATGTGGCTGCCTAAATGGGTGTGTGCCCGTGGGCATGTAGGCATGCGTGGGAGCATGTGTGTGCTCATGCGTGAGTGCATGTGAGCATGTGGTGGATGGATGGATGGCTAGCTTATATAGTGTGGGCTAGCTTAGGAAGTAAGCTATGTAGGCATGGTAGCTAGCTAGGTAGTGGCATGGTGGGGTGTCACACTTGTCCCCCGGGTCACTTCATAAATAGTGCTCAGGGACAAGTGTCACTATACATGATGGTTGGGGTGACGCGTGAACAGTGCTCAGGTACAGCCGTCTCATCGGGGTCTTGTTGGTGTCGGGTCGAGCTGCAGTCGGCAGTCGGCTGGTTGGCGCAGTCGGCAACCGGCAGTCGGCCGGGCAGAGCAGTCGGACGGGGAGCCGGCAGGAGCGGCCGGGCAGTCGGACTGAGAGGCTTTGCTAGCCCTGATGTCTTGAATTATTGTCTTGCCGTCGTTGGGGTACCCGTCGCCAATTACCCCGACAGTAGCCCCCGAGCCTCCGGGCAACTTGGCAAAGTTGGGCGGAGGTTTTTTGGCGGGTGTTCATGGAAATGATCATGCAAAAGACAAAGTTAGTCCACGCAGGTATATCAAATTATTGCTTTTAGCATTGCAAGTTTTATGCGGAGGGTGCCAACTCGGTTTCGTCCGAGCCCCCTTCGATCTTTTTCGTGTTCCCTTTGCTCTTTGGCTCGTGCTCTCGCTTGCCGGACAGCCGCTCTGCAGTCTGTGGCTGAGAGTGGGCCGCGAAGTGGAGTGTATAGTACTCAGACTCTGGGAGCAGATTCGACCGAGCAGATACTCGTAAAGGAAATGGCCGGGTTGCCCGAACCATTTTTCTTCCCGGACGTTTTTCGCGTGGGTGGCCTCCAGCGTTCACTCTTGCCAGCCGGACAGCCGCTCTGCGGTCCGTGACTGAGAGTGGGCCTTTGGTACCGTGCACACTACTAAGCCGTCTGCGGGGACTAACATCTCAAGCCAAGCGGCCAGCCCCCGGGCCAACTCTGGCTGGCGCCGGGGCGAACAATGATGCAACTGTAATAAAATGCAGAGATGCCCCCCCCGGAGCATCACTCGAGGCTATCCGTGCTTGCGTGATGCAAAAAATATGCGGGTGAGGAGCTCACATTGATTTTCATGTAGTCGCGGTCATCGAAGATAGCTGGCACGACTTGGCGCTCGTGGAGCACGTCGGTGCACCCGCTGGGTGTAGCCCTCGAGCCTCCGGGTGCTCGAGGAGGGTCCAGCCGGTCGGGCTTGACCGGCCAGGCGACGAGCGGAACGCGGCCGAGCCGGCTTGGCGCAGCCGGCCACGCGGCAAGGAGTCTGGCAGCGCCCTCCTCTTTGTTTTTCTCTTCTGCCGGCGGCTGGCAGCGGACAAAACTCTTCTTGCTTTTGCTTCTTGCAATCTTCTGTGGGGGCGCGCCAGCACACCCACTGGGTGTAGCCCCCGAGATTCGGGCCAACTGCTGAGAAGTCGGGCCGGATCTCCCGGCGACTACTTTGTCTTCTTCCTCGCGGGGGCGTGTCAGCGCACCCACTGGGTGTAGCCCCCGAGATTCAGGCCGACTATTGAGCAGTCAGGCCGGATCTCCCGGCAACTACTTTGTCTTCTTCTTTGCGGGGGCGCGTCAGCGCACCCACTGGGTGTAGCCCCCAAGATTCGGGCCGACTGCTGAGTAGTCGGGCCGGATCTCCCGGCGACTACTTTGTCTTCTTCTTCGCGGGGTGCGTTAGCGCACCCGCTGGGTGTAGCCCCCGAGATTCGGGCTGACTGCTGAGCAGTCGGGCCGGATCTCTGGACGACTACTTTGTCTTCTTCTCTTTTTCTCGTCAGTCGGCTGTGCTCAGCCGAACCGGCTCGTCGGTCGGCCAGGCAGCGAAGCGGGCAGACGAACCAGCTGGCAGAGCAGCAATGCGGGCTGTTGACCAGAGCAGTCGGCTGGACTGCAGTCTGCAAAGTCGGATCCTCCTTTTCTTTTCCTTTCTCTTTTTTTTTCAGTCAGCCGGCTGGGCACCCGACGTGACTTTTCTCTTAGCCAACGTGGGCAGTCGGCCTCCTTTTTCCACCCGAACTCAATTCCATTTTTTTCCTGCCAGTCGGCCGAGGGCACCCGGCCTTTTCTTCAGCCGGCTCTAGGCAGCCGGATGCACACACACATTTTTTTTCACAGCAGCCGGCCTCTGACTTTTCTTTCTCTTTTTTCGGTTGTCTGTTGACTTTGTTGAACAGTCGGCTGGGGCGTGACTCGGCGGGGGCGCGAGGCCGGCTGGCGGGCTGCAGCCGGATGGATCACGCCAGCAGTCGGCCCTTTTTCCCAGCCGACCGGACAGCAGGTCAGATGGAAGCCGACCAGGTATGCGTATCCAATGCGGTCGGCCAGGCCATGCAGCCGGCCAGACATGCATGTACCACACGCATGTACCACACGCATATACATCCACTTTTTCTTTCTTCTTTCCTCTCTGTCCCCACGTGGGCAGCCGACACTTGACTTCTTTCTTTCTTCAGCCGGCCACGGGCAGCCGGCCAGACCGGCCGGGTGGTGGGTGAAGCCGGCGCGGGAGAGCCAGCCAGCGCAGAAGCCGGCCGGCGAGGTGCGAGCGGCGCCAGGCGGCGCGAGGCGGCCGAGCCAGTGCGTGGAGGCGAGCGGGCCAACCGGCGCGTGAGGCGGCGACTCTGCCAGCGAGCGTGCTGGAGGCCGGCTGGCGGAGGAAGTCGGACCTGGCCAAGCGCAGGGCGGCGCCGGGGAGCCAGCGCGGGGCTGGACGCGGCCGTCCTTGGAGAGGCGGGCGGACGCGGGTGCGGAGCAGCAGTCGGCTGGAGCGGCGGGCGAAGCAAGCAGCTGGGGCTGCAGCCTGCGCAGCGCTGCCTGCAGAGACGGCGCAACGGAGGAGCTGCGACGAGGACGGGTCAGAGAGGAGCGAGACCGGGCGAGCTCGAGCTCGAGGCGGCCAACCGGCGTGCGCACGCACTGGACGACCCTGCGTGCACTTGAATCGGGATTGCTTGCTAAGCTAGCATGCACGCAACCGAATCCATCAGGCTCACTAGCTAGCTAGCTTAGTCATGGACGGACGCGCGCCCTCATAGGAGCAACAGCGAGGCGTGGTAGCGGCTGTAGCTACAGCGAGGCATGGGAGCGGCTGTAGCGACGCGTGACGACAGCTACAGGTACAGCGAGACGTGCATGCAACTACAGCTACAGCGAGCGGCGGACGGGCGAATAGTGGAGGCAGGAGAGCAGCATGCAAAGCAATGGCCACCGCGAAAAGGCCGGCGATGGTGCAGCTGGCCGGAGCAAAGCAGCGCGGCGGAGCGGGAGCACCGCTGCGAACGGAGCTACCGGAGGCATACGAGGCCGGACGCGCGCGCGTACGGGAGGAGACAGCGAGGACGCGCTGCCCCGCGTGGGCACGCTGGGAGCGTGTTGAAGTCGAGTTCCCCTGAGCGCGGCCGGAGAGGCGACGGAGACGTCACGGCAGGGGTGATGAAGATGGCGAGGCCGACGACAAAGGCACGCCGTCTTGCGCGGCCGCCCCGGGGGCGTGTCGATATCGAGTCCCCCGGCGCTACCGGAGAGATGGCGACGAAGCCGCTGTGATGATGATGAAAAGGGTCCCGCCCGGACTGCGAAACCAGCAGTAGCGTGGTAGCATAGTACTGCCCCATGGTGGGTGCCAACTGTCGTGGTATTCTCACGAGGGGGGGGGGTGCGAGGCGACAGATGCCACAAGGGCTTAGCGTGAGGGTAGGACTGCTGCTGATAGGCCCGGGAGCGGGTATGCGAGTAGCGCACACTAGTTTACCCAGGTTCGGGGCTCCCCGGAGAGATAATACCCCTACTCCTGCATATCTGAATATCTGGTACGTATATCTGGTACAGAGTGCTCCTGAAGCTATATCCGAGATCAGTGCCAAATGCATCTAATCTGGTATATATACGGGTGGCCGGATGAGCATGCAAGCTCTAGTGGCCGAATGGCATGTGGCTGCCTAAATGGGTGTGTGCCCGTGGGCATGTAGGCATGCATGGGAGCATGTGTGTGCTCATGCGTGAGTGCATGTGAGCATGTGGTGGATGGATGGATGGCTAGCTTAGGAAGTAAGCTATGTACGCATGGTAGCTAGCTAGGTAGTGGCATGGTGGGGTGTCACACTTGTCCCCTGGCTCACTTCATAAATAGTGCCCAGGGACAAGTGTCACTATGCATGATGGCTGGGGTGACGTGTGAATAGTGCTCAGATACAGCCGTCTCGTCGGGGTCTTGTCGGTGTCGGGTCGAGCTGCAGTCGGCAGCCGGCAGCCGGTCGGGCAGAGCAGTCAGACGGGGAGCCGGCAGGAGAGGCCGGGCAGTCGGACTGAGGGGCTTTGCTATCCCCTATGTCTTGAATTATTGTCTTGCCATCGTCGGGGTACCTGTCGCCAATTACCCCGACACTTGGTATGTGTGGGATCCGACAACCTAATTGTTTATTCTTGGTAGCCTCTCTTACCGGGAAATGTCTCCTAGTGCTTCCACTGAGCCATGGTAACTTGCTACTGCTCCGGGACACTTAGGCTGGCCGGCATGTGTCCTTCGTTCCTGTATCTGTCCCTTCGGGGAAATGTCACGCGTTGTTCCTTTAAGTCCTTGTAGCTTGCTACGACTTGGGTTCATACATTCCTGATCGACACGTTCGTTGCTGGGTCATGTATGCCTGTCCCTGTAAGTTAGCGCCACCTTGGGTTTACGACTAGTCATGTCGGCCTGTGTTCATTGTCATATGGATGCTAGTGACACTATGATATACATGAGCCAAAAGGCGCAAACGGTCCCGGGCCAGGTAAGGTGGCACCATGGGAATACCGTGCGTGAGGCCGCAAAGTGATAACGTGTTACATGCTAGATCGGTGTGACTTAGGATCGGGGTCCTGATAATGCACATGGTCTAGTGCGCCAAGATGTGTTGAAAAATCATATATGTGTCCTTGGGTGAATGTTTAGGTCCCATGCAAAAAATGGGAATGAATTTCAAACATATGAGCGCCATGGCTCAACTTGAAACATAGAGAAACTTGGTTTTTAAATTCTTGTAAATCCAAAACTCACCTGAAAATCATGAACTCACCATGTTGCCTTCACATGGTACCAACATGTTGTGGTGATTTTTTTGTCTGATTTGTGAAGGCGCACAGGTAGTCATTTTGGAACAAGTGTTGTCACGTTACAATCGGAAACACAAGTATTATTGAAGCTGTGGGTGTTCTACTTACCATTTACGTGTCGGCATGTGTCCCCTTTTTTATTGGCTAGGAGGCGCCGTGCGGGGTAGATATTTGAGCACGAGAGGCATGCGATCAGACCCCTGAACGTGCTTATCGAGAGGCGAGCCCTTTGACCTCCATCCGCCGCCCACCTCTCTCCTAACATCTCCATTAATGGCGCCTGAGCCCCTATTTTATGGAGTGGCTATGTCTCACTCAACTGAGATTTAAGAGAGAAAAAAGAAAATCTGAAAAGAAAATTTTGCACGGAACTTGATGTAAGATCTGACGGACATATATAGCATCGACTGCGACTTATAGCAAGACTAATATGAATATAAGGATGATGACTTATAGCATTGACTTATAGCAAGACAACGATCTGGCTCGCTGATCTCTACTTTCTGGATGCGTTGTTGCAGGCCGCGGAGACTAGTTCTCGCGGTGATCTCTTTCATGTCCTCAATACGCTGTTTGGCAGCATCGACAGATTCCTCCACCAGCCTTCCTCTATGCGAAGCATGGCATTCTCGTCCATAAGTTTCTTGACGATGGCGCCCGTCCTCTTCAATAAGGCAGTGGTCTCCTCGTTCTCCTTTTCCCTTCCAGCGATGTTCGCCCTCAGCAAGTTGCGCTCGGTGCGGAGCTTCACCTTGTCCTCCCCTAGTCCCCGGATGATACTGGTAGCATTTTGAAACGAGGCATTCATCTCGTCCCGCAGCTTCATCCAGTCGGAGATATGGTCCATCAGGTTATCGAGCATAGCGCGCATGCGCCTGTGAGAGTCCTCGCCTGCCCGCGAGACATTTTCCTAGGCCGCCGCGGCGCAGGAGGAGCTCTCTGCTGCATCCGCGGCGCGGCAGGACATCTCTGCTGCTTCCACGGTGCGGCCAGACCAATCTGCTACATCAACAGCGTGGCAGGACCTCTGTGCTGCTTCGACGATGTGGAGGGACCTCTGTGCTGCTATGATGGCGCAACGGGACATGTCGGTTGCTTTCACGGCAAGGCGGGATATCTCTCGTGCTTTCGCTTCCATGCTCGCCTCTCCCTGGTAGTAATTTCTCGACCTAGAACTCACGGGGGCCATGGCAGACGCAAGGGAACGATGATGATAGACTTGTTTGTTTCTGTGGATGAGGAGTTATGGAGGAATGTTCAGTCATCTTAGAGTAGGTAGTATTTATAACCAAGTACTAGTACACTCCTAAGTGGGAAAACGTTTAGGTTTTGATCGGTGTGAACAAGTTTGCAATTAAATATAGCGTGGTAGTAATTTGGAATGTGATGTGCGGCATGATTCTCGGATGGGTTCTAGTTTTGATGTGCGGCATGATTCTCGGATGGCGTGATGTGGGCACGCATTCTCGACCGCGTACGTGGCGTTTGCACCATAGGGTGCACCTCAATAGGCGATGTCAGCACACGACTTGTTCCATCAATCGTGCACGCTCGTTATTACCATCGTGCACGCTTCTTTTAATTAGAACGTGTGCCCATCTAGTGCACACACCTTGATCTATCTAACAGTTGCTGTTTGTTGTGGCTAATCGCAAACAGTTCATCCGTGTGAAGTATATGCCGTCAATCGCAGACACCTTGATCTGGGTGACAGTTTCTGTTGTGTTGTCTAATCCCAAACAGTTCATCTGAGTGAACTCTATGCTGTCAATCGCACACACACCTTGATCTACCAGATTGTTTCTACTATGTTGCCTAATCACAAACAGTTCATCCAGGTGAACTGTATGCCGTATATCGCACACACCTTCATGTGGCTGCCCGTTTCGGTTGTTAAGCTCATCGCAAATAGTTCATTCGAGTGAACCGTATGCCACACATCGCACATGCAACTATGATCTGAAACGTGTTTGTTGTCTCCGCCATTGCAAACGTTTTGTATATTTTTTGATGGTTTTATTACATCACCGTTTGCGATTAATGCATCACACATAGTTTTGTCGAAGGGTCTCTGATTGTAGTGTCGCGTTTGGACCATCCTGCAGTACTGCATGGCAATGATCACATATATAGGCATCACGTCTGTGACAAGTAGAACGACTCCTGCCTACATCTACTACTATTACTCCACCAATCGACCGCTATCCAGCATGCATCTATGGTATTAAGTTCATGACAGACAGAGTAATGCTTTAACAAGATGGCATGATGTAAACAAGGTAAACTCAAGCAATATGAATAAACCCCATCGTTTTATCCTTAATGGAAACAATACAAATACATGCCTCGCTACCCCTTCGATTATGAGGTGACGACACCGCAAGATTGAACCCGTTACAAAGCACCTCTCCCACTGAAGATAAATCAATCTAGTTGGCCAAACCAAACGGATAGATCAGAGAGAAATACAAAGCTATCATAATCATGCATAATAAAGTTTAGAGAAGACTCAATTACTTTCAGTGAATAATTGGATCATAAACCCACAATTCATTAGATAGAACTCCAAGAAGATCGAGGAGAACATTGTATTGAAGATCAACGAGAGAGAAGAAGCCATCTAGCTACCAGCTATGGACCCATAGGTCTGTGGTGAACTACTCACACATCATTGGAAGGGAAACAAGGTTGATGTAGAGGCCTTCCTTGATCGATTCCCCCTCCGGCAGAGTACCGGAAAAGGCCTCTAGATGGGATCATGGAAGAACAGAAGCTTACGGCAGCAGAAAAAGTATTTCGGGTGGCTCTCTCGGGGTTTTCCAATATTTGAGAATTTATAGAAGTGGAATTAGGTTAGACGGAGCCATGTGGGGCCCACAAGATAATAGGGCATGCTACCCCCATGGTGGGCCCTGTAGCCTTGTCGTCTCCTTGTTTGTTGTTTGGTCTCCTCCCGGAGCTTCTAGGGTCCCTCTTGTCTAGAAAAAAAATTGTCAAAAATTTCCGTAGCATTTGGACTCCATTTCATACTAATTTTCTGGAAAACCAAAAACAAGCAGAAAACATCAACTGGCACTAGGTACTGGGTTAATTGGTTAGTTCCTGAAAATGATATAAAATAGCATAAAAATGCATATAAAGTATCCATGATTGATAATATAATAGCACGAAACACTAAAAAACTATAGATACGTTGGAGACGTCTCAGCTGCGTAGGCCCGCCTTCCTCTCCCTCGGCTCCCCTGATGCGGCTTGAACTACGTTGGTATTTCCCAAAAGAGGAAGGGATGATGCAGCACAACTACGGTAGGTATTTCCCTCAGTGATGAGACCATGGTTATCGAACCAGTAGGAGAACCACGCAACACCACGTAAACAGCTCGTGCACACAAAGAACAAATACTTGTAACCCGACGTAAGAGAGGGGTTGTCAATCCCTCACGGGTAAAAGGATAGGTAAAATTGTTGTATATTGGATAAATAAATCTCGCGGGAACGCGAGATAAGATAAATAAATAAAAATTGCAGCAAGGTATTTTTGTGTTTTTGGATTAATAGATCTAAAAATAAAAGCAAATAAAAATTGATCTCGAAGGCAAATACGATAAAGAAGAGACCCGGGGCCCGTAGATTTCACTAGTAGCTTCTCTCAAGAAAAATAGCATACGGTGAGTAAACAAATTACTGTTGGGAAATTTATAGAACTTCAAATAATCATGACGATATCCATGCAATGATCATTATATAGGCATCACATCCAAGATTAGTAGACCGACTCCTGCCTGCATCTACTACTATTACTCCACACATCGACCGATATCCAGCATGCATCTAGTGTATTAAGTTCATGGAAAAACGAAGTAATGCAATAAGAATGATGACATGATGTAGACAAGATCCATTCATGTAGGAATTAAACCCCATCTTGTTATCCTTAATGGCAACGACACATACGTGTCGGTTCCCCTTTTGTCACTGGGATCAAGCACCGTAAGATCGAACCCATCACAAACAACCTCTTCCCATGGCAAGAAAAATCGATCTAGTCTGCCTAACTAAACCAAAGATTCGAAGAAGGCTATAAGTAATCATGCATATAAGAGATCAAAAGACTCAAATAACTTTCATGGATAAAAACATAGATCTGATCATAAACTCAAAGTTCATCGGATCCCAACAAACACACCGCAAAAAGACTTACATCAAATAGATCTCCAAGAGACCATTGTATTGAGAATAAAAGAGAGAGAGGAAGCCATCTAGCTACTAACTACGGAGCCGTAGGTCTACAATGAACTACTCACGCATCATCCGAGAGGCACCAATGAGGATGATGAACCCCTCCTTGATGGTGTCTAGAGTGGATCTAGTGTTTCTGGAACTTGCGGCGGCTGGAATTGATTTTCATCCACTCCCCTAGGGTTTCTGGAATATTTGGGTATTTATAGAGCAAAGAGGCGGTGCGGGAGGCCACCAAGGTGGGCACAACCCACCTGAGCGCGCCTGAGCCCCCAGGCGTGCCCTGGTGGGTTGTGCTCCCCTCGGAGCACCCCTTAGATACTTTCTTGGCCCATCATGTGTCTTCTGGTCTAGAAAAAATTACCAAAAAGTTATGCTGCATTTGGACTCTGTTTGGTATTGATTTCCTACGAAGTGAAAAACAAGCAAAAAATAACAACTTTAAAGAACATTCTTCTATATCGGTAAGAGCAAGCACATCACATAAAGATTTCACAATTGTAGAAACACTAGCACCCAAGTGATACGTCCATTTTGCATCATGCTTTTATATCAATATTTATTGCAGTATGGGCTGTTATTACACATTATATCTCAATACTTATGGCTATTCTCTCTTATTTTACAAGGTTTATCATGAAGAGGGGGAATGCCGGCAGCTGGAATTCTGGCGGGAAAAGGAGCAAACATTGGAAACCTATTCTTCACTGCTCAAAAAATCCTAAAACTCCACAAAACATGTTTTTGGAATTTATAAGAATTATTTAGCAAAAGAAATACACCAGAGGGCCCACACCCTGTCCAGGAGAGAGGAGAGCGCACCCCCCTACTGGGCGCGCCTCCTATCTCCTAGGCCCCCAGGTGGGCCTCCGGTGTCCATCTTCTTCTATATTAGAGCTTTTACCCTGGAAAAAATCGTGGGCAAGCTTACGGGAAGAAACTCTGCCGCCACGAGGCGGCACCTTGACGGAATCAATCTAGGGCTCCGGCAGAGCTGTTCTGCCGGGGACACTTCCCTCCGGGAGGGGGAAATCATTACCAACGTCATCACCAACGATCCTCTCATCGGGAGGGGGTCAATCTCCATCAACATCTTCACCAGCACCATCTCCTCTCAAAACCCTAGTTCATCTCTTGTATCCAATCTTGTATCAAAACCACAAATTGGTACCTATGGGTTGCTAGTAGTGTTGATTACTCCTTGTAGTTGATGCTAATTGGTTTACCTGGTGGAAGATCATATGTTCAGATCCTTTATGCATATTATTATCCTTATGATTATTAACATGAATATGCTTTGTGTGTAGTTTCGTTTGTTCCTGAGGACATGGGTGAAGTCTTGCTATTAGTAGTCATGTGAATTTGGTATTCGTTCGATATTTTGATGAGATGTATGTTGTCTTTTCCTCTAGTGGTGTTATGTGAACGTCGACTACATGACACTTCACCATTATTTGGGCCTAGAGGAAGGCATGGGGAAGCAATAAGTAGATGATGGGTTGCTAGAGTGACAGAAGCTTAAACCCTAGTTTATGCGTTGCTTCGTTAGGGGCTGATATGGATCCATATGTTTAATGCTGTGGTTAGGTTTACCTTAATACTTCTTTTTTAGTTGTGGACGCTTGCAATAGGGGTTAATCATAAGTGGGATGCTTGTCCAAGTAAGGGTAGTACCAAGCACCGGTCCACCCACATATCAAATTATCAAAGTACCGAACGCGAATCATATGAACGTGATGAAAACTAGCTTGACGATAATTCCCATGTGTCCTCGGGATCTCCTTTCTCATTATTAGAAATTGTCCAGGCTTATCCTTTGCTACATAAAGGATTGGGCCACCTTGCTGCACTTTATTTACATTATTTACTTGTTACTCATTACTATTTATCTTATCACAAAACTATCTATTACCTATTATTTCAGTGCTTGCAGAGAAAACCTTACCGAAAACCGCTTATCATTTCCTTCTGCTCCTCGTTGGGTTCGACACTCTTACTTATCGAAAGGACTACGATAGATCCCCTACACTTGTGGGTCATCAAGACTCTTTTCTGGCGCCGTTGCCGGTGAGTGTTGCGCTTTTGGTGAGTGGAACTTGGTAAGGAAACATTTATATAGTGTGCTGAAATTTTCTGTTACTTGTCACTATGGAAACTAATCCTTTGAGGGGCTTGTTGGGGGTATCTTCACCCCGAACAGAAGAGCAAAGAGTTTCTCCTCAACCTACTGAACTTTATGAAAATATTGACTTTGAGATTCCTTCGGGTATGATAGAGAAACTGGTAGCTAATCCATTTGCAGGAGATGGAACATTGCATCCTGATTTACACCTTATCTTTGTGGATGAAGTTTGTGGATTATTTAAAGCTTGCAGGTATTCCCGATGATGTTGTCAAAAGTAAGGTCTTCCCTTTATCTTTGAAGGGAGATGCATTGACATGGTATAGGCTATGTGATGATACGAGATCTTGGAATTATAAGCGATTAATGTTGGAATTTCACCAGAAGTTCTATCCTATGCATCTTGTTCATCATGATCGTAATTACATATATAATTTCTGGCCTCGCGAAGAAGAAAGCATCGCTCAAGCTTGGGGGAGGCTTAAGTCAATGTTATATTCATGCCCCAATCATGAGCTCTCCCGGGAAATGATTATTCAAAACTTTTATGCTCGGCTTTCTCTTGATAATCGCAACCTTCTCAATACTTCCCGTGCTGGTTCTTATATGCTGAAGACTATTGATTTCAAATGGGACTTATTGGAAAGAATTAAACGCAACTCTGAAGATTGGGGTTCCAACGATGGTAAGGAGTCAGGTACGACACCTAAGTTCGATTGTGTTAAATCTTTTATGGATACCGATACTTTTCGTGGATTTAGCGCCAAGTATGGACTTGACTCTGAGATAGTAGCTTCTTTCTGTTAATCTTTTGCTATTGACATTGATCTCCCTAAAGAGAAGTGGTTTAAATATAATCCTCCTGTTGAAGTGAAAGTAGTTGCACCTATTATAGTTGAAGAAAAGACTGTCACCTATAGTGATCCTATTGTTCCTACTGCTTATGTTGAAAAACCTCCTTTTCCTGTTAGGATAAAGGATCATGCTAAAGCTTCGACTATTGTTCGTAAGAGTACTACTAGGACTTATACACCTCCTGAGCAAATTAATGTTGAACCTAGTATTTCTATGGTTAAAGATCTCTTGGATGATGATTTAGATGGGCATGTTATTTATTTCTATGGTGAGACTGCTAATATTGCTAGGCCAGATACTAAGATACATAGACTTGTCGTAGGCATGGCTGATATTTCTGTTAAAATAGGAGATCATTGTTATCATGGCTTATGTGATATGGGTGCTAGTGCTAGTGCAATACCTTATACCTTATATAAAGAAATTATGCATGACATTGCACCCATTGAATTAGAAGACATTGATGTTACTATTAAGCTTGCTAATAGGGATACCATTAAACCTATTGGGATTGTTAGAGATGTTGAAGTTTTGTGTGGGAAGGTTAAATACCCTTCTGATTTTCTTGTTCTTGGTTCCCCACAAGATGATTTTTGTCCCATTATTTTTGGTAGACCCTTCTTGAATACAGTTAGTGCTAAGATTGATTGTGAAAAAGATACTGTCACCGTTGGCATAGATGGTATGCCTCATGAGTTTAATTTTGCTAAGTTTTGTAGACAACCTCATGATCGGGAACCACCTATTAAGGATGAGATTATTGGTCTTGCTTCCATTGCTGTGCCTCCTACTGATCCATTAGAGCAATATTTGCTAGACCATGAAAACGATATGTTTATGAAGGAAAGAAAGGAAATAGATGAAGTGTTCCTTAAACAGGAACCTATGCTTAAATATAACCTTCCCGTTGAAATTCTTGGGGATCCCCCTCCACCCAAGGGTGATCCTGTGTTTGAACTCAAACCATTACCTGATAATCTTAAGTATGCTTATCTTGATGAAAAGGAAATATATCCTGTTATTATTAGTGCTAACCTTTCAGAGAAAGAAGAAGAAAGATTATTGAAAACTTTGAAGAAGCACCGAGCAGCTATTGGATATACTCTGGATGATTTCAAGGGCATTAGTCCCACATTATGCCAACACAAAATTACAGTGGAAAAAGATGCCAAACCAGTTAGATATCCTCAAAGACGATTAAATCCCAAGATGAAAGAAGTGGTAAGAAAGGAGATACTAAAGCTCCTTGAGGAAGGTATTATTTATCCCATTGCTGATATTCAATGGGTAAGCCCTGTCCATTGTGTTCCTAAAAAGGGAGGTACTACCGTTGTTCCTAGTGATAAAGATGAATTGATCCCGCAAAGAATTATTACAGGTTATAGGATGGTAATTGATTTCCGTAAGTTAAATAAAGCTACTAAGAAAGATCATTACCCTTTACCTTTTATTGATCAAATGCTAGAAAGACTATCCAAACACACTCATTTCTGCTTTCTAGATGGTTATTCTGGCTTCTCTCAGATACCTGTGTCAGCGAAGGATCAATCTAAAACTACTTTTACTTGACCTTTTGGTACTTTTGCTTATAGATGTATGCCTTTTGGTTTATGTAATGCACCTGCTACCTTTCAAAGATGCATGATGGCTATATTCTCTGATTTTTGTGAAAAGATTTGTGAGGTATTCATGGATGATTTCTCCATTTATGGATCCTCTTTTGATGATTGTTTGAGCAACCTTGATTGAGTTTTGCAGAGATGCGAAGACACTAGTCTCATCTTGAATTGGGAAAGGTGTCACTTTATGGTTAATGAAGGCATTGTCTTGGGGCATAAGATTTCCGAGAGAGGTATTGAAGTTGACAAAGCCAAAGTTGATGCTATTGAAAATATGCCATGTCCCAAGGACATAAAAGGTATAAAAAGTTTCCTTGGTCATGCCGGTTTTTATAGGAGGTTCATTAAGAACTTTTCTAAAATCTCTAGGCCTCTGACTAATTTATTACAAAAAGATATTCCTTTTGTCTTTGATGATGATTGTGTAGAAGCATTTGAAATACTTAAGAAAGCTTTGATTACTGCACCTATTGTTCAGCCACCTGATTGGAATTTACCTTTTGAAATTATGTGCGATGCTAGTGATTATGCTGTAGGTGCTGTTCTAGAGCAAAGAGTCGATAAGAAATTGAATGTTATCCAGTATGCTAGTAAGACTCTTGATACTGCCCAGAGAAACTATGCTACTACTGAAAAAGAATTCTTAGCAGTTGTGTTTGCATGTGATAAGTTTAGACCTTATATTGTTGATTCAAGAGTTACTATTCACACCGATCATCCTGCTACTAAATATCTTATGGAAAAGAAAGATGCTAAGCCTAGACTCATTAGATGGGTTCTCTTGCTCCAAGAATTTGATTTGCATATTATTGATAGAAAGGGAGCTGAGAACCCCGTTGCAGACAACCTGTCTAGGTTAGAGAATGTTCTTGATGACCCACTGCCTATTGATGATAGCTTTCCTAATGAACAATTAGCGGTCGTTAATGCTTCTCGTACTGCTCCTTGGTATGCTGATTATGCTAATTACATTGTTGCTAAATTTATACCACCTAGTTTCACATACCAGCAAAAGAAAAAGTTCTTTTATGATTTAAGACATTACTTCTGGGATGATCCACACCTTTATAAAGAAGGAGTAGATGGTGTTATTAGACGTTGTGTGCCTGAGCATGAACAAGAACATATCCTATGCAAGTGTCACTCTGAATCCTTGGAGGACACCACGCTGGAGATAGAACTGCACACAAGGTACTACAATCTGATTTTTATTGGCCTACTCTCTTCAAAGATGCTCGTAAGTTTGTCTTATCTTGTGATGAATGCCAAATAATAGGTAACATTAGTAGACATCAAGAAATGTCTATGAATTATTCTCTTGTTATTGAACCGTTTGATGTTTGGGGCTTTGATTATATGGGACCTTTTCCTGCCTCTAATGGTTATACACATATTTTAGTTGTTGTTGATTATGTTACTAAGTGGGTAGAAGCTATTCCAACTAGTAGTTCTGATCATAACACTTCTATTAAAATGCTTAAAGAAGTTATTTTTCCGATGTTTGGAGTCCCTAGATATCTTATGACTGATGGTGGTTCACATTTCATTCATGGTGCTTTCCGTAAGATGCTTGCTAAGTATGATGTCAATCACAGAATCGCATCTCCTTATCATCCGCAGTCTAGTGGTCAAGTAGAGTTGAGCAATAGAGAGCTCAAATTAATTTTGCAAAAGACTGTGAATAGATCTAGAAAGAATTGGTCCAAAAAACTTGATGATGCATTATGGGCCTATAGAACTGCATACAAAAATCCTATGGGTATGTCTCCATATAAGATGGTTTATGGAAAAGCGTGTCATTTACCTCTTGAACCTGAACATAAAGCATATTGGGCTATTAAAGAGCTCAACTATGACTTCAAACTTGCCGGTGAGAAGAGGTTGTTTGATATTAGCTCACTTGATGAATGGAGAACTCAAGCCTATGAGAATGCCAAGCTATTCAAAGAAAAAGTCAAACGCTGGCATGACAAAAGGATGAAAAAGCGTGAGTTTAACGTAGGAGATTATGTGTTATTATTCAACTCTCGTTTAAGATTTTTTGTAGGAAAACTTCTCTCAAAATGGGAAGGTCCTTATGTTATCGAGGAGGTCTATCGTTCTAGTGCCATAAAAATCAACAACTTTGAAGGCACAAGTCCGAGGGTGGTAAACGGTCAAAGAATTAAACATTATATTTCAGGTAATCCTGTCAATGTTGAAACTAATATTATTGAAACCATAACCCCGGAGGAATACATAATGGACACTTTCTAGAATGTTCCAGACTCCGAAAAGGAATAGGTATGTGGTACGGTAAGTAAACCAACTCCAAAACAACTCCAATGGCAATTTTTATTAGTTTTGGAATATTTAAGAATTTTTAGAAGAAAGAAGTAGTCCGAAAGGGACACGAGGCCTCCACGAGAGTGGAGGGCGCGCCCCCCCTACTGGGCGCGCCCCCTGTCTCGTGGACACCTCGTGTGCCTCCCGGACTCTGTTTTCTTGCAAGTTGCGTATTTTGGTTGGTAAAAATTCATTATATATATACTCCCGAAGGTTTTGACCACCGTATCATGCATATATCCTCTATTTTCATTTCGAGCTGTTTCTGTTTCAGATCTAGAGCATCATGTCGTCTCCAAGCGCTCCCAAGGACAAGTTTTTCGAGAGGGTTATCAACCCCTATCTCGCGGAGGTGCTGCAACACCCTCAAACCATTGAGATGCGTGAGGGGGTGCTGCACATCTGCGATGTGGAGGGACCAAGGCGTACCAGAAGCGTGGAGACAAAGCTTGAAGCCGTGGAGCAGCAAGTTTTCAAGTGCCAAGGGATGGTGGAGCATGAACTCAACGCTAACCAGATGATGATCACGGAGTTCACCAACAACCACAAGCTGGGTGCCAAAGTCATTGGGGAGACCATCTTCAAGCTTCAAGAGAAAATCGAGCACCTCCAAGCCCAGATCTATGACCTGCAAAACGAGAACTGTGAGTATGAATATAGATTCAAGAGGATGAGTTTGGCTGCAGATTTAAGGATTTCGGAGACTCGATCATCCTTCTATGATGGAGAGCCTATGCCTTGGAAGACGGACGACAAGCCTACATCATCAACAACCCCCACTTCACCACCACCAAGGACATAATCACATGGGTATGGGCACTCCCCTTGGCAACTGCCAAGCTTGGGGGAGGTGCCCCGGTATCGTATCACCATCACACTCGTATCTTTACCGTTTTATTTTGTTTGATCCTTTTAGTATTATGTTGATCTAGTAGTTTGAAGTTTTGATATCAAGTAGTTTTGAGTTTTGCTTTGTGATCTGTTTTTGTAATCAAGTCTGTGAGCTATCTATAATAAAGATTAGTGTTGAGTCAAGGGCTTTGCTATGTGCTACGATCTTGAGAAAGAAGAAATAATTAAAGGGTTCATATTGATCTTATGAATAGTGATAACTTCACACATAGAAAGTATGAGGCATAAAAATTGTTGAGAGTTGATGAACGTAGTTTTGGTCATCGTTGCAATTAATAGGAAGTGATAAGGAAAGAGAGGTTCACATATAAATATATTAGCTTGGACACCTTTTATAATTGGTAGCACTCATTAAGTATGACATGCTAAAAGAGTCGATGTTGGACAAGGAAGACAAGGTAATGGTTTATGTTTTCTGACATCTCAGTTAAAGTATTGTCATTGACCTTCCAAACATGTTGAGCTTGCCTTTCCCCCTCATGCTAGCCAAATTCCTTGCACCAAGCAGAGATACTACTTGTGCTTCCAAATATCCTTAAACCCAGTTTTGCCATGATAGTCCACCATACCTACCTATGGATTGAGTAAGATCCTTCAAGTAAGTTGTCATGTTGCAAGCAATAAAAATTGCTATCTAAATATGTATGACTTATTAGTGCAGAGAAAATAAACTTTGTACGATCTTGTTGTGGAAGTAATAAAAGCGACGGACTGCATAATAAAGGTCCACATACAAGGGGCAATATAAAGTGACGTTCTTTTGCATTAAGATTTTGTACATCAACCCTAAACGCACGTGACAACCTCTGCTTCCCTCTACGAAGGGCCTATCTTTTACTTTATGTTTTTACTTTATGCTTGAGTCAAGGTGATTCTCACCTTTCCCCTTTTCATTTTATCCTTTGGCAAGCTCCTCGTGTTTGAAAGATCATGATATATATATATCCAATTGGATGTAAGTTAGCATGGGGTATTATTGTTGACATCACCTAAAGGTGAATACGTTGGGAGGCAACACAATAAGCCCCTGTCTTTCTCAGTGCCCGGCTGAAACTCCATAACCACAAGTATTGTGTGAGCGTTAGCAATTGTAGAAGGATACAGGATAGTTGAGTATGTGAACTTGCTGAAAAGCTCTATTGTTGACTCTTTCTGATGTTATGATAAATTGCAATTGCTTCAATGACTGAGATTATAGTTTATTAGTTCCCAATGAAGTTTTTGAACCATACTTGACATTGTGAATTTATTGTTACTTGAGCATAAGAAATCATAGATAAAATCTATATATGTTGCTGTTATAAGAATGATCATGATGCCCCCATGTCCGTATTTTATTTTTATTGACACCTCTATCTCTAAACATGTGGACATATTTTTTGATTTCGGCATCCGCTCGAGGACAAGCGAGGTCTAAGCTTGGGGGAGTTGATACGTCCATTTTGCATCATGCTTTTATATCAATATTTATTGCATTATGGGCTGTTATTACACATTATATCTCAATACTTATGGCTATTCTCTCTTATTTTACAAGGTTTATCATGAAGAGGGGGAATGCCGGCAGCTGGAATTCTGGCTGGAAAAGGAACAAACATTGGAAACCTATTCTTCACTGCTCCAAAAATCCTAAAACTCCACAAAACATGTTTTTGGAATTTATAAGAATTATTTAGCAAAAGAAATACACCAGGGGGCCCACACTGTGTCCAGGAGAGAGGAGGGCGCACCCCCCCTACTGGGCGCGCCTCCTATCTCCTAGGCCCCCAGGTGGGCCTCCGGTGTCCATCTTCTGCTATATTAGAGCTTTTACCCTGGAAAAAATCGTGGGCAAGCTTACGGGAAGAAACTCTGCCGCCACGAGGCGGCACCTTGACGGAATCAATCTAGGGCTCCGGCGGAGCTGTTCTGCCGGGGACACTTCCCTCCGGGAGGGGGAAATCATTACCAACGTCATCACCAACGATCCTCTCATCGGGAGGGGGTCAATATCCATCAACATCTTCACCAGCACCATCTCCTCTCAAAACCCTAGTTCATCTCTTGTATCCAATCTTGTATCAAAACCACAAATTGGTACCTATGGGTTGCTAGTAGTGTTGATTACTCCTTGTAGTTGATGCTAATTGGTTTACCTGGTGGAAGATCATATGTTCAGATCCTTTATGCATATTATTATCCTTATGATTATTAACATGAATATGCTTTGTGAGTAGTTTCGTTTGTTCCTGAGGACATGGGTGAAGTCTTGCTATTAGTAGTCATGTGAATTTGGTATTCGTTCAATATTTTGATGAGATGTATGTTGTCTTTTCCTCTAGTGGTGTTATGTGAACGTCGACTACATGACACTTCACCATTATTTGGGCCTAGAGGAAGGCATGGGGAAGCAATAAGTAGATGATGGGTTGCTAGAGTGATAGAAGCTTAAACCCTAGTTTATGCGTTGCTTCGCTAGGGGCTGATATGGATCCATATGTTTAATGTTGTGGTTAGGTTTACCTTAATACTTCTTTTGTAGTTGCGGACGCTTGCAATAGGGGTTAATCATAAGTGGGATGCTTGTCCAAGTAAGGGCATTACCCAAGCACTGGTCCACCCACATATCAAATTATCAAAGTACCGAACGCGAATCATATGAACGTGATGAAAACTAGCTTGACGATAATTCCCATGTGTCCTCGGGAGCTCCTTTCTCATTATTAGAAATTGTCTAGGCTTATCTTTGCTACGTAAAGGATTGGGCCACCTTGCTGCACTTTGTTTACTTTATTTACTTGTTACTCGTTACTATTTATCTTATCACAAAACTATCTATTACCTATTATTTTAGTGCTTGCAGAGAAAACCTTACCGAAAATCGCTTATCATTTCCTTCTGCCCCTCGTTGGGTTCGACACTCTTACTTATCGAAAGGACTACGATAGATCCCCTACACTTGTGGGTCATCACCAAGTCACATAAAAGCAAAACACTCATAATTTTTAATCTTGACTTTGATAGTATAGGTTCCCATTCACCATGTAAGTTTCTAGGAATTGAAACCTCTAATTCCAACTTTTCTTCTAAAGCTTTCATCATAGCATCAACAATATGTTTAGTAAACGTTTTATTTTGTTCATAAGCATGGGGTGAATTTATCATGGATTGCAACAAAGAAATACAATCAATCAAAGGGCAATTATCATAATTAAAGTCTTTGTAATCCGAAAGAGTGGGCACATCACTAGTTAAAGTTTTGACCTCTCCAAACCCACTTTTATCAATTTTCTCAACAAGATTTTCACCCTCCAAATCATCGGGACGCCTTCTAGCTAAAGTTGAGTCTTCTCCAGCCCCTTTATTATCAATATTAATTTTACTAAACAAGGAATCAATAGAAGAAACACCAATCATTTTAAGATCTTCATCACTTTTATGAAAGCAATCACTGGAAAACGCTTTTTTCTAAAAATTCTCTTTTAGCTCTAAGCATAGTGGTTCTTTTCTTACTTTCATCCATAGAAACATATAAAGCTTTAATTGATTTCTCAACCTTAGGCACAAAAATTTTCATCTTGAGATTTTCTACATCATGAGAAATTCTATCAATACTTCTAGACATATCATCAATCTTATTCAACTTTTCTTCTGTTGTAGCATTAAAAACTTTTTGAGTATTGATAAATTCTTTAATATTATTCTCAAGATCAGAGGTATTCCTATTATTATTATTATAAGAAGGATTGCCATAGGAATTACCATAACTATTATAGGAATTGCTAGGAAAAGCCTAGGATTAAAATTACCTCTATAAGCATTATTATTGAAATTGTTTCGAGAGATAAAATTCACATCTACGGCATCACTATTTTGCTCAATCAATGTAGACAAAGGCACATCATTAAAATCAATAGGAGCACTTTCATTAGCAACCAATTTCATCAGAGCATCAACTTTTTCACTCAAAGAGGAAATTTCTTCAATCGAATTAACTTTTTACTAGTAGGAGCTCTTTCGGTATGCCAATGTGAATAATTTTCCATAATATTGTCTAGCAATTTAGTGGCTTCACCGAAAGTAATTTCCATAAAGTACCACCCGCGATGGAATCTAAAAATTTTTTAGAAATAAAATTCAATCTCGCATAAATTTTTTGTATGAACATCCAAAGATTTAAATCATGAGTAGGACAATTTCTTAGCATCAATTTCATTCTTTCCCAAGATTGCGCAACATGTTCGTGCTCATGTTGCATAAAATTCATGATTTGCATCCTAAGGGAAATAATTTTCGCGGGCAGAAAATACTTAGTAATAAAAGCATCTTTGCACTTATCCCAAGAACCAATACTATTGCAAGGCAAAGAAGAAAACCAAATTTTTGCACGATCTCGCAAAGAAAACGGGTATAATTTCAAGTTCACAATATCATTGTCCACATGTTTTTCTTTTGCATATCGCATAATTCCACGAATGTGTTGAGATGGGACGCAACATCCTCACTAGGAGTACCGAAAAATTGATCTTTCATAACAAGATTCTACAAAGCAGAATTAATATCACAAGACTCCACACTAGTTGCGGGAGGAGCAATTGGAGTGCTAATAAAATCATTGTTGTTGGTATTGGAGAAATCACACAACCTAGTGTTCTCTTGAGTCATCGTGACTACGCAACAAGATTGCACTCAAAAACAGATTTGACAAATAAACGACAAACGAAAAAGAGGGCGAATAAAACAACAAAGTTTTGTGAAGTGGGGGAGAGGAAAACGAGAGGAAAATGGAAAATAATGTAAATTGCAAGGAGATGAGATTTGTGATTAGAAACCTGGTAGATGTTGATGATATCTCCCCAACAACGGCACCAGAAATTCCTTTTGATGCGGCTTGAACTACGTCTTTATTTCCCCAAAGAGGAAGGGATGATGCAACACAGCTATAGTAGGTATTTCCCTCAGTGATGAGACCAAGGTTATCGAACCAGTAGGAGAACCACGCAACACCACGTAAACAACTCCTGCACACAAAGAACAAATACTTGCAACCCGACGTAATAGAGTGGTTGTCAATCCCTCACGGGTAAAAGGATAGGTAAAATTGTAGTATACTGGATAAATAGATCTTGCGGGAACGCGAGATAAAATAAATAAATAAAAATTACAGCAATGTATTTTTGTGTTTTTGGATTAATAGATCTGAAAATAAAAGCAAATAAAAATAGATCTCGAAGCAAATATGATAAAGAAAGACCCGGGGGCCGTAGATTTTCACTAGTGGCTTCTCTCGAGAAAAATAGCATATGGTGGGTAAACAGATTACAGTTGGGCAATTGATAGAACTTCAAATAATCATGACAATATCCAGGCAACGATCATTATATAGGCATCACATCCAAGATTAGTAGATTGATTCCTGCCTGCATCTACTACTATTACTCCACATATCAACCGCTATCCAGCATGCATCTAGTGTATTAAGTTCATGGAAAAACAGAGTAATGCAATAAGAATGATGACATGATGTAGACAAGATCTATTCATGTAGGAATTAGAACCCATCTTGTTATCCTTAATGGCAACGAGACATATGTGTCGTTTCCCCTTCTGTCACTGAGATCAAGCACCGTAAGATCGAACCCATCACAAAGCACCTCTTCCCATGGAAAGAAAAATCAATCTAGTTGTCCTAACTAAACCAAAGATTCGAAGAAGAAATATGAGGCTATAAGTAATAATGCATATAAGATATCAAAAGACTCAAATAAATTTCATGGATAAAAACATAGATCTGATCATAAACTCAAAGTTCATCGGATCCCAACAAACACACCACAAAAAGAGTTACATCAAATAGATCTCCAAGAGACCATTGTATTGAGAATCAAAAGAGAGAGAGAGGAAGCCATCTAGTTACCAACTCCGGACCCGTAGGTCTACAATGAACTACTCACGCATCATCGGAGAGGCACCAATGAGGATGATGAACCCCTCCGTGATGGTGTCTAGATTGGATCTGGTGTTTCTGGAACTTGCGGTGGCTGGAATTGATTTTCGTCGACTCCCCTAGGTTTTCTGGAATATTGGGGTATTTATAGAGCAAAGAGGTGGTGCAGGAGGCCACCGAGGTGGGCACAACCCACCTGGGCGCGCCTGGGCCCCCAGGCGCACTCTGGTGGGTTGGGCTCCCCTCGAAGCACCACTCAGGTACTTTCTTGGCCCATCGTGTGTCTTCTGGTCCAGAAAAAATCACCAAAAATTTTCGCTGCGTTTGGACTCCGTTTGGTATTGATTTCCTACGAAGTAGAAAACAAGCAAAAAACTGCAACTGGCACAGGGCACTATGTCAATAGGTTAGTCCCAAAAATGATATAAAGTTGCTATAAAATGATTGTAAAACATCCAAGAGTGATAAGATAACAACATGGAACAATCAAAAATTATAGATACGTTGGACGTATCATCCCCTTCTCCTTAATTGGGACCACATTTGGTTCCTTGGCTAGTAGAGCTTCGAGCTGGGGGGTTTTGGCCTCCTCCGGAGCGTCATCAGAGACTTCATCTTCCGAGCCTTGTTGCACCAGGTCTGATCAGGGAACATTAAATTAGTTATCTTCTCACAAGATTGAAAGATATTGAAAGAAACACAATTAAAGCAGCTCATACTTCGATTGGGCCATTCCCGACACCATAGCCACGGTCTTCCCCTTCTTTGTGGAATTCATGCTTGCACGACTTGAAAAGTGATGTCCACATCTTGTCAAGGTCGGTGCGGAAGAATTTGTGCACCATTGCCCCATCCTCAGGCTTGTAACGCCACATCAGATTGGCCCTGAGTTGGAGAGGTAGGGTGCGGCGATGAAGGATAACATGGACCACGTCCACCAGCTGGATGTCTTGATCAATTACCACTTTGAGCCTTTTTTGAAGCATCCTTACCTCGTTAGGATTTCCCCAATCGAGCCCTTGTTCTTCCAGAAGACGAGCCTCTTCGAGGGCTTGGCCGTTGGCATGATTAGTACATAGGCATTACATTAGTGACAAGTAGACCGACATCCATCTGCATCTACTACTATTACTCCACTTCGAGAGTGCTTCTATGCTTGCCTCTCGGCGTATTAAGTTCATGACAAACAGACTAATGTTTTAAGAATGATTATATAATGTAGACAAAATAGGATCAACTAATATGATTGAACCCCCATCATTTTATCCTTAGTAGCAACAATTCAAATACGTGCCTTGCTACCCCTTCTGTCACGAGGTGAGGACACCACAAGATTGAATCTACTACTATGCACCACTACCACTAAAAATCTAATCATCAACTTGGCCAAAGACAACTCATAGATTGGAAAGCATTACATAACTATAGAAATTCTCACAATAAAGTTTAAAAATAACTCAATTACTTTCAATGAATAATCTAATCATAAACCCAAAATTCATCGAGTCCCAACAAACACACCGCATAAAAGGATTGCATCATATCAATCTCTGAAAAGAACATTGTATTGAAGATCAGAGAGAGAGAGAGAGAGAGAGAGATCCATCTAGCTACTGCTATGGACCCATAGGTCCAGTGTTGAACTACTCACACATCATCGGAGGTGCAGCAAGGTTGATGTAGAGGCCCTCTGTGATTCATTCCCCCTCCGACAGAGTATCGACGGAGGCCACATGATGTCTACTACATAACCTTCTTCTTGTAGATGTTGTTTGGCCTCCAAGTGCAGAGGTTTGTAGGACAGTACCAAATTTCCCTCAAGTGGATGACCTAAGGTTTATCAATCCGTGGGAGGCGTAGGATGAAGATGGTTTCTCTCAAACAACCCTGCAACCAAGTAACAAAGAGTCTCTTGCGTCCCCAACACACCCAATACAATGGTAAATTGTATAGGTGCAGTAGTTCGGCGAAGAGATGGTGATACAAGTGCAATATGGATGGTAGATATAGGGTTTTGTAATATGAAAAATATAAAAACAGCAAGGTAGCAAGTAACAAAAGTGAGCGTAAACGGTATTGCAATGCTTCAAACAAGGCCTAGGGTTCATACTTTCACTAATGCAAGTTCTCTCAACAATAGTAACATAATTGGATTGTATAACAATCCCTCAACATGCAACAAAGAGTCATTCCGAAGTCACTAATAGCGGAGAACAAACGAAGAGATTATTGTAGGGTACAAAACCACCTCAAAGTTATTATTTTCGATCAATCCATTAGGCTATTCCTAAACATCCCTAGAGTTCGTAGTAAAATAACACCTTAAGACACAAATCAGCCAAAACCCTAATGTCACCTAGATACTCCAATGTCACCTCAAGTATCCGCGGGTTTGATTATACGATATGCATCACACAATCTCAGATTCATCTATTCAACCAACGCAAAGAACTTCAAAGAGTGCCCCAAAGTTTCTATCGGAGAGTCAAGACAAAAACGTGTGCCAACCCCTATGCATAGATTCCCAAGGTCACGGAACCCGCAAGTTGATCACCAAAACATACATCAAGTGAATCAATAGAATACCCCATTGTCACCACGGGTATCCCACGCAAGACATACATCAAGTGTTCTCAAATCCTTAAAGACTCAATCCGATAAGATAACTTCAAAGGGAAAACTCAATCCATTACAAGAAGGTAGAGGGGGAGAAACATCATAAGATCCAACTATAATAGCAAAGCTCGCGGTACATCAAGATCGTGCCATATCAAGAACAAGAGAGAGAGAGAGAGATCAAACACATAGCTACTGGTACATACTCTCAGCCCCGACGGTGAACTACTCCCTCCTCGTCATGGAGAGCTTGACGAGACCAAAGTGGATGCTAGCTATGGCCTTGGCCGGCCATAGAAGGATTATCACATTCTTCATGGCCAGTCCAACCACCGTGTGCAGCTCAGACAGCTGCTTCACCTGATCACTCAGGGGCACTAGAAGTTTTGGCGCAAGGTACTGCGACCAGAACAACTTCTCCGTCGAGCTCCCCTCTTCGGCTCGAAAGAATGCGGCGGCATTCGCAATACTCTTCGGCAGATACGCAAAGGCGCCTGGAGAACTCCAAACTCGGGTCAGTAAAATATATCTCTTACTTGTATATCAACTCTACATGATAAAGGCCTTACCAGCCACAATCTGCCTCGCCTCTTGAATCTCCTGGTGAGCGCCCTGGGCATTAACCCGGGCCTCCTTCATGCTCTCAAGAGATTTGGTGAGATCGGAGGCTTGTTCCGAACTCTTTTGCTCCAAGGATTCACATTGGGCGATGGCATTCTTGAGCTCCTGTTCGACCTGCTCCACCTGCGCCTCATGTCTGCGGCGGGTGGTCTGCTCCACCTCTAACTCTTTGGTCGCTTTGTCCGCGGTCACCTTGCTCGCCTTCGCCTCTTTATTGGCTTCGGCAAGGGCACTCTTGAGGGACTCAACATCGGCTGCGCCAACTGCGAGTATAATTATAATATTCTTAGTCAGTTTAAAACCGACTAACACGAATATAATTTTTGGATATGCTGAAATGCCGCATACCTTGGGTTTTGTTGAACCACTTGTTGATGCGGTCGAGTTCCTCATCGGATAGACGTAGCTTCCGATTGAGCTCGGTAATTTCTGCGGCTTGGGCAGTAGCCACCAGCTTAGAAGCCTATCAAATAACATATACAGTGCATTATATACTTGTTGATGATCCTCTGTTCGGATTGTCCTAATCCGGACAGAGTCTCAGGGGCTACTGTCTACACACGGGCTTCGCCTCACACACACACACACACACACACACACACACACACACACACACACACACACACACACACACACATATATATATATATACACAAAATACTTGTGAAGAATATTACGTCGCTTACCTCGAAGCCTATCAGTAGGCTGTGGAAAGCTTCGGTCAGTCTACTCTTCACGGACTGAACCTTCTCCATTACCGCACCCATAAGGGTGCGGTGCTCCTCCATGATGGAGGCACGTTGCAGTGCCTCCCACAGAATGTCAGCGGCCTCCAGATTGAGAAAGGCCGCCGATGAAGTTCCTGCTCCTCCCCCCTCCTTCGAAGGGGGATGTTGGTCCGAACTAGGTGTCGTACTGGTCTCGGAGACGGTGTTCGGTGAGGGCCCGGACTATTGAAGCCCCCACCCTCGATGGTCATGGGGGTCACCGTCCCCGCTTTGCAACGTCCGAGGTGTTGTCCTCGGGCGCCTTCTAGACTGTCTCGTCCGCCCCTCCGCAGCCAGGAGATGGCCTTTGGGATGACACCTCGGTGTCCTCCATGGCAGGGGGAGAGAGGGCGTGAGATGGGTCGTCACTCTCTGCCTTCCCAGGGGCTAGAGAGTTCCCCATCGAAGAGGAGGGGATCGGGATCTCGCGCGGAGATCTAAAAAGCATAAAATAAGTTGAGCATGACAAAGGCAGATTAAAGCGATAATTGAACGAGTAAGTTTCTAATACTTGTGTTTCGGCTAGGGGCTTCTCCCTTTGAACCCGTTCTGGGCTGTGTTCGGACTCTGAGCCCGAACTATCCGAGAGGACCACCCGCCCTTTCTTCGGCGTCGCCCCCTCTAGGTTCTCGGAGGCTGTCCATTTTCCCCTCCTCGTCTTGAGGGGGGAGTCGCTCTTCGCTTCCTCATCATCCTCCTCCCCATCTTCTTCGTCCTCATCTTCCTCGTGGGAGGAGACGGGCTCGGTCTCTCCGAACACAGCTTTCGAAGGGCCTTTGCGGCAGGGCCCATTGTTGGTCCTTTGCTCTTCTTCTTGGCCTTCTTCTCCGACGGCTGATAAGGCGCCGGGACCAGCATCTCCTCCAGCTGAGGAGTGACTGGGTTTTCGGGCAATGGAGCCGGACACTTGATCCGCTCCAACTTCTAGGTCCAACCCTATAACGAAAGACGGGTTGAGAGTTCGGCATACATCGAATGTATATATACAAACTAGGTATGTCTTCGAAGATATCAAATACTTACTGGAGAGGCCGGATATGCGACGTTGAGGCCGATGTCTTCGGTCTACATGGGCCAGCTGATATTCTGTGCCTTGAAAAGCAGTTTCCACATTCCCTCGTGCGTGGTGCCGAGGAAGTACTGTAGCATCCGCGGAGGCTTGAATTCCCACATGGGGGAAGCCCGACGCTGGCAGGGGAGAATGCGGTAGAAGAGCATGATCTGGACTACGTTGGTTAGACCAATGTTCTTCCCCAGCATGTTGGTAACGCACGTCTGCAGCGCCAGCACCTCCGTATAGGACACCCAGTTGAGGCCCTTCGCGTTCCAGGAGGTGAGCCTCATGGGGGGTCCGGATCTGAACTCCGGAATGGCCGCCCACTTAGTGCGGCACAGCTCGGTGATATAGAACCACTCCTGTTGCCAGATCTTCACGGTCTCCACAGAGGCCCCCTTTGGCCATGTGGTGTTCGGCAGCTTGCTAATCATAGCTCTGCCGTAGTCCACGTGCTGCCCGTCGACCACCTTCGGCTTCACGTTGAAGACCTTGAGCCATAGGCCAAAGTGTGGGTGGACGCGGAGGAGAGCCTCACACACGACTATGAACGCCGATATGTGGAGGAATGAGTTCGGGGCTAGATCGTGGAAATCTAGCCCGTAGTAGTACATGAGTCCGCGGAAAATGGCTGGAGTGGAAAACCTAACCCGCTAAGGAAGTGGAGAAGGAGGATGACCCGTTTGCCGGGCTCCGGAGTGGGAATGACTTGACCTTCAGAGGGAAGCCGATGCTTGATATCGGCGGCAAGGTACCCCGCACTCCGGAGATCTTTTATCTCCTTTTCTGTCACGGAGGAGGCCTCCCACTTGCCTTTGGAGCCAGCTCCAGCCATGGTCGGAGTAGGTGGTGGTGGTGGTGGTGAGAAAGACGGAAACTTTGCGGGTGCATAGAGCTTGGGAGATTGGAAGGCCGAGGAGATGTGAAGGTGTGGGGAGGAAAGTGGTGGTCCATTGCCCTCTTATAGGCAGTAAAAATACCAACCGCCCCCACTCGAGCCTTGAATCTCGCCTATTCCCAATGAAGGCGTGCGCCGCAAATGGTTGGATTACCCAAATATCTTTGATATGCAATCCCGTATTAAGTGGGCACAGTCTCTATTGGACAGGACGTGCCAACGAGGTGTGGCCTCGAAACACAGAATGCGGGGTAGCAAAACGGTTCAAAATGCCAAAGGGTCAAGTCTGACGCTTCGTTCGAAAAGCTATCAGTAAAGGCACTATTCTTAATTTTTATATATCCTGCCTTCGTGGCTAAGGTTGTGTTTATTGTGAAAAGCCAGATACAATCTTTTACAGAGGAAAGCCAATGTGTATTCTTCAAGGAACCCGCCTTGCAATGCCGAAGACAATCTGAACACCGAATATATCATCATTGAAGACTAGTTCAGGGGCTACCGTGGGAGTCCTGGACTAGGGGGTCCACGGGCGTCTGGTCTATTAATGTGGGCCGTACTGATGGGCTGTCAAGATACAAGACAGAAGATTATCTCTCGTGTCCAGTAGGGACTCCCGTATGCATGGATGGCAAGTATAGGTGTCCAGATATCTTATTCCTTTCTATAAAACCAACTTTGTACAACCCTAAGCCCCCCGGTGTCTATATAAACCGGAGGGTAGATCGAAGGCAGGATCACAACATTGCTAGGCTAGCTAATCTAGGCTTAGCCGAATCGATCTCAAGGTAGGTCAACTCTTGTAACCCCTATACCCCGAATATAATCAAGCAGGAGTAGGGTTTTACCTCCATGAAGAGGGCCCGAACCTGACACTTCGTCCTTTGTCCATAGTTACCATTAATCCTCAGACATACAGCTTGGGCCCCCTACCCGAGAACTACCAATTTTGACACTGACAGTTACGCCTACTCATTGAATTATGTAAGCATGGCATGACTCCGTCTTCCTCACATAATTACAAGTCATGAGCCCCCAGTGCCAAACCAAGCAATTGCATCGTACCTTTTCTCGCTTCAGTATTTCAACTTCACTCAGTATATGAGTGTGAGTCATAGAATTAGCTGATGTAGGGTGGAACCCCAATTTGATGATATTTTCACACATGGAGGGGGAAAGGGGGAAATCAACAAGAAAAACAAGAGGAATCACTCAAAAAACCAAATCACACATCTACTAGAATAACTTACATGAGATCCACAAGTATAACATGAACAATCGGGGGGGGGGGGGACACAAAGGTAAGGTTCTCCTCAAAACCAAATGAGATGAGGTCTTAATGATAGTCTTCTCCAAAAGGATATATTGATATCCAGTTGGGTATCTTCTCCTAAGAGGTGTTGATCTTCACGAGGAGGGTAGATGGGCAAAGCTCTCTCTAGATAATCAAATATACTTTGCTAACCCTAGCTAGGTGGAGGAGGGGCTCTATATATAGTGTTCCACGAGATAAGAGACGAGGAGAGGGAATACATGGGCCTCTTGCCCAGTTAGGCACTCGTAGGCGCCGGATGTCCGGATGGGGGCCATATGTCTGGGGCTTCACGGGACACCAGATGTCCGGGGATGGAGACAGATGTCTAGCCTGGTGCTAGTCCAGCTTCTATATGGATTTTGATGTAGAGGGTGGATACCCTAAGGCCGATCTTTCACAAAATGGAGGGGATCCAATGAAGAACACAAAGAACACGAGGGAAAACACCAGGGAATAACACTCAAATCAACGGGAACGATCACACATGTGCTAGATTGATGAACATAAAGAGTGATACAAGATCCAAACTCAACAAAGGATGATACAAGAGGCGGTAGTTCTTCTCCGTGAGGAGGTCTTGAGGGGTCTTCCCGTGTGGGGTCTTGAGTCCACTTGGGGGATCTTCTCCATAGAGGCTGCAGTCTCCGATGGAGAAAGTATCAAGTGGATGAGCAATGCTCTATCTCTCAAATGAGCTAAAGCAATGCTAACCCTAAAAAGAGGGAGGAGGAGGAGTATATATATTCTAAGTGGTGGAAGGGGTACATGGGCCTTGTCCCTACACGCGGTTAGCACACAGGTGTTGGACGTTCGACAGTTACCGCTCATCCGGTGTCTCGCGGGGGATTGAACGGCCGAAAAGTGTCGGATTTCCGATGTTTTGGCTCTGATGTGCGTCGGTCGAACTTTCAGCCGGGGTCGGACGTCCGGTGCGTTGGTCGTCTGGTGGACTTTGGATTTCTGATGTTTTTGTACTGGACTGGTGGCACCGGTCATCCGGAGTGGCTCGGTCGTCCGGGCACTGGGAGGTGTTAGTCGCGTGATCCACGTCGGACGTCCGGCCGCTGTAGCGTACGCTGGCTGGGACTTGTCTGGCTGGCTGATGCTTTGAGGCGTCAGACATCTGACGAGTACCGGTCGTCCGGTGGCTGTAGCTTCCTGGCAGCTCTCCCTCTTGGTCCTTGTACTTGGTGTCCTCGCCGTCTTGGCCATTGGATGTAGTTGCTCCATGGCTTCCCTCTAAGTACCTAATCACACATAGGGTCTCTGCTTGAGGTAGTAGCCATGTCTCACATGAAGAATGTATAAGTTTGGAGAGGAGCGAGTTCACCTTATCTTCGATAGCCTTTGCTCAAGTTCTTGTCATTGGCCCAGTCGTGTCGTGCGAGACGTAGATAGGTCCATGGAGATGACCGTGGGATGCTCCGCATCATATCCCCCCCCTTGGGAAAGATCCGACCTCGAATCAAAAGCTTCATCACCATGGTAGGGAGAGAGATCGTTGACATTGAAAATGTCACTCACAGAGTACTTGTCGTGTGGTATGTCGATCTTGTATTCATTGTTGTTGTAGCGCTCGAGCACCTTGAAGTGTCTGTCAGCTTGTAGTCGTAGCTTTGAGCGTTTGTTGGGGAAGCATTCCTTTTGAAGGTCTAGCCATACAAGATCTCCAATGTTGAATATCATCGGTTGCTTGTTGATGTTGATCTTGGTCGTGAGTCGTTGTACTTGGCGCTCGATGGTGTGTCTTGTATCTTCATGCATCTACTTGAGGTAGCTCACTCATGCACTTGCGTCCATGTTGATGAGCTCTTGTAGTGGTAGAGGTAGAATTTCCAATGGGGACAACGGGTTGAAGCCGTAGACGACCTCGAAGGGGGACCTACCGGTAGTATAGTGTCGTGCATGGTTGTAGGTGTACTTGGTGATGGGTAGGCACTCTTCCACTCTTTGATGTTCTTCTTATCAATACGCGTAGGAGAGTAGATAGCGTCCAGTTTGTGATCTACGTTTGGCCGTCGGTTTGAGGCTCGTATGCCGAAGGGAACAAAAGCTTGATTTCGAGCTTGGCGCATAGGGTCTTCCAAAAGTAGCTTAGGAACTTGATGTCGTGGTCCGAGGCAATCGTCTTTGGCACTCCATGTAGACATAAGATTACCCTACAAAAGAGATTTGTAACATGTGAAGCATCGTCTATCTTGTTGTATGGGATAAAATGTCCCATCTTAGAAAATCGGTCCACAACAACAAACGCGGAATCTTTGCCATTCATAGTTCTAGGAAAACCAAGCACAAAGTCCATACTAATATCTTCCCATGGATGATACGGAATATGAAGTGGCATATATAGACCATGGGTTTGAGCTTTAGACTTAGCTTAGCTTTGTGACATAGAGCATCGGTTGGTGAAGCGTGAGACAGCGCAGAACATCTTGGGCCAAAAGTAGTTCTTGGAGAGCGTAGCAAATGTCTTGTCGTGTCCAAAATGTCCCATAAGTCCTGCTCCATGAGATTCTTGCAAAAGTAACAAACGAAGAGAAGACTCGGGGATACATAGTTTGTTAGCTCTCATAAGATAATCATCTTTGATGTAATAGCGTTCCAAGATGTATGCGTCAAACATTTGGCATATGGAATAGCAAAAGTGGGATCATGCACATACAAGTATTTTATGTGCTCAAAGACAATGACATTCAATCCAAGTTGCGTAACAAACATGCATCTACGAGAAAGCGCATCTGCCACAACATTTTCTTTGCCTTTGATATACTTGATGACATAAGGTAAAGACTCAATGAATTCAATCCACTTAGCATGATGCTTGTTCAACTTAGTTTGACCCTTAAGATATTTAAGTGTTTCATGATCCGTGTGAAGAATGAACTCATGAGGGCAGAGATAATGCTCCAAACATGCAAGACTCTCACTAAAGCATATAGCTCTTTGTCATAGATGGGGTAGTTAAGTTGTGCTCCGGAAAGTTTTTCGCTAAAGTAAGCTATGGAGCGCTTCTCTTGCATCAACACACCTCCTATGCCGCAACCGCTAGCATCACAATGTATCTCAAATGGTTTATCAAAGTTGGGTAATGCAAGCAAAGTGGCATGCGTAAGCAAATTCTTAAGCTCATTGAATGCGGTGTCTTGAGATGGTCCCCAAACAAATGGTGCATTTTTCTTACTCAAGGCATGTAAAGGTGAATCTACGATAGAAACCGGCTAAGCCAAGGAAACTTCACACTTGTTGCAAGTTTGTTGGTTGTGGCCAAGTTTTAATAGCATTGATCTTAGATTCATCTACACGAACACCCTAAGAATACACAACGAAACCAAAGAAAACAAGCTTATCAACACCAAAAAGGCCTTTGTCCATATTATAATAAAGGTGCTCTTTTCTAAGAGTTTGTAAAATGGTTCTAACATGGGTGACATGGTCTTTGAGAGATTTGCTAAACACAAGGATATCGTCAAAATAGACCACAACAAATACGGCAATGTAGGGGCGGAGATCATAATGCATCACACGCATAAAGGTATCGTGCGCTTCGGATAAACCCATAGGCATGACCAACCATTCATACAAGCCACACTTGGTTTTGAAAGTGGTTTTCCATTCATCACCCTCTTGGATGCGAATTTGGTAATAGCCACTCTTAAGATCAATCTTAGAGATAATGGTGGCTCCACTAAGATCATCTAGCATATCATCAAGGCGTGGAATGGGGTAGCGATAATGAACGGTGATAGCATTGATAGGACGACAATCGGACCACATGCGATATGTACCATCTTTCTTGGGAACAAGGATTACCGGGACGGCACATGGGCTCAAGCTTTCTCGTACATGGCCATTGTCGATGAGTTGTTGTACTTGCCGTTGGATCTCCTTGGTTTCCTTGGGGTTGAATGATACGTCTCCAACATATCTATAATTTTTTATTGTTCCATGCTATTATATTATCTATTTTGGATGTTTTATATGCATTATTATGTTATTTTACATTATTTTTGGGACTAACCTATTAACCTAGAGCCCAGTGCCAGTTCCAGTTTTTTCGCTGTTTAAGAGTTTCACAGAAAAGGAATACCAAACGGAGTCCAAACAGAATAAAACTTCTGCGATGATCTTTCTTGGACCAGAAGCAAACTAGGAGACTTGGAGATGAAGTCGGAGGAGCAACGAGGCGGCCACATGGGTGGAGGGGGCGCCCAGGGGGTAGGGCGTGCCCCCCCTGTCTTGTGGGCCCCTCGTGGGTCTCCTGACCTAATTTCTTCACACATATATATATTCTCTTATACCCCAAAAACATCAGGGGCATCCAGGAAAACACTTTTCCACCGTCGCAACCTTATGTACCTGTGAGATCCCATCTAGGGGCCTTTCCGGTATCCTGCTAGAGGGGGATTTGATTATGGAGGGCCTCTACATCAACACCATTGCCCTTTCGATGAAGCGTGAGTAGTTTACCTCAGGCATACAGGTCCATAGCTAGTAGCTAGATGACTTCTTCTCTCTCTTTGATTCTCAATACCGTGTTCTCCTTGATGTTCTTGGAGATCTATTCGATGTAATACTCTTTTGCGGTGTGTTTGCCGATAGCCGATGATTGTGGATTTTATGATTAGATTATCTATGAATATTATTTGAATCTTCTCTGAATTCTTATATGCATGATTTGATGTCTTTGCAAGTCTCTTCAAATTATTGGTTTGGTTTGGCCAACTAGATTGGTTCTTCTTGTAATGGGAGAAGTGCTTAGCTTTCAGTTCAATCTTGCAGTGTCCTTTCCCAGTGACAGTAGGGGAAGAAGGCACATATTGTATTATTGCCATCGAGGATAAAAAGATGGGGTTTTCACCATATTGCTTGAGTTAATTCCTCTACATCATGTCATCTTACTTAATGCGTTACACCGTTCTTTATGAACTTAATACTCTAGATGCATGCTGGATAGCGGTCGATGTGTGGAGTAATAGTATTAGATGCAGGCAGGAGTCAGTTTACTTGACACGGACGTGATGCCTATATTCATGATCATTGCCTTAGATATCATCATAATTATATCAATTGCTCGGCAGTAATTTGTTCACCCACCGTATTATTTTCTATCTTGAGAGAAGCCTCTAGTGTAACCTATGGCCCCCGGATCTCTTTCCATCATATAAATTCTCTTTGCCATCATACAAGTTTCTGATCTACTATTCTTGCAATCTTTTACTTTCTGATCTATAAACGAAATACCAAAAAAATTTACTTTATCATTTATCTATCTCTATCAGACCTTAATTTTGCAAGCAAGTGTGAAGGGATTGACAACCCCTTTATCGCGTTGGGTGCAAGTTTGTTTGATTTTTTTGTAGGTATTCGGTGATTTGTGCATTATCTCCTACTGGATTGATACCTTGGTTCTCAAACTAAGGGAAATACTTATCTCTACTTTGCTGCATCACCATTTCCTCTTCAAGGGAAAAACCAATGCAAGCTCAAGAAGTAGCAGGAAGAATTTCTAGCGCCATTGCCGGGGAGATCTACGCCAAGTCAAGACATACCAAGTATCCATGATAAACTCTCATCTCTTGCATTACATTATTCGCCATTCGCCTCTCGTTTTCCTATCCCCCACTTCTAAAACAATTTTTGAAAAGATCTGCCTTTTCTTCGCCCCTATCTCGTTCGCTTGCTCCTTCCTTATCTTTTCTCCATGACTAGCTCTTTTACCCCTCCTTTGTCTCCTGACTTTGAGGTTCTTCACTTCAAGCAAAAATAAGGAGAAAATTTAAAAGATGCTTGGTATCGGATGATAGAATCTTATCATAATTGCACCATAAAGGGGGATTTTAAAATTCTACTCCATAATTTTTATGTTATGTTGACCATGCCCCATAGGCAACTCTTGGATTTTGCTGCTAAAGGAAATTTTATCGAAATTGATCCTAATATTGCTTATGAAAAAATAGAAGGAGTAGTTGGAATATCGCCTCCACAATCAGGTTTACCTCACACTCACCAGCGAACTCAAGTTTTTGAAAAGCTATGTCAATTGATAATTTTTTTTTTGCAAAAATCCCTTGATCCTCTCAAAAATGTCAGTGGGAACACCACCGCATGAATATGTTGATTACTCTTGGCAATAAACGGTTGGATGTCTTAGACTTGAAAATTTCTGAATATGAGGAGAAACGCAAAGAACCTCCCGGATTTGAACATAATCCCCTCAAAAGAATAAAGACCAAAGATGAAAATACCTAGATCTATTCGTGTTTTTATGCCTAGTTAAGGGTGAGGGAGTCATGGGTTCGGGGGTCCTGAGGTGTTCGGCCTATCTAATACGGACGGACCGGTGGGTCGCGAAGATAGAGTGGAGAATCACCCCCCGTGTCCGGCTAGGACTCCTTTATGCGTGGATAGCAAGATTGGTGTCCGAATAAGTCTTTTCCTTCCTCTGTAAACCGACTCTGTACAACCCTAGCCCCTCCGGTGTCTATATAAACCGGAGGGTTTAGTCCGTAGGGAGGATCATCATATTCATAGGCTAGAGAAGCTAGGGTTTAGCCAATACGATCTCGAGGTAGATCAACTCTCATAACCCCTATACTCATCGAATACAATCAAGCAGGACGTAGGGTTTTACCTCCTTTAAGAGGGCCTAAACCTGGGTAAACATTGTATCCCTTTGTCCGTTGTTACCATTGATCCTCAGATGCACAGCTTGGCCCCCCCTACCCGAGAAATGCCGGTTTTGACACTGACATTGGTGCTTTCATTGAGAGCTCTGTTATGTAGTCTCGAAAAAGTGATCTATGACTCACCTAGTCATCAACGACAATATCACATCTGGAAGGAGCCTATCTTCTGAGCAGACCCTCCAGCTCGGCAGTTTCACTATAGGCGCCCATATGGCCATCAAGCCTACAGCACCCCCCACGACTGTCGAACACCGTCTTCGCATGGGTCTCGAGTACTCCGAAAAGATGGATCCGACATACGTCTCGTCCTTAAACGAGCTACTAGATTGCATCGCCGCCCTTGGGCTTTCAACAGATTATGGTCGGATTGGGCTTAAGCCTGACCAGAGGAAAATTTATCGCCCGCCGATCACCCACCTGGTAGCGGTCGTTGAGGAACAAACCAAGGACACCTCTCCCCCCTATGTTGAGAACAAAATATGTTCAGGTCTCCGAACCCCTCGAGCCGGACACTCTCCCTTCGAAGGGGACTCCACGTCCCCTGAACTCTGGCTCGGATGTAGGATCAGGGGAGCACTGAGATCTCCCCGGACCCGAACTGGTCACCTCGGAGATTTTGCAAGCTCCAAACATAGATGTGGGTCGGGATTCAAATTTTAACCCACCCACCCACCACAATCAATACTCCCCAGGCAACTTAGGGCCTCCAGATATATATGACCTGATGTACGTACAACAACAACCTCAGGAAACGGTCCATCACTTCTGGGCTAGATTCCTACATGTTAAAAACAAGATCAAAGTTTGCTGTGATGACGACGTAGTCTCGGTCTTCCATTGCAATTGTACCGACGAGGGCATACGGAATGCCCTCGACCGTCGCCACATACAGAGCTTGACGAAACTATCATAGGTGGTACCAAAGTACTACATAATGGAAACCATATGGAAGGCCCAGAAAACTCAGTTGGAGCCCGCTGCCTCTGAGCAGTATGCGGCCCGGACTAAACCAATGCACCCTAGCGAGGCATCGGATCATCAGTCCATCGGCAGAAAAAAATAAACCCTTTATGTGATATAGGTCCGTTCTTGGCGAACTCCTTGACAAGCCCTGTCTAATACATGCGACTCGGAGTATAAACTCAACCCATAGTTTTCTTGCATGCTGGGTACTCTGGCAGGTAACAAAAAGTGGAGAGGCCATCCTCGCCACCATCACCCCAGAGAAACAGTCTCTAGAGAGGGACGATTCTAATGTCCTCACGGTCTTCGAGACCTTTTATTCAAATAATCGATGAAGAAGGGCACTCCATGACCTCGTTGAAGTCCACCAAGTTATCGCAGTGAGCCCATGGAACGACGCATCAATAACCTTCACCGCCGAAGATGAACCAAAGCCACGGTCAATCCGAGCACCCGCCGACCTAGTCCTAAATCCCATTGTGGACGGCTTTCGGCTTAGAAAAATGCTCATGGACGAAGCAGTGGGCTTAACCTCATCCACAAAGACACGCTTGACAAAATGCAGATTGATAGAACACGCATTAAGCAAAGCAACACCACCTGTCGAGGCATCATCCCCAGTCTAGAAACACGATGCTCTAGGACAATTAAATTGGATGTGGTCTTCGGCACTCCCGAAAACTACAGGCCCAAAGAGTTGCTCTTTCATGTGGTCCCCTTCAGCAGCGGGTATCACGCCATCCTTGGACGGGACGCTTTCTCATGCTTCCAGGCTATACGCCATTACAGGTATATAAAGCTTAAAATGCCCGAACCCAACGGAATCATCACAATCTCGAGCGACCCGGACAAAGCACTCCGTGCCGAAAACAAAATCACATCCTTGTCCCTTGAGGCGTTATCGAAGCCCTAGCGGCCAAAGAACTAACCACCCTATGCTCCACGGTGGACAAGGACGATGTGATCCTCGATAAGAGACCTAAATCCACCTCTTTCAAGCCAGCAGAGGAAATAGTTAAATATCAAGTGCACCTGACGGGACCCAACAAGACAGTGTCTATCGGAGCACAACTGGATCCGGCAGTGGACGCCGCTTTACGCACATTCTTACACGAAAATTGGGATACTTTTGCCTGGCACCCTTCGGACATGCCCGGCATCCCAAGTAGGCTGTCCGAACACACCCTCAATATAATTAAGGGGTTTAAACCCATTAAGCAGACACTGTGGCGATTTTCCGAACCCAAGCGTCAAGCCATGGGAGAAGAGCTAGCCAAACTTCTAGAAGCTGGGTTTATTATGGAAATTAAACATTCGGATTGGTTAGCCAATATGTCATGGTACCAAAGAAGGACAAATCCTGGCGCCTTTGCATCGATTTCAAAGACCTCAATAAGGTTTGCCCTAAAGATCCTTTCCCATTGCCCCGCATTGACCAGATCATTGATGCGACCGCATGACACGACTCATTGTGTTTCCTTGACACCTATTCTAGATACCATCTGATTAAAATGAAGGAATCAGATCAGGCCGCAACGACGTTCATCACCCTGTATGGCCCTTTCTGTTTCAACACTATGTCCTTTGGGCTCAAAAACACTGGGGCCACTTACTAACGTATGATTCAAATGTGCTTCGAAAAACAAATCGGCAATATAGTCAAAGCATATGTGGAAGACGTGGTCATCAAAAAAACACGTCAAATCACTGGTGGACGATCTTCGCCTCACCTTCGACAACCTCTGGACATATGACATATGGCTCAATCCGGAAAAATATGTCTTCGAAGTTCCAGCCAGAAAACTGCTAGGGTTCAATGTTTCCCATAGAGAAATTGAAGCAAACCCAGCTAAGATCCGAGCTTTGTCACAATTAGCTATACCAACAGACCTAAAGCAAGCCCAAAAACTAGCAGGGTGCATTGCGGCCTTAAGCCGCCTCATCTCCAGATTAGGAGAAAAAGCATTACCACTTTACAAGCTACTAAGACGCATTGACAACTTTGAATGGACGGATGCTGCCACAACCGGATTGGAAGAAATCAAGGCCTTACTCGCAAGCAATCCAATCCTAGCTGCCCCAGGTGTTGGCGAGCCCATGTTGCTTTATAACTCCGCAACTCACCAGGTAGTCAGTGCGGTACTCATCATCGAGCGAGGGGAAGAAGGACACATATTTCCCACCCAAAAACCAGTTCATTATGTATCAGAGGTCCTCACACCATGCAAATCCCAATACCCCCACTACCAAAAGGTAGCCTATACGGTCTTCATGGCATCCCGAAAACTATGACACTATTTCAAGAGTGTTCGATTACAGTGGCATATGAAGTACCACTTAACGACATTATCAACAACAGGGACGACACTGGCCGCATAGCCAAATGAGCCATTGAACTTCAACAATTTGAAATAATATACAAGCCGCGCCGGGCTATTAAGTCTCGGCTGCTGGCCAACTTTGTCGTGGAATGGACGGAAGATGAACTCCCTAAAGAGTATAGTTCATACTCCAACTGGATTATGTACTTCGATGGCTCCAAAATGCTAGCCGGACTGGGGGCTGGCGTCATCTTGACATCCCCCACCGGGGACACAATCCGCTACGTGTTACAAATCATGTATACAGACTCCAATAATGCAGCCGAATACGAGGCGCTTCTACACGCTCTTTGCATGGCTGTCTCAATGGTTATACAATGCCTCGAGGTGCGCAGCGATCAAACCTTGCAATATCCCAAGTCAATGGAGAGTTCGATGCAAAAGATCCAAAAACGGTGGCATATCGAAACGCTGTATTAAAAATATTAGCCCAGTTTGAGGGACTTGAATTCCATCATGTCGCTCGAGACAGTAACCAGACAGCCGACATCCTCGCTCGCATGGGCGCTAAGCGTGACCCTGTACCACCTAACACCTTTGTGGAAAGGCTCTTTAAGCCATCCGTAGTATGGTAGGGTGAGAGCGGAGAATCTAGTATGGATCTGGTCACACCCCCAGCAGCCGAACACAATGCAGATATCGTCGGGGGTTCGGATATAGAAATAACACCCTCTGCTCATGAGATCATGGCCGTTATCGCTCCATGGACTGAACCCTTCATGGCCTACCTTAATAGGCAGGAGCTTCCCGATGATTAGAATGAAGCCCGTTGCATAGTTCGACACTCTAAAGCCTACAAAGTGCACGAGGGTGAACTATACAAAAAGAGCACTCCCGAAGTCCTCCAAAGGTGCATCTCCGAAGAGGAGGACGGAAACTCCTGGCGGAAATACATGCTGGTCTGGGCGGCCATCATGTCGTAGCTCGGGCCCTTGTAAGCAAAGCTTTCAGGATAGGTTTTTTGGCCAACGACCCAAGCACACGCACAAGCCCTTGTCCAACGCTGTGTGGGCTGTCAGCTTTTTGCCAACCAAAGTCATATGCCTCCCACTACTTTAAGAACAATCCCTATCACCTAGCCCTTCACGGTCTGGGGGTTTGATATGGTCGGTCCCCTTAAAGGGGGAAGCCACAAAAAGAAATATTTGCTAGTGATGGTAGATAAATTCACTAAATGGATAGAGGCCAAACTAGTAAAAACAGCTGAAGCATGGCCAGTGATTGACTTTATATCCGGCGTGGTGCACCGTTATGGTGTCCCGCATAGTATCATCACCGATAATGGCTCCAATTTTATAGCCAAAGAGGTGAAAATCTGGTGTGCTAAGTTGGGCATTAAACTTGACTGTGCATCAGTATACCACCCTCAAACAAATGGCCAAGTTGAACGGGCCAATGGTCTGATAATGAGTGGCATTAAGCCCAGACTGGTGCACTCCTTACGAGAATCAGATAAGCACTGGGTTGAGGAACTTGATTTCATACTCTGGGGGCTACAGACCACGCCCAATCGAACGACCGGATAAACACCCTTCTTTATGGTGTACAACGCAGAAGCTGTATTGCCCTGTAACATTATTCATGACTCACATCAAGTGCGCATGTACGAAGAGTGAGAAGCTAAACTAGATCGGCAGGATGACCTAGACGGACTCGAAGAGGAGCGCGACATTGCTAAGCCTCATTCCGCATTTTATCAACAACAGGCCAGGCAATACCAAAGCAAAGAAATGCAGGCTAAGACATACAATGTCAGAGAACTTGTTTTACACCTCCTGGAAAAGAAAAAGGACAAGCTCAAACCAAAATGGGAGGGCCCCTTCACCATAGATGAATTCCTTACAGGAGGTGATCAGGGAACATTAAACTAGTTATCTTTCCAAAATATTGAAATATATTGAAAGAAACACAAGTAAAGCAGCTCATACTTCGGATGGGCCATTCTCGGCCCCACAGCCGCGGTCTTCCCCTTCTTCATGGGATCATGCTTGCATGACTTGAAAAGCGACATCCACATCTTGTCAAGGTCGGTGCATTAGAATTTGTGCACCACTGTCCCATCCTTAGGCTTGTAATGCCACATCAGATTGGCCCTAAGTTGGAGAGGTAGGGTGCGGCGATGAAGAATAACACGGACCACGGCCACCAGCCCGATGTCTTGATCAATTACCGCTCTGAGCCTTTTTTTGGAGCATCCTTACCTCTTCAGGATTTCCCCAATCGAGCCCTTGTTCTTCCAGAAGACGAGCCTCTTCGGGGGCTTGGCCGTTGGCATGATCAATACATAGGCATTACATTAGTGACAAGTAGACCGACATCCATCTGCATCTACTACTATTACTCCACTTCAAGAGCGCTTCTATGCTTGCCTCTCTGCGCATTAAGTTCATAACAAACAGACTAATGCTTTAAGAATGATTACATAATGTAGACAAAATAGGATCAACTAATATGATTGAACCCCCATCATTTTATCCTTAGTAGCAACAATTCAAATACGTGCCTTGCTACCCCTTCCGCCATGAGGTAAGGACACCACAAGATTGAATCTACTACTATGCACCACTTCCACTAAAAATCTAATCATCAACTTGGCCAAAGACAACTCATAGATTGGAAAGCATTACATAACTATAACAATCCCTCACAATAAAGTTAAAAAATAACTCAGTTAATTTCAATGAATAATCTAATCATAAACCCACAATTCATTGAATCCCAACAAACACACCGCACAAAAGGATTGCATCATATCAATCTCTGAAAACAACATTGTATTGAAGATCAGAGAGAGAGAGAGAGAGAGAGAGAGCCATCTAGCTACTGCTATGGACCCATAGGTCCGGTGTTGAACTACTCACACATCATCAAAGGTGCAACAAGGTTGATGTAGAGGCCTGATACGTCTCCAACGTATCAATAATTTTTGATTGTTCCATGCTATTATATTACCCGTTTTGGATGTTTATGGGCTTTACTTTACACTTTTATATCATTTTTGGGACTAACCTATTAACCGGAGGCCCAGCACAAATTGCTGCTTTTTTTTTGCCTATTTCAGTGTTTCGAAGAAAAGGAATATCAAACGGAGTCCAAATGGAATGAAACCTTCGGGAGCGTGATTTTTGGAACGAACATGATCCAGGAGACGTGGAGCTGAAGTCAAGGAAGCTTCAAGGAGGCCACGAGGCAGGGGGGCACACCCACCCCACTGGGCGCGCCCTCCACCCTCATGGGCCCCTCGAGGCTCCCCCGATCGACTTCTTTCTCCTATATAAGTCCATATACCCTAAAACCTTCGGGGAGCACAATAGATCGGGAGTTCCGTCGCCGCAAGCCTCTGTAGCCACCAAAAACCTCTCGGGAGCCCGTTCCGGCACCCTGCCGGAGGGGGAATCCATCACCGGTGGCCATCTTCATCATCCCGGCGCTCTCCATGACGAGGAGGGAGTAGTTCACCCTCGGGGCTGAGGGTATGTAGCAGTAGCTTTGTGTTTGATCTATCTCTCTCTCGTGTTCTTGACTTCACACGATCTTGATGTATCGCGAGCTTTGCTATTATAGTTGGATCTTATGATGTTTCTCCCCCTCTACTCTCTTGTAATGGATTGAGTTTTCCCTCTGAAGTTATCTTGTCGGATTGAGTCTTTAAGGATTTGAGAACACTTGATGTATGTCTTACCGTGCTTATCTATGGTGACAATGGGATATTCACGTGATCTACTTGATGTATGTTTTGGTGATCAACTTGCGGGTTCAATGAACTTATGCATAGGGGTTGGCACACGTTTTCATCTTGACTCTCCGGTAGAAACTTTAGGGCACTCTTTGAATTACTTTGTGTTGGTGGAATAGATGACTATGAGATTGTGTGATGCATATCGTATAATCATGCCCATGGATACTTGAGGTGACATTGGAGTATCTAGGTGACATTAGGGTTTTGGTTGATTTGTGTCTTAAGGTGTTATTCTAGTACGAACTCTATGATACATTGAACGAAAAGAATAACTTCATGTTATTTTACTACGGACTCTTGAATAGATCGATCAGAAAGGATAACTTTGAGGTGGTTTCGTACCCTACAATAATCTCTTCGTTTGTTCTCCGCTATTAGTGACTTTGGAGTGACTCTTTGTTGCATGTTGAGGCATAGTTATTTGATCTAGTTATGTTATTATTGTTGAGAGAACTTGCACTAGTGAAAGTATGAACCTTAGGCCTTGTTTCCTAGCATTGCAATACCATTTACGCTCACTTTTATCATTAGTTACCTTGCTGTTTTTATATTTTCAGATTACAAAAACCTATATCTACCATCAAAATTGCACTTGTATCACCATCTCTTTGCCGAACTAGTGCACCTATACAATTTACCATTGTATTGGGTGTGTTGGGGACACAAGAGACTCTTTGTTATTTGGTTGCAGGGTTGCTTGAGAGAGACCATCTTCATCCTACGCCTCCCATGGATTGATAAACCTTAGGTCATCCACTTGAGGGAAATTTGCTACTGTCCTACAAACCTCTGCAGTTGGAGGCCCAACAACGTCTACAAGAAGAAGGTTGCGTAGTAGACATCAAGCTCTTTTCTGGTGCCGTTGCCGGGGAGGTGAGTGCTTGAAGGTATATATTTAGATCTTGCAATCGAATCTTTTAGTTTCTCGTTTTATCACAGTTTGTCTCATACGCTTCATCTTTTTAATATCTTTCGTGAAAATGATGGAAAGGAAAATTGTGCTCAATTGCTAGAAGAAGAATGCATTAAAATGTTTGGTACTAGATATTTGTATGATGAGCATGATTGCAATGTTCTTAGTATGAATTCCTTGAATATCCATGATGCTAATGATATGCAAAGCCACAAGCTTCGGGAAGCTATGTTTGATTAAGATGATATTTTTTGTCCCCGAAGTTTTGATGAGCAAATTTATTATGATGAAAGCATGCCTCCTATTTATGATGATTATTGTGATGATACGTATGCCTTAAAAAGAATTTTGCATATGTGGAGAGTAATAAAAATTCTATGCTTGTAGATCATGAAAAGAATGCTTTAGGTGCTGGTTATATTGTTGAATTTATTCATGATGCTACTGAAAATTATTATGAGGGAGGAACATATGCTTGTAGGAATTGTAATGATATCAAGTTTCCTCTCTATGTGCTTAGAGTTTTAAAGTTATGCTTGTTTTGCCTTCCTATGCTAGTTGATCATTGTTTCCATAAGTTGTTTGGTCACAAAATCCCTATGCATAGAAAGTGGGTTAGGATTAAATGCGCTAGTCATATGCTTCATGATGCTCCCGTTATGTTTCAATTCTTATCTTTTATGCGAGCATCACTGTCATCATCATGCCTAGCTAGAAAGGCATTGAAGAAAAGCGCTTGTTGGGAGACAACCCAATATTTACCCATACTGTTTTTGTGTGTCCACATGATTATGCTACTGTAGTAATCATGTTTTATAGCTTTTGTTTCAATGAAGTGCCAAGTAAGACCTTTAGTATAGCTTACAATGATAGTTGTGTTGATCCTGCTGTAAATCAGAAACTTTTTCACCCAGTAAATTAGTTTTAATAATTCACAGAAACGTGCTTTTAATCAGATTAGTTTTGCTATGGATTGGTACACCAATTGCTTAGGACTTCCTAATTTGGTAGGATTTTTAGAGTTCCAGAAATATATGTTTGATACAGATTACTACAGACTGTTCTGTTTTTGACAGATTCTGTTTTCTATGTGTTGTTTGCTTATTTTGATGAATCTATGAGTAGTATCGGAGGGTATGGACCATAGAGAAGTTGGAATACAGTAGATATTACACCAATATGAATTTAGAATGAGTTCATTACAGTACCTAAGTGGTGGTTTTATTTTTTTATACTAACGGAGCTTACGAGTTTTCTGTTGAGTTTTGTGTTGTGAAGTTTTCATGTTTTTGGTAAAGATTCGATGGACTATGGAATAAAGAGTGGCAAGAGCCTAAGATTGGGGATGCCCGAGGCACCACAAGGTAATATTCAAGGACAACCAAAAGCCTAAGCCTGGGGATGCCCCGGATGGCATCCCCTCTTTCGTCTTCCTTCACCGGTAACTTTACTTGGAGCTATATTTTTATTCACCACATGATATGTGTTTTTCTTGGAGCGTCATCTCATTTTATTTTGTTTTGCTTGCTGTTTGAATAAGATACCAAGATCTGAAATTCTTAAATTTTAGAGAGTCTTCGCATAGTTGCATAATTATTCGACTACTCGTTGATCTTCACTTATATCTTTCGGAGTAGTTTGTCATTTGCTCTAGTACTTCACTTATATCTTTTTAGAGCATGGCGGTGGTTATATTTTGAAGAAATAGATGAACTCTCATGCTTCACTTATATTATTTTGAGAGTCTTTTAGAACAGCATGGTATTTGCTATGGTTATAAAATTGGTCCTAGAATGAGGGGCATGCAAGTTGGGTATAATAAAAACTATCATAGAAAGTGAATTGGATGCTATGATCAATTTGATACATGATAATTGTTTTGAGACATGGAGGTGGTGATATTAGAGTCATGCTAGTTGTGTGATCATGAATTTAAAAAATACTTGTGTTGAAGTTTGTGATTCCCGTAGCATGCACGTATGGTGAACCGCTTTGTGATGAAGTTGGAGCACACTTTTATTTATCAATTGTCTTCCTTATGAGTGGCGGTCGGGGATGAGCGATGGTCTTTCCCTACCAATCTATCCCCCAAGGAGCGTGCACGTAGTACTTTATTTTCAATGGCTTGTAGATTTTTGCAATAAGTATATGAGTTCTTTATGACTAATGTCGAGTACATGGATTATACACACTCTCACCTTCCACCATTGCTAGCCTCTCTTGTGCCGTGCAACTTTCGCCGGTACCATACACCCACCATATACCTTCCTCAAAACAGCCACCATACCTACCTATTATGGCATTTCCATAGCCATTCCGAGATATATTGCCATGCAACTTTCCACCATTCCGTTTATTATGACACACATCATTATTGTCATATTGCTCTTTGCATGATCATGTAGTTGACATCGTATTTTTGGCAAGGCCACCTTCATAATTTTCATACATGTCACTCTTGATTCATTGCATATCCCGGTACACCGCCGGAGGAATTCATATAGAGTCATACTTTGTTCTAAGTATTGAGTTGTAAATCAGTAAAAGTGTGATGATCTACATTATTAGGGCATTGTCCTAGTGAGGAAAGGACGATGGAGACTATGATTCCCCCACAAGTCGGGATGAGACTTCAACTTTAAAAAAAGAAAGAAAAGGCCAAATAGAAAAAAAGGGAAAGGCCCAAAAGAAGAAAAAAAAGAAAAAAAGAGAAAAAAATGAAATGAGAGAAAAAGAGAGAAGGGGCAATGTTACTATCCTTTTTACCACACTTGTGCTTCAAAGTAGCACCATGATCTTCATGATAGAGAGTCTCCTATGTTGTCACTTTCATTCACTAGTGGGAATTTTTCATTGTAGAACTTGGCTTGTATATTCCAATGATGGGCTTCCTCAAAGTGCCCTAGGTCTTCGTGAGCAAGCGAGTTGGATGCACACCCACTTAGTTTCTTTTGTTGAGCTTTCATACATTTATAGCTCTAGTGCATCCGTTGCATGGCAATCCCTACTCACTCACATTGATATCTATTAATGGGCATCTCAATAGCCCGTTGATATGCCTAGTTGATGTGAGACTATCTTCTCCTTTTTTGTCTTCTCCACAACCACCATTCTATTCCACATATTGTGCCGCCCCCGATTCAATCGTACACTAATCATGCACGTAAACGTGTACGATCGAGATCAGGGACTCATGAGTCTAAAAACATAAATAAGTCATACAAGCATCATATTACAAGCCAGGGGCCTTGAGGGCTCGAATACAAGTGCTCGATCATAGACGAGTCAGCGGAAGCAACAATATCTGAGTACAGACATAAGTAAACAAGTTTCCCTTAAGAAGGTTAACACAAACTGGGATACAGATTGAAAGAGTCGCAGGCCTCCTGCCTGGGATCCTCCTAACTACTCCTGGTCGTCGTCAGCAGCCTGCACTTAGTAGCAGGCACCTCCAGTATAGTAGTCATCATCGACGGTGGCGTCTGGCTCCTGGGCTCCAACGTCTGGTTGCGGCATCCGAGAAGAAGAGGAAAAACGGGGGAAAAGAGGGAGCAAAGCAACCGTGAGTACTCATCCAAAGTACTCGCAAGCAAGGATCTACACTACATATGCATGGGTATATGTGTAAAGAGGCAATATCGGTGGACTGAACTGCAGAATGCCAGAATAATAGGGGGATAGCTAGTCCTATCAAAGATTACGCTTCTGGCAGACTCCGTCTTGCAGCATGTAGAAGAGAGTAGATTGAAGTCCTCCAAGTAGCGTCGCATAGCATAATCCTACCCGACGATCCTCCCCTCGTCGCCCTGTGGAAAAGCGATCACCGGGTTGTCTGTGGAACTTGTCTGGGTGTGTTTTATTCAGTATTCGGTTCTAGTTGTCATAAGGTCAAGGTACAACTCCGGGTTGTCCTTTTACCGAGGGACACGGCTATTCGAATAGATAAACTTCCCTGCAGGGGTGCACCACATAACCCAACACGCTTGATCCCATTTGGCCGCACACACTTTCCTGGGTCATGCCCGGCCTCGGAAGATCAACACGTCACAGCCCCACCTAGGCACAACAGAGAGGTCAGCACGCCGGTCTAATTCCTATGGCGCAGGGGTCTGGGCCCATCGCCCATTGCACACCTGCACGTTGCGAGGGCGGCCGAAAGCAGACCTAGCCTCCCTAATACAAGAGCAGGCGTTCCAGTCCAAACCGGCGTGCGCCGCTCAGTCGCTGACGTCACGAAGGCTTCGGCTAATACCACGACATCGAGTGCCCATATCTTTCCCGCGTAGTTGGTTAGTGCGTATAGGCCAGTGGCCAGACTCAGATCAAATACCAAGATCTCGTTAAGCGTGTTATTATGAAGCAACCGCGAACACCGACCAGGGCCAGGCCCACCTCTCGCCTAGGTGGCCTCAACCTGCCCTGTCGCTCCGCCACAAAGATCCACACAGGGGGCCGTCGGGACAAAGGTCCTTTCAGCCCCCAATCCGTGAATCACTCGCGGGTACTCAACGAGCCGACCCGACTTTAGTCACCATCTGTATAGTATGTATATATGTATAGTATATACCTGTGATCACCTCCCAAGTGATCACGGCCCGATAGTATAGCAAGGCAGACCGACAGGAATGTGGGGCCAATGATGATAAACTAGCATCCTATACTAAGCATTTAGGATTGCGTGTAAGGTATCATATTATAATAAAGGCGCTCTTTTCTAAGAGTTTGCAAAACGGTTCTAAGATGGTGACATGGCCTTTGAGAGATTTGCTAAACACAAGGATATAGTCAAAGTAGACCACAACAAATACGACAATGTAGGGCGAAGAACAAAATGCATCACACGCTTAAAGGTACCATGTGCTTCGGATAAGCCCATAGGCATGACCAACCATTCATACAAGCCACACTTGGTTTTGAAAGCGGTTTTCCATTCATCACCTCTTGGATGCGAATTTGGTAATACCCACTCTTAAGATCAATCTTAGAGAAAATGGTGGCTCCACTAAGCTCATCTAGCATATCATCATGGCGTGGAATGGGCTAGCGATAGTGAGCGGTGATAGCATTGATAGGACGACAATATGAACACATGCGATATGTACCATCTTTCTTGGGAACAAGGATTACCGGGACGACACATGGGCTCAAGCTTTCTCGTACATGGCCATTTTCAACGAGTTGTTGTACTTGCCGTTGGATCTCCTTGGTTTCCTCGGGGTTGACTGATACGTCTCCAATGTATCTATAACTTTTGATTGTTCCATGCTATTATATTATATGTTTTGGATGTTTTATATGCATTATTATGCTATTTTATATTATTTTTGGGACTAACCTATTAACCTAGAGCCCAGTTCCAGTTCCTGTTTTCCCCTGTTTTAGAGTTTCACAGAAAAGGAATACCAAACGGAGTCCAAACAGAATAAAACTTCCGCGATGATCTTTCTTGGACCAGAAGCAAACCAGGAGACTTTGAGATGAAGTTGGAGGAGCAACGAGGCGGCCACAAGGGTGGAGGGTGTGTGATAGAGGCAAAGGTGTCCCGTCTTTCAATGAGATGATGGATTTCGCTTTGGTGGAAGTCGACTTTGACGATCCGACTACGAACGTGCGAGGACGTCGCACCTTAGCAATCGCTAAACCAACTCCGGGAGGTTATTGACCACGCCGGAGCATGATCAACCTGTCCGCGAGGGTCTGTTTCCTGCGAGCAAACAAAGAACAAGCAAGAAACCGAGATTGCAATCTAGATATTGCGAATATAAGATGAAAGCTTTATTGATCAAGTGGGGTTCTGTGACGCCTTTGTCTAGTCGTTGAACACAAACGAAGTACGCGAATTTGCAGCTATGGCAAACTTTTAATCTAAACAAAACCCCATAGTCTAAACGGTGCCCTAAGGGCTGTATATATAGAGGAAGAGGGGGGAATTTCGTGGCCCTTGGTGGAGGGGTCCGAAATCAACCCTATCTCTTGTTTCCCCACAGATACGGACTCTAAAAATAGCATGTACTTATGTATTTCAAAATTACATGGGCCTGGCCCAATAATAAGGTGACGCAACACCTAGAATAGCCTCGGGACGAAATTTATGAAGTGGCATCTTGTATATTTCGTCCAAGGCTTCATGCACCCATTATGGTGGCTTCAAAGTCCTGAAATCATCACTTGTAACTCAGTTCTTGTTCCCCTTGCGCACGACATCATCTCCATGCTTGTTCGTGCTCCAATGTTCATCCTTCTCCAAGCTAGGCCCTTCATTTGTAAGCAAAACAAATGTATCCAATTTAGGCAGCATCATATTCTCATGAACATTATAATCATTACCAAGAAACGAAAGTACCTGATAATTTAATTGGCGTGCGCGAGCTCTAGTAATTGGTCCAGTATATGTAGCAGTAGGGGTTGTGGGTGTAACAATGGTATTGATGTCCTCATCCTCCTCCCCTTCTTGAAATGAAGTCGTCCTCGACGGAAGGTCATCTTCCTCACCCAAATTAGGCTTCAAATCTGCAATGTTAAAAGTGGGACTAACCCCAAAATCTGCAGGCAGCTCAAGTTTATATGCATTATCATTTATTTTCTCCAACACCTTAAAAGGACCATCAGCACGAGGCATTAGCTTTGATTTGCGCAAATCAGGAAATCTATCCTTACATAAATGTAACCAAACAGGATCTCCAGGTGCAAACACAACATGTTTTCTACCCTTATCTCCAGCAAGTTTATATTTAGCATTCATACGCTCAATGTTTTCCTTAGTTAACTCATGCATTTTTAAAATCAATTCAGCACGTTGTTTAGCATCAAAATTAACCTTCTCCGAAGATGGAAGAGGCAACAAATCAATAGGTGCACGAGGTAGGAAACCATACACAATTTCAAAAGGGCACATCTTAGTAGTAGAATGCAATGAACGATTATAAGCAAATCCAATATGAGGCAAGCATTCTTCCCACATTTTCTTATTAGTCTTCAAAACAGCCCTAAGCATAGTAGACAAAGTTCTATTGACTACTTCAGTTTGTCCATCAGTTTGGGGGTGACAAGTAGTACTAAGAAGCAGTTTAGTCCCCAACTTAGCCCATAAACATCTCCAAAAGTGGCTAAGAAATTTAGTATCATGATGTGAAACAATAGTATTTGGCACACCATGCAAGCGGATAATTTCACGAAAGAACAAATCAGCAACATTAACAGCATCATCGCTTTTATGACATGGTATAAAGTGTGCCATTTTCGAGAATCTATCCACGACAACAAATATGCTATCCCTCCCCTTCTTTGTTCGAGTTAAACCTAAAACATAGTCCATAGATATATCCTCCCATGGAACACTAGGTACAGGCAAAGCCATATATAAACCATGAGGATTGAGTCGTGACTTAGCTTTTTGACATGTAGTGCAGCGAGCAACAAAGCGCTCAACATCCCGTCTCATCTTTGGCCAAAAGAAATGTGTAGCAAGTACGTCCTCTATCTTCTTCACACCAAAGTGTCCCATTAATCCTCCTCCATGCGCCTCCTGCAACAGCAAAAGACGAACGGAGCTAGTTGGAATGCATAGCTTGTTAGCACGGAACACAAAACCATCATTAACGACGAACTTGTTCCATGTTCTACCTTTGTTACAGTTCTGCAATACATCTTTAAAATCAGCATCATGCACATATTGATCTTCGATGGTCTCCAAACCAAATATTTTGAAGTCAAGTTGTGAAAGCATAGTATAGCGACGAGACAATGCATCAGCAATAACATTTTCTTTACCCTTCTTGTGTTTAATGACATAAGGGAATGTCTCAATGAATTCAACCCATTTAGCATGTCTATGATTCAGTTTAGCTTGACTTTTAATATGTTTCAAAGATTCATGATCAGAGTGTATAACAAATTCTTTGGGCCATAAATAATGTTGCCATGTTTCTAAAGTCCGAACAAGAGCATATAATGCTTTATCATAAGTAGAACAATTCAGACTAGGCCCACTCAATTTTTCAGAAAAGTATGCAACAGGTTTGCCATCTTGTAATAACACACCTCCTAATCCAATTCCACTAGCATCACATTCAAGCTCAAAAGTCTTATTAAAATCAGGAAGTTGGAGTAAAGGAGCATGTGTCAACTTATCTTTCAATACCGTGAAGGCTTCTTCCTGTGCGGTACCCCAAATAAAAGGCACATCTTTCTTTGTAAGCTCATTGAGAGGTGCAGCAATGGTGCTGAAATCTCTCACAAAACGCCTATAGAATCCAGCGAGGCCAAGAAAACTCCTCACTTGTGTGACCGTTTTGGGCTGCGGCCAACTCTCAATAGCTTCAATCTTGGCTTTATCAACTTCAATTCCCTGTGGAGTAACAACATAGCCAAGAAAAGATACTCGGTCAGTGCAAAAGGTGCACTTCCCAAGGTTACCAAACAAACGTGCATCATGTAAAGCAATAAAAACAGCATGTAAATGTTCCAAATGTTCCTCCAAAGATCTGCTATAAATCAGTATATCATCAAAATAGACTACCACAAATCGTCCAATAAAAGCACGTAAAACTTTGTTCATTAATCTCATGAAAGTACTAGGTGCATTAGTTAACCCAAAAGGCATGACTAACCACTCATATAATCCAAACTTAGTTTTAAATGCCGTTTTCCATTCATCTCCCAATTTCATACGAATTTGATGGTATCCACTATGCAAATCAACTTTGGAGAATATTGTAGAGCCACTCAATTCATCAAGCATATCATCTAGCCTAGGAATAGGATGATGATAATGAATAGTAATATTATTAATGCCTCTACAATCAACACACATACGTGATGTACCATCCTTTTTCGGCACTAGAATAATAGGAACAACACAAGGACTAAGGGATTGGCGTATATAACCTTTGTCGAGCAGCTCCTATACTTGACGCATAATCTCCTTTGTCTCCTCTAGATTGGTACGGTATGGTGCACGGTTGGGTAATGATGCACCGGGAATTAAGTCAATCTGATGCTCAATCCCTCGAATGGGAGGTAACCCGGGTGGCACGTCTTGGGGAAAGACGTCAGAGAACTCCTACAAAATGTTAGTGACAGCAGGAGGCAAAGTGGAAGGCATGTCCTCAAATGAAAATAATGCCTCTTTGCACACAAAAGCATAGCAAACAGATTTGCTGAAATCTAGCTCATCAATATCAGATTTAGTGGCAAGTAAACATGCACTTTTCAATTTAATTTCAGAAACAACACTAGATGGTTTACTATTAGGCTTCATTTGTTGCTCAAATTCTTTTGCCACAATCTGATTTTCACTCTTATTTGTCTCCTGTTTTGCTTTATTAGCTCTATTAATATCATCTTTCAAAATGGAATCAGGAGTCATAGGAAGCAAAGTAATATTTTTATCCTTATGAACCAGAGTATAATGATTGTTTCTACCATGGTGTACAGAATTTTTATCAAATTGCCATGGTCGACCAAGTAATAAGCAACATGCTTGCATAGGTACCACATCACAATCAACATAATCAGCATATGTAGAGATACTAAAATGCACACGGACAATACATGTTACCTTAACCTTGCCGCTGTTGTTGAACCATTGGATGTAGTAAGGATGTGGATGTGGTATTATGTTGAGAGATAGCTTCTCCACCATCTCCATGCTAGCCAAGTTATTGCAGCTCCCTCCATCTATGATGGCACGCACAGAACATTCCTTCACAACTCCCTTTGTATGGAACAAATTGTGCCTCAGATTTTGCTCAGCTTGTGTGACCTGCACACTCAAAACACGTTGAGCAACTAAACATTCATACTTGTCAGCATCTTCAGGAGCCATGTATTGCGTCTCATGATCAGAATCAGCTCCACCGTGTTCTTCACTTGTAATAAGCGCCAGAGTCTCCTCATCATAGTCACTAGCGGACTCATACCCACCATCCTCAGTAGCAATCATCACACGCTGAGATTTGCATTCTCTCGCATAATGACCTCTTCCCTTACAACAACGACAAATAATATCACTTGTGTGCCCTGTTGATGCCATGGAAGAAGAAGAGCTCTGTGCAGGCTCGACAGGTGCGCTCTTGGCAGATAGTGGTGGTTGTGCCTGCTTTCTTGTATCACGACTGTAGGTGGCACCTGATGGAGGTGCTGGTGCAGTGGAAGTAGAAGATGCACGCGGGGTCCATGATGAAGGTTGACCTGCAGAAAAGTTAGTTTGCGCCAATGCCTGTCGATCCTGCACTTCACGTTCAGCTTTACAAGAAAGATGGAATAAACGAGTGATATTAGTATAGTCCTTATACTCTAGAATGGTCTGAATCTCTCTATTTAATCCACCCATAAAACGTGCAAGCATAGCTTCATTCTTCTCAACAATACCACATCTAATCATGACAGTTTGTAATTCCTGATAATATTCTTCTACAGAATTTTTCCCTTGTCTTAAACGCTGCAATTTTTGAAGCAATTCACGTTGATAATATGGTGGAACCCAACGAGTACGCATAGCAGTTTTCAAAGCAGCCCAAGTAGTTGGAATAGGATATAATCTACAATGTTTAGACCACCATACACATGCAAAACTAGTGAAAGCACAAACAGCAGCAGCAACCCGTCTCTCCTCGGGATATTGTAAACATGTAAAATGTTGTTCAGTTTCTAACTCACAAGTAAGATATATATCAGGAACATATCTAGCCTCAAATGGTGGAATATTCAATTTCAGTTTAGGAATATGGTCATTATCTCGTACCTGAGGTGGTGGTGCAGGCTTACCATTGCGAATATATACCTGAGGTCGACCTGCTAGTGGTGGTGCTGGTGGCTGCACGTAGTTCTGATTTTGATCAACCTCATCCTCGTAATAGTCCTCCACCTCTACAGTAACAACAGGAGCTACAGAAGCACCAACAGCAGTAGCAGCGGCACCAGAATTTTGTCCTGGCTCAATAGGAACACGCTGTGCTTGCCCTACTGTATCGCGGCGTAGAGCTGGTTGTGGGAGACGTTTGAGTAATTCATCAAACTTAGCGTCCAACTTGGTGTCAATTGACTTCTCAATGTCATCCATCTTCTCCATTGCCTTTCCAAAGCTGGCCATCACGTCTTCCACCTGTTGACCCAACATTTGATGAAACTTATCATGAAGCTCCTTGTTCGTCATGTTCTCCCAGTCAATCTCATCGGCTTGTGTTCCTCCCATAGTTAGCAGCAATAGAAACAGACAAGAATATGATCCTACAGACTACTGGAATATGCTGGTGGTGGGGTATCACAAATCCGTCAAGCGAATCTCAAATTCTTACCAGTTCTTACCCAGCAGCAGGTGGTGATCGGCAACCGTTGTAGTCAAAACTCTCAAATCTTAGATAGAGCAATTAACAGGGAGAGTCAAACGCACGACGTAGATGTATGTGGAGCTGGGAAGGCTTATAATATGGTAGCAAAAAGGGTCAACAATAATCAATTCAGAGATGCAAAGTTGAATAAACGCTCAACGACGGTACTGTGCTGGTCCTAGGCTAGACCGTGCTAGAGACGCGAGCCTAGAACACTAACAAAATCACGGCGCGGCACATAATCAAGGGAGGAGCACACTCTGAATTTTTTTCACTTTTTTTTTCACTTTTTTTCCTCTTTTTTTGCTCCGCAACATTTTTTTTTCGAAAAAGTCTACAAATGGCCTAAAAACTGCCTAGCCAGAATTTTCCAGACTTAGTTTTTTTTAGAAATTGGAACTATTTTCCTTGTATGGGTAGCACGAAAGTTGGGGAATCCGACTTGTTGACGGTTCGTAGTATCGTGTGCTCTGGAACTCAAAGATAAAGGAACAAATACTGGACTCGGACTAGGACTGGTGGCGGAGATGAAACTGGTGGAACTCGCACTGGTGATGGTATATGGCGGTGGTATATGTGGACTCGGATTGGTGGTGGTATATGAACTCGGATTAGTGGTGGTATATGGACTCGGATTGTGGTGGTATATGGACTCGGATTGGTGGTGGTATATGGACTCGGATTAGTAGCGGATAAGCGGTGGTGGTTTATGGCAGGGCGATGATGATGGTGCGGCGGTGGCGTGAATACCCGTGAATAGAACTCGAAACTCTAAAGACTAGACGCTAAGACCAGCAACTTGACACGACGAAGCAAATTCAACAATGCAAATACAGAAAAGATTATGCAAAGGCTCAGATTGGTTCAGATAGGATGAACTAACCCTAATTTTTTTTGGCTTTTTGGTGGACTATAGGTATGAAGAAACAGACTCGATCTAAACTATGAAAAACTGTAAAATCTCACCGGGCAACCTGAAAATATGATACCACTTTATAGAGGTAAAGGTGTCCGTCTTTCGATGAGATGATGGATTTCGCTTTGGTGGAAGTCGACTTTGACGATTCGACTACGAATGTGCGAGGACGTCGCACCTTAGCAATCGCTAAACCAACTCCGAGAGGTTATTGACCACGCCGGAGCACGATCAACCTGACCATGAGGGTCTGTTTCCTGCGAGCAAACGAAGAACAAGCAAGAAACTGAGATTGCAATCTAGATATTGCGAATATAAGATGAAAGCTTTATTGATGAAGGTGGGGTTCTGTGATGCTTTTGTCTGGTCGTTGAACACAAACGAAGTACGCGAAGTTGCAGCTATGGCGAACTTTTAATCTAAACAAAACCCCAAAGTCTAAACGGTGCCCTAAGGGCTGTATACATGGAGGAAGAGGGGGGAATTTCGTGGCCCTTGGTGGAGGGTTCCGAAATCAACCCTATCTCTTGTTTCCCCACACATACGGACTCTAAATATAGCCTATACTTATGTATTTCAAAATTACATGGGCCTGGCCCAATAATAAGGTGGCGCAGCACCTAGAATAGCCTCGGGACGAAATTTATGAAGTGGCATCTTGTATATTTCGTCCAAGGCTTCATGCACCCATTATGGTGGCTTCAAAGTCCTGAAATCATCACTTGTAACTCCGTTCTTGTTCCCCTTGCGCATGCCATCATCTCCATTCTTGTTTGTGCTCCAATGTTCATCCTTCTCCAAGATAGGCCCTTCATTTGTAAGCAAAACAAATGTATCCAATTTAGGCAGCATCATATTCTCATGAACATTAGAATCATTACCAAGAAACGGAAGTACCTGATAATTTAATTGGCGTGCGCGAGCTCTAGTAATTGGTCCAGTATATGTAGCAGTAGGGGTTGTGGGTGTAACAATGGTATTGATGTCCTCATCAGTGCGCCCAGGGGGGTTGGGCGTGCCCCCTGTCTTGTGGGCCCCTCGTGGATCTCCTCACCTAATTTCTTGGCCTATATATATTCTCTTATACCCCAAAACCATCAGGGGCATCCACGAAAACACTTTTCCACCTTGGCAACCTTCTGTACCCATGAGATCCCATCTAGGGGCCTTTTTCGGCGTCCTGCTGGCGGGGGATTCGATCACGGAGCGCTTCTACATCAACACCATTGCCCTTCCGATGAAGCGTGAGTAGTTTACCTCAGACCTACGGGTCCATAGCTAGTAGCTAGATGGCTTCTTCTCTCTCTTTGATTCTCAATACCATGTTCTCCTCGATGTTCTTGGAGATCCATTTGATGTAATACTCTTTTGCGGTGTGTTTGCCGAGATCCGATGAATTGTGGATTTATGTTCAGATTATCTATGAATATTATTTGAATCTTCTCCAAATTCTTATATGCATGATTTGATGCCTTTGCAAGTCTCTTCAAATTATCGGTTTGGTTTGGCCAACTAGATTGGTTCTTCTTGCAATGGGAGAAGTGCTTAGCTTTGGGTTCAATCTTGCGGTGTCCTTTCCCAGTGACAGTAGGGGCAGCAAGGCACATATTGTATTGTTGCCATCGAGGATAAAAAAATGGGGTTTTCATCATATTGCTTGAGTTAATTCCTCTACGTCATGTCATCTTACTTAATGCGTTACTCCGTTCTTTATGAACTTAATACTCTAGATGCATGCAGGATAGCGGTCGATGTGTGGAGTAATAGTAGTAGATGCAGGCAGGAGTTGGTCTACTTGATACGGACGTGATGCCTATATTCATGATCATTGCCTTAGATATCATCATAATTATATCAATTGCTCGGCAATAATTTGTTCACCCACCATATTATTTTCTATCTTGAGAGAAGCCTCTAGTGAAACCTATGGACCCCTGGTCTCTTTTCCATCATATAAGTTCTCTTTTCCATCATACAAGTTTCCGATCAACTATTCTTGCAATCTTTTACTTTCCGATATATAAAGAAAATACCAAAAATATTTACTTTATCGTTTATCTATCTCTATCAGATCTCACTTTTGCAAGTAACTGTGAAGGGATTGATAACCCCTTTATCGCGTTGGGTACAAGTTTGTGTTGATTTTTTGTGCAGGTATTTGGTGATTTGTGCGTTCTCTCCTACTGGATTGATACCTTGGTTCTCAAACTGAGGGAAATACTTATGTCTACTTTGCTGCATCACTGTTTCGTCTTCAAGGGAAAAACCAACGCAAGCTCAAGACGTAGCAGGAAGAATTTCTTGTGCCGTTGCCGGGGAGATCTATGCTAAGTCAAGACATACCAAGTACCCATCGTAAACTCTCATTCTTGCATTACATTATTCGCCATTGGCCTCTCGTTTTTCTCTGCCCCACTTCTAAAATGATTTTCAAAAAGATTCGCCTTTTCTTCGCCCCTCTCTCGTTCGCTTTCTCCTTCCTTATCTTTTCTCCATGACTAGCTCTTTTACCCCTCCTTTGTCTCCTGACTTTGAAGTTCTTCACTTCAAGCAGAAACAAGGAGAAAATTTAAAAGATGCTTGGTATAGGATGATATAATCTTATCGTAAATGCACCATAAAGGGGGATTCTCCGTAATTTTTATGTTGGGTTGACCATGCCCCATAGGCAACTCTTGGATTTTGCTGCTAAAGGAAATTTTATCGAAATTGATCCTAATATTGCTTATGAAATAATAGAAGGAGTAGTTGGAATATCGCCTCCACAATCAGGTTTACCTCACACTCACCAGGGAACTCAAGTTTTTGAAAAGCTATGTGAATTGACAATTTTTTTGCAAAAATCCCTTGAGCCTCTCGAAAATGTCAGTGGGAATACTACCGCATGAATATGTTGATTACTCTTTGCAACAGATGGTTGGATGTCTTAGACTTGAAAATTTCTGAATATGAGGAGAAATGCAAAGAACCTCTCAGATTTGAACATAATCCCCTCAAAATAATAAAGACCAAAGATGACAATACCTAGATCAATTCGTGTTTTTATGCCTAGCTAAGGGGGAGGGAGTCTTGGGTTCGGTGGTCCCCAGGTGCCTGGACTATCTAATACGGGCCGGACCGGTGGGCCGTGAAGATAGAGTGGAGAATCATCCCCCGTGTCCGGGTAGGACTCCTGTATGCATGAATAGCAAGATTGGTGTCCGGATAAGTCTTTTCCTTCCTCTGTAAACCGACTCTGTACAACCCTAGGCCCCTCCGGTGTCTATATAAACAGGAGGGTTTAGCCCATAGGGAGCGTCATCATATTCATAGGCTAGACAAGTTAGGGTTTAGCCAATACGATCTCAAGGTAGATCAACTCTCGCAACCCCTATACTCATCGAATACAATCAAGCAGGACACAGGGTTTTACCTCCTTTAAGAGAGCCCAAACCTGAGTAAACATTGTGTCCCTTTGTCCATTGTTGCCACTGATCCTTAGACTCACAGCTTTGGCCCCCAACCTGAGATCTACTGATTTTGACACCGACATTGGTGCTTCCATTGAGAGCTCTATTATGTAGTCCCGAAAAAGTGATTTCCGGCTCACCTAGTCATCAACGACAATATCACCTTTGGAAGGAGCCTAACTTCTGGGCAGACCCTCCAGCTCGGCGGTTTCACTATAGGCGCCCGTATGCGGCCCGGACTAAACCGATGCACCCTAGCGAGGTATCCGATCATCAGTCCATCGACAGAAAAATAAACCCTTTATCGGATATAGGTCCGTTCTCGATGAACTCCTTGACAAGCCCTGTCTGATACATGTGAGTATAAACTCAACCCATAGTCTACGTGCATGCTGGGTACTCCGGCAGTTAGCAAAAAGTGGAGAGCCCATCCTCACCACCATCACCCTAGAGAAACACTCTCCGGAGAGGTACGATTATAACGTCCTCACGATCTTCGAGACCTTTCCTTCAAATAACCGACAAAAAAGGGCACTCCGTGACCTCGCCGAAGTCCACCAAGTTACCGCACTGAGCCCATGGAACAACGCAGCAATAACCTTCACTGCCGAAGATGAACCAAAGGCTCGATAAGTCCAAGCACCCGCCGCCCTAGTCCTAAATCCCATTGTGGACGGCTTTTGGCTTACCAAAGTACTCATGGACAACGGCAGTGGGCTTAACCTCATCTACAAAGACACGCTCGACAAAATGCAGATTGATAGAATACGCATTAAGCAAAGCAACACCACCTTTTGAGGGATCATCCCTAGTCAAGAAGCACGATGCTCTAGGAGAATTAAACTGGATGTGGTATTCGACATGCGCGAAAACTACAGGTCTGAAGAGTTTCTCTTTCATGTGGTCCCCTTCAGCAGCGTGTATCACGCCATGCTCAGACGGGATGCTTTCTCATGCTTCCAGGCTATACCCCATTATGGGTATATGAAGCTTAAAATGCTCGGACCCAACGGAATCATCACAATCTCGAGCGACCCAGAAAAAGCACTCCGTGCCAAAAACAAAACCGCATCCTTGGCCCTCGAGGCGTTATCTGAAGCCCTAGCGGCCGAAGAACTAACCACCCTATAGTCCACGATGGACAAGGACAATGTGATCCTCGATAAGAGACCTAAATCCACCTCTTTCAAGCCAGCAGAGGAAATAATTAAATTTCAAGTGCACCCGACAGACCCCAACAAGACAGCGTCTATCGGAGCATAGCTGAATCCGGCAGTGGACGCCACTTTACGCAAAATTGGGATATTTTTGCCTCTCACCCTTCGGACATGCCCGGTCCCACGCAGGCTGGCTGAACACAACCTCAATATAATTAAGGGGTTTAAACCCGTTAAGCAGACCCTACAGTGATTTTCCAAACCCAAGCGTCAAGCCATGGGAGAAGAGGTAGCCAAACTGCTAGAAGCTGGGTTTATTAGGGAAATTAAACATCTGGATTGGTTAGCCAACTTGGTCATGGTACCAAAGAAGGACAAATCCTAGCGCCTTTAAATCAATTTCAAAGACCTCAATGAGGCTTGCCCTAAAGATCCTTTCCCATTGCCCCGCATTGACTAGATCATCGATGCGACCGCAGGACTCGACTCATTGTGTTTCCTCGATGCCTATTCCGGATACTATTAGATTAAAATGAAGAAATCAGATCAGACCGCAATGGCGATCATCACCATGTATGTCCCTTTCTGTTTCAACACTATGCCCTTTGGGCTAAAAAACAATGGGGCACTTACCAACGTATGATTCAAACGTGTTTGGAAAAAAAAATCGGCAATACAGTCGAAGCATGTGTGGACGACGTGGTCATCAATACAAAACACGTCGAAACACTGATGGATGATCTTTGCCTCACCATCGACAACCTCCGGACATACGGCATACGACTCAATCCAAAAAAATGTGTCTTCAGAGTTCCAGACGGAAAACTACTAGGGTTCATTGTTTCCCATAGAGGAATTGAAGCAAACCCAGCTAAGATCTGAGCTTTTTCATAATTGGCTATACCAACAGACCTAAAGCAAGTCCAAAAACTAGTAGGGTGCATTGCGGCATTAAGCCGCTTCATCTCCAAATTAGGAGAAAAAAGCATTACCACTTTACAAGCTACTAAGACACACTGACAGCTTTGAATGGACGGATGCTGCCATAGCCGGATTGGAAGAAATCAAGGCCTTACTCGCAAGCAATCCAATCCTAGCTGCCACAGGTGTTGGCGAGCCCATGTTGCTTTATATCTCCGCAACTAACCAGGTAGTCAGTGCCATACTCTTCGTCGAGCGAGGGGAAGAGGGACACAAATTCCCCACCCCAAAACTAGATTATTATGTATTGGAGGTCCTCACACCATGCAAATCCCGATACCCTCACTACCAAAAGGTAGCCTATACGGTCTTCATGGCATCCCGAAAACTACGACACTATTTTCAAGAGTGTTTGATTACAGTGGCATCTGAAGTACCACTTAACGACATTATCAACAATAGGGACGCCACTGGCCGCATAGCCAAATGGGCCATCGAACTTCTACCATTTGAAATAACATACAAGCCGTGCCGAGCTATTAAATCTCAGGTGCTGGCCGACTTTGTCGCGGAATGGACGGAAGCCGAACTCCCTAAGGAGTATAGTTCATACTCCAACTGGATTATGTACTTCAACGGCTCCTAAATGCTAGTCGGACTGGGGGCTGGCGTCATCTTGACATCCCCCACCGGGGACACAATCTGCGACGTGTTATGAATCATGTATAGGGACTCCAATAATGCAACAGAATACAAGGCGCTTCTACATGGTCTTCACATGGCTGTCTCAATGGGTATACAACGCCTCGAGGTGTGCAACGATAAAACCTCGCAATATCCCAAGTCAATGGAGAGTTTGATGCAAAAGATCCAAAAATGGCGGCATATCGAAATGTCGTATTAAAAATATCAGCCCGGTTCGAGGGACTTGAATTCCATCATGTCGGTCGAGACAGGAACTAGGCAGCAGACATCCTCGCTCGCATGGGCGCTAAGCGCGACCCTGTCCCACCTAACACCTTTGTGGAAGGGCTATTTAAGCCATCCGTAGTATGGCAAGGTGAGAGCGGAGAACTTATTACGGATCTGGTCACACCCCCAGTAGCCGAACACAATGCAGATACCATCGGGGGTTCGTATGTAGAAATAACACCCTCTTCTCATGAGATCATGTCCGTTATCGCTCCATGGACTGAAACCTTCCTGGCCTACCTTAATTGGCAGGAGCTTCTCGACGATCAGAATGAAGCCCGTTGCATAGTTCGACACTCTAAAGCCTACAAAGTGCACGAGGGTGAACTGTACAAAAAGAGCACTGCCGGAGTCCTCCAAAGGTGCATCTCGAAAGAGGAGGGACGACAACTCTTGGCGAAAATACATGCTGGTCTGGGTGGCTATCATGCCACAGCTCGGGCCCTCGTAAGCAAAGCTTTCAGGACAGTTTTTTTCTGGCCAACGGCCCGAGCAGACGCACAAGCCCTTATCCGACGTTGTGTGTGCTATCAGCTTTTTGCCAACCAAAGTCATATGCCTCCCACTTCCTTAAGAACAATCCCTATCACCTCGCCCTTCGTAGTCTGGGGGCTTGATATGGTCGGTTCCCTTAAAGGGGGAAGCCACAAAAAGAAATATTTGCTGGTGATGGTAGATAAATTCACTAAATGGATAGAGGCCAAACCAATAAAAACAGCTGAATAAGGGCAAGTGATTGACTTTATATCCAGCATGGTACACTGTTATGGTGTCCCGCATAGTATCATTACCGATAATGGCTCCAATTTTACAGGTGAAGAGGTGAAAACCTGGTGTGCTAAGTCGGGCATTAAACTCGACTATGCATTAGTATACCACCCTCAAACAAACGGCCAAGTTGAACGGGCCAATGGTCTGATCATGATTGGCATTAAGCCCAGACTGGTGTGCTCCTTACGAGAATCATATGAGCACTGGGTTGAGGAACTCGATTTCGTACTCTGGGGGCTGTGAACCGCGCCCAATCGAACGACCGGATACACACCCTTCTTTATGGTGTACGACGCAGAAGCTATATTGCCCTGCGACATTATTCATGACTCACCTTGAGTGCGCATGTATGAAGAGCGAGAAGCCAAACTAGATCGGCAGGATGACCTAGACGGACTCGAAGAGGAGTGCGGCGTTGCAAAGGCTTGTTCCACATTTTATCAACAACACGCCAGGCAATACCAAAGCAGAGAAGTGTGGGCTAAGACATACAATGTCAGAGAACTTGTTTTATGCCTCCCAGAAAAGAAAAAGGACAATCTCAAACCAAAATGGGAGGGCCCCTTCATCATAGATGAAGTCCTTACAGGAGGAGCCTATCGCCTTTGTAATGCAGTGGATAATCGCCTTGAGCCGAACCCATGGAACGTCGCTCGGCTCCGAAGATTTTATGCATAGTTTAGCCTCTTTATGTTTTACTTTGACTAGGTTTTTTCCTTCGTCTCTCCTTTTTTGTTTTTTTCGTTTTTGTGCCCCAACGTATGTTCGGATGTATCGCACTATTAGGGGTACACATCTTTAAATGTATACACCCCACTATAACTGGGGGCTTCTCTAACGAAGCTTATTATTAAATGCCTATAGCTTATATGGTCTATGTCGATTGTTTTATACATCTTTTGCCATTATATGCACCTCTATGACATAAGTTTTTGCCAAGCTGGGTTGCCTCGCCCCTGTGCCTATACCCTACATTACCGATTGTTCGGCTAGGGTGTAAAGGGAGCACCTTTGCGATTGTTACAACTGGGTTATCCGGATCTGTACCTCAGATGGGTGAAGCCAAAAGCTAGCATTCTTAAGGGAATAATTGGTCGGCAAACAACGACGGACTATCTCGTGTTTGCAACAAATAAGGAATAGGTTGCCCATAATCCGGATACAAGCCTAGGCATGCATAAGTCGGCATGTTGCCCCAAGGAAAGGAACCCCTAACGGGACTATTTTCCTTGGAACATATTTCTTACGTTAAGCAGTAATATAACATAACTCCCCGAACACATTTTGTCTGTTTGAGCAAGATGACCGGATTGCCTGGTTTCTGGACATACTAAATATTTCTTATTCAACATAGTATCCGGAAACACTCCAACCTCTTGGTTCGGAGGTCGAAGCCGAAGGCGTGCAATGACAAATTCTTACAAGTTCGGCTGGAGATAACGTTCGATGATAAAGTACATTGTTACATAGAATCGAACACCTACTCTTTCTCTATGCCCTCTATAAGGCTATCTAACTTACAGTCTTCTTGCGAATATTTCACAGCTATCATCACCTGGTCATATACCAAGTTCACAGGAATTTCTTTTCTGTCTTGTCCCCGACGTCCAACTCGGGCCATATGGTTCGGATCAAGTCCAGTGTAGCGTGTCTTCACCATCGTCCACGCCTCTCGCGCACCTTCCCGGCATGCTGATAACTTCCATAGCTCGAACCGGCACTGGGCACCTTTGAACAGGTTCGCCAACCCCTCCATGCTTTATGGAGGGGCATCAGACAAACATAGGGCTTTGACCATACTCTTCATGGCTTTCTGGGCCTACTCGTGCACTCTAGACAGTTCCTTTGGAACGTCACCTTGGAATCCGGACACTTCTTCTTCGGGTTGCCCGGTTATCAAACCTGCAAGGATAGCATCATAAGATGCCGCAGTATTAGATGCGTCCCCTGGATAGTTAAAAAAATGTGATGCCATTTAATTTTTTTGTTCTCTTCTTGCGCGGCCAATAACTGAGCCTTTAGGCTCCTTATCTCTTCGGCTTGCTTGTTCCTTTGCTCCTCCCGTTTTTTCCGTTCACCAGTGGTCACCGGGCTTTTCTTCATTTCCTCTAGCTCGGAGGAGGCCGCATTCAGCTATGTCCAGCTTGCTTCAAGCTCTTGGGATAGCATGTTGTTCTTCTCTTTTAGGACATGCGGTCATAATGATCCTTAAAGCGGTTAGTCAATACCGTATCAAGTCTCGGGGCTACTGGCACAATCTATTAAATCTGCACAAAATTTCACCTGTATATCCTTTGAGAATAGGCGAGTAACTCTAGTGAGTCCGTCCCGGGGAGCTCGGATATATGCGTCCATGGTGCTAAGGGCGGTAAATTCCTACTCAGAGAAAGCCGGGGCGCGTAGGGTCTCTTTTAGGCGTTGATGATTCACCGCACTCTCCACTTCGGAATTGGTGACAGATACATCATCCAAATCCTCATGAGGTGGATGAGTCAGCGCCGCCTCCGTATGAGCCCCCATGCTAGTTGACGAGTTTGACGCCGGATTGGCTGCAACTTGGTTGGCCGGGATCTTGGGTATGGTTCGCCATGTACCTCTCCTGAGATGATAAAAGGGGGAGGAAAATGACAATTTGACCTTATGCCTAGGCATATACTAAGGGTTTATACCTATTTGATGACGGAGGAGGATCGGCGGCACTCCCGGTCTCTTTTCATTTTGAACGCTCACCCCGCGAAGATGCTGCCTGTCTTGGGACTGCCCTTGATTGGGTCCGGCTCGCTGAACGCCGATGCTATGAGGCATAGTTCGGTATGATGCGCGAGGTGCAAACAAGGGATCCTCTTTTTAAAAATGATTTTCGAACACTTACCATAACGAAAGAGTAAAATCCAGTGTAGTCGGGTGTAATGGCCACCTCTGAGCCATCGAGGCTCGCTTGATAGTGGACTCCATCATCAAACTCCACATATATATCCGGATCTTCGCAGAAGCCAGGGTCTTTGGTGTGAGCATGATCCTCTGGCTGAGGGGAGGAGAAGTGAATGTTTTCGACTACCTTCATCCATGTCTGTGTCAAAAGGATAGCCGTAATAATTATCACACCACGATAACGAGGTAAAACAATGCTGATGAAACAATAAACTTACCGAGTCTATGGGGTTATACATGGAAAAGCCTTCTCGACAATTGAAGTGGAGGAATTCTTCTTCCTCCCCCTTATAAAGATCGACTAGGATGGCGGCCAGAGCGGCTGAGGTATTCGGACCCTCGCGCTTACAGCGAGACGTGTCGTCATCCCCATTGTAGCACCATAATGGGGTCACTCTTGATTGAAGAGGCTGGATACGCCGCTTTATCGCGATAGCCATGACTTTGATGATCGAGAGTCCGGAGTGAGCAAGTAATCAGATCTTGCTAACTAGCATTACTTACGCACTGTTCTCTTGCTTTGGGCTCCGAGGATGCCTTAAGTAAATTCTTGGGAAGGGCACTGGAATTCGGCAAGCCCGCCCCGAGTTGGGTCCGAAAGGGGAACAACTTCAATATAAAATCATTCCGAAGACCACTCTACGGATCCCTTCTTGGGAGTTCTGGTGGGGTATCCTGATCCGGCTATGCGCCATACTTCGGTGCTGCCCACTTTGAATATAGAGCCACCTTGATGGCGGGGGATGCGGTAGAAGAACTTTTTCCACAGTTCGAAATGAGCCTCGCAGCCTAAGAACAACTTGCAAAGAACAACAAAGCCCAAAATGTGCATGTTTGAACCTGGTGTGAGGTTGTGCAGCTGGATCCCATAGAATTCCAACAGACCCCTGAGGAAGGGATGAATCGGGAATCCTAAGCCCTTCAGAAGAAAAGAGACAAAGCATACCCTTTCCCCCTAGCTGGGATTGGGGAGATTCTCCGCTAGCGCGTCGCTGCCCATCGAAGCCAATCCCGCCCGTATAGAAACTAGATCTATGAGAGGGAGATATCTTTGAGTCTGAAGTCAACTCAGCTAGAGATGAGATACGGAGCAGCTTCGCCAATCACCCTCTTGAGGGCCATGGGGGCACAAGGAAGAACTAGGGGCGCTCGTCATATTTTGGAGTTTTTTCATGGTTTCTGCTTGAGGCTCTTTGCGCAATGTGAGATGCGTTTGAGGGATTTGACCTTTTTATGTAGATGCCGCCCTACGAGGCAGGGAGCTTATTGGTCATAAAATAATGGACCGTTCGCATTCACCTAACGCATGGAAATCAAAGCGACAACAGGAAGGGATCATAAAGACAGAACGTGGAGGCCAAAGCCGGACTACCATCGATCTGAAGTACGATTAAAGCCTGCCTTGCAAAGCTGAAGACATAAAGCCGGATACTACATCATCATTGAAGGCAAGTTCGTGGGCTACTGAGGGAGTCCTGGATTCGGGGGTCCCTAGGTGTCTGGCCTATCTAATACGGGCCGGACTGGTGGGCCGTGAAGATAGAGTGCAGAATCATCCCACGTGTCCGGGTAGGACTCCAGTATGCGTGGATAGCAAGATTTGTGTTCGGATAAGTCTTTTCCTTCCCCTATAAACCAACTCTGTACAACCCTAGGCCCCTCCGATGTCTATATAAACTGAAGGGTTTAGTTCATAGGGAGGATCATCATATTCATAGGCTAGACAAGCTAGGGTTTAGCCAATACAATCTCGAGGTAGATTAACTCTTGTAACCCCTATACTCATCGAATACAATCAAGAAGGACGTAGGGTTTTACCTCCTTTAAGAGGGCCCAAAACTGTGTAAACATTGTGTCCCTTTGTTAATTGTTACCATTGATCCTCAGACGCACATCTTGGGCCCCCCCTACCCGAGATCTGCTGGTTTTGACACCAACAAAGGGCGTTTAACAATAGCGCTTGTTGGGAGGCAACCCAATTTTATTTTTGTTCCCGTTTTGCTTTGAATAATTCATCTAGCCTCTGGTTAGATGTGGTTTTTTATTTTATTTAGTGTTTGTGCCAAGCAAGATCTTTGGGATAGCTTACGGTGATAATTATTTTGATCCTGCAGAAAAACAGATACTTTTGCGCCCAGTAAATAATTTCCTGGATTTTATTGAAACATGCTTTTGATCTGATACTGTTTGCTCTTGATCGGTGCGTAAATTACCCAGGTTGTCCTAATTTTTCAGAATTTTTGGACTTACGGAAGTATTCGGGAGTTATAGATTTCTACAGACTGTTCTGTTTTCGACAGATTCTGTTTTCTATGTGTTATTTGCTTATTTTGATGAATCTATGGGTAGTATCGGGGGGTATGAACCATGGAAAAGTTGGAATACAGTAGATATTACACCAATATAAATAAAGAATGAGTTTGCAACAATACCATAAAGTGGTGATTTATTTTCTTATACTAACAGAGCTTATGAGATTTTCTGTTGAGTTTTGTGTTGTGAAGTTTTCAAGTTTTGGGTAAGGATTTGATGGACTATGGAATAAGGAGTGGCAAGAGCCTAAGCTTGGGGATGCCCAAGGCACCCCAAGGTAATATTCAAGGACAACCAAGAGCCTAAGCTTGGAGATGCCCCGGAAGGCATATCCTCTTTCGACTTCGTCTATCGGTAACTTTACTTGAGGCTATATTTTTATTCATCGCATGATATGTGTTTTGCTTGGAACGTCTTGTCTGATTTAAGTCTTTGCTTTTTTAGTTTGCCACAGTCATCCTTGATGTACACACCTTTTGAGAGGGACACACATGAATCGTGATTTATTAGAATACTCTATGTGCTTCACTTATATCTTTTGAGCCAGGCAATATTGCTCTAGTGCTTCACTTATATCTTTCTAGAGCACGGCGATGGTTTTATCTTATAGAAATTGATGAACTCTCATGCTTCACTTATATTATTTTGAGAGTCTCTAAACAACATGGTAATTTGCTTTGGTTATAATTTTAGTTCTAATATGATAGGCATCCAAGATGGATATAATAAAAACCCTCATATAAAGTGCATTGAATACTATGAGAAGTTCGATTCCTTATGATTGTTTTGAGATATGAAGATGGTGATATTAGAGTCATGCTAGTGGAGTAATTTTGAATTCGAGAAAATACTTGTGTTGAGGTTTGTGATTCCCGTAGCATGCACATATGGTGAACCTTTATGTAAGAAGTTGGAGCATGAGGTATTTTTTGATTGTCATCCTTTGTGTGGAGGTCGGGATCACAGGATGGTTAACTCCTACCAACCCTTCCCCTAGGAGCATGCGCGTAGTGCTTGGTTTCGATGACTAATAGATTTTTTTCAATAAGTATGTGAGTTCTTTATGACTAATGTTGAGTCCGCGGATTATACGCACTCTCCCCTTCCACCATTGCTAGCCTCTCTTGTGCCGTGCAACTTTCGCCGGTACCATACACCCACCATATACCTTCCTCAAAACAGCCACCATACCTACCTATTATGGCATTTCCATAGCCATTTTGAGATATATTGCCATGCAACTTTCCACCGTTCCGTTTATTATGATGCGTTTCGTCATTGTCATATTGCTTTGCATGATCATGTAGTTGACATCATATTTGTGGCAAAGCCACCTTTCATAATTCATTCATACATGTCACTCTTGATTCATTGCACATCCCGGTACACCGCTAGAGGCATTCACATAGAGTCATATTTTTGTTCTAAGTATCAAGTTGTAATTTTCCGAGTTGTAAGTAAATAGAAGTGTGATGATCATCATTATTAGAGCATTGTCCAATGTGAGGAAATAAAAAAATAGAAAAAAAGAGAGGCCAAAGAAGCCAAAATAAAAAAAGAGGCCAAATGTAACATCCCTAAATTCGAAATTTTGGAATGTTATATTAAATAAATAGTTTTGAATGTTTGCTTGATTGTTGTGTGAATGATTGAGTGAAATTGGGTGCAATTTGAAACCTTTGAAAGTTGAATGAGAGGGAATAAAAGGACTTTCCCAAAAGTGTTTCCATCTAAAATGATTTGAAACCTCATTTGAAAGTAATGGAAACTTCATGCCACTCAAGGACTTTCAAAAGAGGAGATGAGATGACTTCTCCAAATTTCAAAAGAAAGAGAGTGGGGAGTTAAACCACTTTTGAAATTCCATTTGGAATCCTTCCGATTTGAATAGTTTCAAATTCCTCTGACCCATTTCAAAATAAAGAGAAGAGTAATATGACACTCCAAATCAAGGGCAAATTTGAAATATATTTGAATGAGGAAAAACAGAAAAGATTTGGAACTGGTTTGAATTTCTATTACAAAACCATTTAGGAGTTATTTGGCTTTTGATCAAATTGTTTTTCTCCTAAAAATAAATAAATGCAAATAAGGGTAAAATGATTCCCTTCAATGAAAAATTAAGAGAAAATAATTTTGAAATAATTTTGGTATTTTAAAAATGATTTTTATTGGGTTTTATTGCAACAGAAGTATTGTTTGCTTTATTCGAATTTTTGTTGATTTTATTTGAACTTGGAAAATAGTTCACGTTTTAGGAAATATTTTTCTGAATTTTTTGATATATAATATGCTTATATTTTTTATTATATTGTATTTTCCCTCCCCACTATTTTTTTAAAAAAGCCCGTGAGGCCATGTGCGCCGGCCGCCCCAGCGGAGGCCAGCGCTAGGGCTAGCCCACGCTTGCACGCTCGCTCGGGTGGACTCCGAGGAGCCGCCACCAATAGTTCTCGTTCTATCTCTCTCACACTTTTTTTCTTCCTTCTTTCTTTCTCTGGCGCATGGACCCACCTCTCCTTTCTTTTTCTCCACGAAGAACAGAACCACACGCGTTCACGCTCCAGACACCACTCCGCGTCGGATTTCTTGGAAACCATATCCCTAGTCAACCCCTCGTCCAAGCCTCATGTCCTATAAATAGCCACGACCATCCTCTTATGATTCCTTTTGAAACCCCTCACCAAAACCCACTGTATCGCACGCCCTTGTTGTTTGCATCTCGCCAGAACCAAGACGGTTCATCGTAGATCCCGAGGCTGGTGAGTAACCCCGAACCACCAAATCTTGTCCAACATACTTCTTTCGTCATTATGCATCTCCTTGACATTGTTTCGTTGTCCAGGGAACACCGAAACCTCATCCTCAACCTCGTCCGCCGTCGCCGGAGCTCCCGGTTCATAGGAGCTTATCGAGTCGCCCCACTAGCCCTGGACATCCCCAACCTCCATCGTCAACAAAAATTGGACCCCCTTGGACTTCCCCATCCACTAGACATCGCCGTCTCCGCCGCCGGTCACCGGAGCCGTCGCCCCCGCCGACCTACACGAGCTCTTCTATGTAAGCGAGTGCTCCCCCTCTTCGTTTTTTTTTTCTTTCTTCAGATTGAATCGTTGTGTTAGATTAGATCGGTTTAGTAAGTCGTTTTTTTCATTAGATCGGTTTTTAGTTTACGGTTTAGATTTAAATCGGTTTGTCGGTCTTCTGTTAAAAACGTACGCACACGTTTTCTGCTAATCTTCGGCCTAGCGTAGTAATAACTACAGATCTCCATCGCTTAGCCCCGTAGCAATAGGCCACATTGTTTTTTTCTTCTTATTTTCGTTTCTGTTTAAAAAAACAGAAAAGTTCCAATCTTAGATATTCTATATCTTTTAGGCTGTTAATCCAAATTGAGTGATTCTTTTTGCATTAGTTTTATAATTTCTTGAAGTTTCTGTTAGTCCAATTGGATTTCAGGTTTGAGTAGTTTAAATTTGAATTTGATGGAATATGTTCAAATTAGTATTTTTGCCATAACTTGATTTTAAAAATAGGTTTTTAATTAATTATTTTTGCTACTGTTTTGTTTTGACCTTGCCTATCAGTAGGATTAGTTTGGATAATTTTTAGAATTTATTAAAATTAGTTTACTTCGAAAACTGTGCTATTTTGCTTTTATTACATTGTTGTTGTTTTCTTTTCTTTTAAATTGTTTTAAAATTATTTTTATTTTGCTTAGATTAGTTTCTATAGTGCTAGAAGATGAACTTTTATTTACAGAAAAATAATTTATATTATTTTATTTTCTTACTAGTTTTGTTCTAGGCGCAAATAGAGTTTTAAAATAGCTTTTAATGTGTTTCCTTTTTGCAAAAAAAACTTATGTTATTTTCTTTTCGGTTAGTTAATAAAAAAAATCTTGTTTTGGTTCTATTAAAGAAAGTTTTAGTAGGATAAAACTATTTTCTAGTTTGTTTTGCTTGAAGTAATGAAAGTCGTGTTGAGTTCATCGATTTTCTTTGGTTTTGTTTTGATTGCTAGAATTGATTGTCAGAATGTTTGCTTATATGAATGCTATGTTTGTTAATATAGATTTTCAATGGAGTAACAATTAGTTCTACCAAGTCATTATTCCGAGAGCGATATTATCTTCATCAAGTAATACTAGGCAAGTTCACTTTGACCATGCTTTTCATACCTATGTTTTATTGCATTTAGTGTCATCATTGCAACAATCGTTCAGTAGTGTTATTGAATCTTGTAGTTGAGTAGAATTGCATGAGGTAGGAACCCATCTCCCTGTTATCAAGCCCAGGACGTTGTTTAGTTTCAATGCTACGCTATAGTAGACGGGGTTGGTATGAGTGCTCGGGAGTGGTGTGAGAATGGAGGACTCTACGCCAATGACGACAACTTCATGATGGCATCGACAAGGACTGCATCTTCAGGACCTTAAGACTTCAAGACCTCATGATTTCGAGACTCGAGACAAGAATTCAATACACACAACTGGGTGAAGGACGATTGACGGGCACCCTGGAGAAACCATTGGATGGCCAGGATGCATGGAAAAGCGCCATGACATCTTGCGGAAAGCTTCACCCAGACTCAAGAGACGGAAGAATACTTCATGCCCGGAAGCTTACTTGTGCAACCGCAAGTCACTATGGGCTTTGGCTTGGTTGACCTTAGTTGTGACTCTGGCTGGGACGGTGCTAGCTGATGTAGAACTATGGTAGGATTGGATAAGCACTAGACAGCGGTCAGGGGAACTCTTCGAAAGACCATGTTTCGGTCATCTTGTTCTCAAACACCCTGAAGTGCGAGAACGTAAAGAGAGGGACCGAATCTTGCGGGTAAAGTGTACAAAACTCTGTAGAGGGTTAAAACCTAATCGATTAGCCGTGTCCCTGGTTACGGACAATTTGAGCCTCTGGACTTGGATCTATCTCAGAACTCTCAACACCGTACTGAAAACTTAATTGTGGGCAACTTATGATGATTTGGGCTATGAGACATCGGTTGGCGGAACCATGTCATGATAAAAAACTCCATAGTACAGACTCCAGTTATTCCTTTGATGTAGGAAAAATAAAACCAGCTTTTCTGCAAAACAAAACTCAGACACAGAGCCAAAAAGCCATATTGCATATAGAATAGTTTTATCATCTGCCTTCTCTTATTGTGATCTTGCCGGTTCATTCAATGTACTGACCTACACGGCTGCAACGTATCATGTTGCAGATACTTTCTTCCGACAAGTAAGAATACGGTACAGGGTTACGGTCTACACTCAACCGCCGATGGCGTTGATGGGACTCCACACCCGACTATTTGTTTCCATTGTGGCTTATGAGGTACATATATACATATATACATATATATATATATATATATATATATATATATATATATATATATATATCAGTTTTACGTTATTTATACATGTGATTGCACTTTGATATATACACTGATGTACTGTGTGTGCCAGCATACAGATCCAGGGATGGCACGGATACACAGAGGCTTGACCGTCTGAGGTCGGGACAAGACACTGATACGTCTCCAACGTATCTATAATTTTTGATTGCTCCATGCTACTTTATCTACTGTTTTAGGCAATATTGGGCTTTATTATCCACTTTTATATTATTTTTGGGACTAACCTATTAACCGGAGGCCCAGCCCAGATTTGCTGTTTTATGCCTATTTCAGTGTTTCGAGGAAAAGGAATATCAGACGGAGTCAAAACGGAACGAAATCAACTGGTGAAGTTAATTTTGGAAGGAAACCAACCTGATGGGCTTGGAGTGAACGTCAGGGGAGTCCCCGGCTGCCCACGAGGGTGGGGGCGCGCCCCCTAGGCGCGCCCTCCTACCTTGTGAGCACCCCGGAGGTCCACCGACGTACCCCCTGCACCCATATATACCTACGTACCCTAAAACTTCCAAAACAGAAGATAGATCGGGAGTTCCGCCGCTGCAAGCCTCTGTAGCCACCAAAAACCTCTCGGGAGCCCGTTCCGGCACCCTGCCGGAGGGGGATCCCATCAGCGGTGGCCATCTTCATCATCCCGGCACTATCCATGACGAGGAGGGAGTAGTTCACCCTCGGGGCTGAGGGTATGTACCGGTAGCTATGTGCTTGATCTCTCTCTCTCTCTCTCGTGTTCTCTCTCGTGTTCCATCTATGGCACGATCTTGATGTATCCCGAGCTTTGCTATTGTAGTTGGATCTTATGATGTTTCTCCCCCTCTACTCTCTTGTGATGAATTGAGTTTCCCCTTTGAAGTTTTCTTATCGGATTGAGTCTTTTATGAGAACACTTGAAGTATGTCTTGCCGTGATTATCTGTGGTGATAATGGGATATCATGTGCCTCTTGATGTATGTTTTGGTGATCAACTTGCGGGTTTTGTGACATTGGGAACCTATGCATAGGGGTTGGCACACGTTCTTGACTCTCCGATAGAAACTTTGGGGCACTCTTTGAAGTACTTTTATGTTGGTTGGATGGATCTGATATTGTGTGATGCATTCGTATAATCATGCCCACGGATACTTGAGGTGACAATGGAGTATCTAGGTGACATTAGGGTTTTGGTTGATTTGCGTCTTAAGGTGTTATTCTAGTATGAACTCTATGATGGATCGAGCGGAAAGAATAGCTTTATGTTATTTTACTATGAACTCTTTTATAGATTGATCCGAAAGCATAACTTTGAGGTGGTTTCGTACCCTACCATATTCTCTACGTTTGTTCTCTACTATTAGTGGCTTTGGAGTGACTCTTTGTTGCATGTTGAGGGCTTGTCATATTATCTATCTATGTTATTATTGTTGAGAGAACTTGCACTAGTGAAAGTATGAACCCTAGGCCTTGTTTCCTATCATTGCAATATCGTTTACGCTCACTTTTATCACTTGTTACCTTGCTGTTTTTATTATTTCAGATTACAAAAATCTATATCTACCATCCATATTGCACTTGTATCACCATCTCTTCGCTGAACTAGTGCACGTATACAATTTGCCATTGTATTGGGTGTGTTGGGAACACAAGATACTCTTTGTTATTTGGTTGCAGGGTTGTTTGAGAGAGACCGTCTTCATCCTACGCCTCCTACGGATTGATAAACCTTAGGTCATCCACTTGAGGGAAATTTGCTACTGTCCTACAAACCTGTGCACTTGCAGGCCCAACAACGTCTACAAGAAGAAGGTTGTGTCGTAGACATCAAGCTCTTTTCTGGCGCCGTTGCCGGGGAGGTGAGTGCTTGAAGGTATATCTTTAGATCTTGCAATCGAATCTTTTTGTTTCTTGTTTTAGCACTAGTTTAGTTTACAAAAGAAAACTACAAAAAAAAATGGAATTAAGGATGCCTCATATGCTTCATCTTTTTAATGTCTTTCGTGAGTATGATGGAAAGGATAATTGTGCTCAAGTGCTAGAAGAAGAAATCTCTAAATTGTTTGGCACTAAATATTTGAATGATGAGCATGATTGCAATGTTGTTAGTACGAATTCTTTAAATATCCATGATGCTAATGATATGCAAAGCCACAAGCTTGGGGAAGCTATGTTTGATGAAGATGATATTTTTTGTCCCCCAAGCTTTGATGAGCAAATTTACTATGATGAAAGCATGCCTCCTATCTATGATGATTATTGTGATGACACGTATGCTTTAAAGAATAATGATAACCATGAAACTTGTTATCTTGATCTTAATTTTCAATCATATGATAGTTATTTTGTTGAGTTTGCTCCCACTACTATTCATGAGAAGAATTTTGCTTATGTGGAGAGTAGTAAATTTTCTATGCTTGTAGATCATGAAAAGAATGCTTTAGGTGCTGGTTATATTGTTGAATTCATTCATGATGCTACTGAAAATTATTATGAGGGAGGAATATATGCTTGTAGGAATTGCAATAATGTCAAGTTTCCTCTCTATGTGCTTAAAATCTTGAAGTTATGCTTGTTTTACCTTCCTATGCAAGTTGATTATTGTTCTCATAAGTTGTTTGCTCACAAAATCCCTATGCATAGGGAGTGGGTTAGGCTTAAATGTGCTAGTCATATGCTTCATGATGCTCCCGTTATGTTTCAATTCTTATCTTTTATGTGAGCATCATTGTCATCATCATGCCTAGCTAGAAAGGCACTGAAGAAAAGCGCTTGTTGGGAGACAACTCAATACTTATCCTTACTGTTTTCGGCTGTTCACATGATTATGCTACTGTAGTAATCATGTTTTATAGCTTTTGTTTCAGGATGGCTTAAGGTGATAGTTGTGTTGATCCTGCTGAAAATCAGAAACTTTTGCACCCAGTAAATTAGTTTTGTTAATTCACATAAACGTTCTTCTGATCTGATTCTTTTTGCTATGGATTGGTACTCAAATTGCCTAGGACTTCCTAATTTGGTAGGATTTTTAGAGTTCCAGAAGTATACGTTTGATACAGATTACTACAGATTGTTCTGTTTTTGACAGATTCTGTTTTCTATGTGTTGTTTGCTTATTTTGATGAATCTATGAGTAGTATCGGAGGGTATGAACCATAGATAAGCTGGATTATAGTAGATATTACACCAATATTAATTTAGAATGAGTTCATTACAGTACCTAAGTGGTTGTTTTATTCTCTTATACTAACGGAGCTTACGAGTTTTCTGTTGAGTTTTGTGTTGTGGAGTTTTCAAGTTTTTGGTAAAAGATTCGATGGACTATGGAATAAGGAGTGGAAAAGATCCTAAGCTTGGGGATGCCCATGGAACCCCAAGATATTCAAGGATAACCAAGAGCCTAAGCTTGGGGATGCCCCGGAAGGCATCCCCTCTTTCGTCTTCGTTCATTGGTAACATTACTTGGAGCTATATTTTTATTCACCACATGATATGTGTTTTGCTTGGAGCGTCATTTCCTTTTGTTAGTATTTGCTTTCTGTTAGTTAGAATAATGTTTTGCATCTTTAGTTTCAATAAAGAAGTCAAGGATAGCCTTTGCCATGTTTATTTTGCTAGTATACATGTTGCTGTTTGAAAACAGAAAGTTTACCGCTGTTGCAAAAATTCCGTAGAAAATACAGAAAGTGTTATAATGTTGAATCTTTTTGCATATTGAGCTCTGATAAATTTATTACAGTGGGAATTTTAGTTCATAATTTTTGGAGTTAGTGAAGTATGATGACTCTTGCATTCTTTACAGACTGTACTGTTTTGACAGATTGCTGTTATGGTTGCATTGTTTGCATATGTTTGCTTGTTTAATGATTCTATTTGGTGATAGGAGTATTAAATATGCAGAGGCATTTAGTATTCAATGTTGAATAATAATTTTAGTGATTTGTTACAGTAGAAAATGATAAGGTTTTGCATTGGTTTATACTAACCTATCTCACGAGTTCTTGTTGAGTTTGTTGTGAATGAAGCTTTTGATAAAAAGAGAAACCATGATATGAGAGGAATTAAGGAGACACAAAAGCTCAAGCTTGGGGATGCCCAAGGCACCCAAAGATAATATTTCAAGAAGTCTCAAGCATCTAAGCTTGGGGATGCCCCGGTAGGCATCCCACCTTTCTTCTTCAACAACTATCGGTTAGTATCGGTCGAGCCTAAGTTTTTGCTTCTTCACATGACTTTTGCTATCCTTGCAATGTTCTCTTTAGCTTTGCCTGCTGTTTGAATAAAGTATCAAGATCCTAAATTATTAAATGAGAGAGAGTCTCCGCATAGTTGCATAATTATTTAGCTACTCATTGACCTTCACTTATATCTTTCGGAGTAGTTTGTCATTTGCTCTAGTACTTCACTTATATCTTTTAGAGCATGGTGGTAGTTTTATTTTGGAGAAATAGATGAACTCTCATACTTCAATTATATTATTTTGAGAGTCTTAAATAGCATGGTAATTTTCTTAATGTTAATATAGTTTGTATTCAAGATATGTGAAACTTTCTTTTGAGTGCGTTGAATACTAAGATAAGTTTGATGATTGATAATTGTTTTGAGATATGGAGGTGATAATACCAAAGTCGTGCTAGTTGAGTGATTGTGAATTTGAGAAATGCTTGTGTTGAAGTTAGCAAGTCTCGTAGCATGCACGTATGGTTAAAGTTGTGTAACAAATTTGAAACATGAAGTGTACCTGGCTTGTGCATCCTTATGAGCGGCGGTCGGGGACGAGCGATGGTCTTTTCCTACCAATCTATCCCCCTAGGAGCATGCGCGTAGTACTTGATTTTTGATGGATTCTAAATTTTTGAAATAAGTATATGAGTTCTTTTGACTAATGTTGAGTCCATGGATTATACGCACTCTCACCTTTCCGCCTTTGCTAGCCTCTTCGGTACCGTGCATTTCCCTTTCTCACCTTGAGAGTTGGTGCAAACTTCGCCGGTGCATCCAAACCCCGTGATACGATACGCTCTATCACACATAAACCTCCTTATATCTTCCTCAAAACAGCCACCATACCTACCTATCATGGCATTTCCATAGCCATTCCAAGAAATATTGCCATGCAACTTCCATCATCTTCATCATGACATACATTACTTTTGTCATATTGCCATTGCATGATCATGTAGTTGACATCATATTTGTGGCAAAGCCACCATGCATTATTTTTCATACATGTCACTCTTGATTCATTGCACCATCTCGCTACACCGCCGGAGGCATTCATATAGAGTCATATCTTGTTCTAAGTTTCGAGTTGTAATGCTTATGTTGTAATCAATAGAAGTGTGATGATCATCATTATTAGAGCATTGCCCAGAAAAAAGAGAAAGGCCAAAAAAAAAGAAAAAAAGAAAGGGCAATGCTACTATCTCTTTTCCACACTTGGGCTTCAAAGTAGCACCTTGTTCTTCATGTAGTGAGTCTCATATATTGTGCTTCAAAGTAGCACCTTGTTCTTCATGTAGTGAGTCTCATAAGTGTATTTTTATACTAGTGGGAATTTTTCATTATAGAACTTGGCTTGTATATTCCTACGATGGGCTTCCTCAAATGCCCTAGGTCTTCGTGAGCAAGCGAGTTGGATGCACACCCACTAGTTTTCTTTTGTTGAACATTCCTAGCTCTAGTGCATCCGTTGCGTGGCAATCCCTACTCCTCATGTTGACATCAATTGATGGGCATCTCCATAGCCCGTTGATTAGCCTCGTCAATGTGAGACTTTCTCCTTTTTTGTCTTCTCCACACAATCCCCATCATCATATTCTATTCCACCCATAGTGATATATCCATGGCTCACGCTCATGTATTGCGTGAAGGTTGAAAAAGTTTGAGATTATTTAAGTATGAAACAATTGCTTGGCTTGTCATCGGGGGTATAGAAGTTGGGAACATATTTGTGTGACGAAAATGAAGCATAGCCTAACTATATGATTTTGTAGGGATGAACTTTCTTTTGCCATGTTATTTTGAGAAGACATGATTGCTTTGATTAGTATGCTTGAAGTATTATTATTTTTGTGTCAGTATGAACTTTATCTTGAATCTTTTGGATCTGAATATTCATATCACAATTAAGATTTATATTGAAATTACGCCAAAGTATCACACCGCATCAAAAATTCTTTTTTATCATTTACCTACTCGAGGACAGCAGGAATTAAGCTTGGGGATGCTTGATACGTCTCCAACGTATCTATAATTTTTGATTGCTCCATGCTACTTTATCTACTGTTTTAGGCAATATTGGGCTTTATTATCCACTTTTATATTATTTTTGGGACTAACCTATTAACCGGAGGCCCAGCCCAGATTTGCTGTTTTATGCCTATTTCAGTGTTTCGAGGAAAAGGAATATCTGACGGAGTCAAAACAGAACGAAATCAACTGGAGAAGTTAATTTTGGAAGGAAACCAACCTGATGGGCTTGGAGTGCATGTCAAGGGAGTCCCGGGCTGCCGACGAGGGTGAGGGGCGCGCCCCCTACCTCGTGAGCACCCCGGAGGTCCACCGACATACCCCTGCACCCATATATACCTACGTACCCTAAAACTTCCAAAACAGAAGATAGATCGGGAGTTCCGCCGCCGCAAGCCTCTGTAGCCACCAAAAACCTCTCGGGAGCCCGTTCCGGCACCCTACCGGAGGGGGATCTCATCACTGGTGGCCATCTTCATCATCCCGGTGCTATCCGTGACGAGGAGGGAGTAGTTCACCCTCGGGGCTGAGGGTATGTACCAGTAGCTATGTCTTTGATCTCTCTCTCTCTCTCTCTCTCTCTCTCTCTCTCTCGTGTGCTCTCTCGCGTTCCATCTATGGCACGATCTTGATGTATCCTGAGCTTTGCTATTGTAGTTGGATCTTATGATGTTTCTCCCCCTCTACTCTCTTGTGATGAATTGAGTTTCCCCTTTGAAGTTTTCTTATCGGATTGAGTCTTTTATGAGAACAGTTGATGTATGTCTTGCCGTGATTATCTGTGGTGAGAATGGGATATCATGTGCCACTTGATGTATATTTTGGTGATCAACTTGCGGGTTTTGTGACATTGGGAACCTATGCATAGGGTTTGGCACACGTTCTTGACTCTCCGATAGAAACTTTGGGGCACTCTTTGAAGTAATTTTATGTTGGTTGGATGAATCTGAGATTATGTGATGCATATCGTATAATCATGCCCACGGATACTTGAGGTGACAATGGAGTATCTAGGTGACATTAGGGTTTTGGTTGATTTGTGTCTTAAGGTGTTATTCTAGTATGAACTCTATGATGGATCGAGCGGAAAGAATAGCTTTATGTTATTTTACTAGGAACTCTTTTATAGATTGATCCGAAAGAATAACTTTGAGGTGGTTTCGTACCCTACCATAATCTCTAGGTTTGTTCTCCGCTATTAGTGGCTTTGGAGTGACTCTTTGTTGCATGTTGAGGGCTTGTCATATTATCTATTTATGTTATTATTGTTGGGAGAACTTGCACTAGTGAAAGTATGAACCCTAGGCCTTGTTTCCTATCATTGCAATACCGTTTACGGTCACTTTTATCACTTGTTACCTTCCTGTTTTTATTATTTCAGATTACAAAAACCTATATCTACCATCCATATTGCACTTGTATCACCATCTCTTCGCCGAACTAGTGCACCTATACAATTTGCCATTGTATTGGGTGTGTTGGGGACACAAGAGACTCTTTGTTATTTGGTTGCAGGGTTGTTTGAGAGAGACAATCTTCATCCTACGCCTCCTACGGATTGATAAACCTTAGGTCATCCACTTGAGGGAAATTTGCTACTGTCCTACAAACCTTTGCACTTGCAAGCCCAACAACGTCTACAAGAAGAAGGTTGTGTAGTAGACATCACACACCAAAGAAGCCGAAGAAAAAAAGGAAAAAGGGAAAAATGAGAAGAAAAAGAAGAAAAGAGAGAGAAAAAGAGAGAATGGACAATGTTACTATCCTTTTTCCACACTTGTGCTTCAAAGTAGCACCATGATCTTCATGATAGAGAGTCTCCTATTTTGTCACTTTCATATACTAGTGGGAATTTTTCATTATAGAACTTGGCTTGTATATTCCAACGATGGGCTTCGTCAAATCACCCTAGGTCTTCATGAGCAAGCAAGTTGGATGCACACCCACTTTGTTTTTATTTTTGGGCTTTCATAAACTTATAGCTCTAGTGCATTCGTTGCATGGCAATCCCTACTCACTCACATTAATATCTATTGATGGGCATCTCCATAGCCCGTTGATACGCCTAGTTGATGTGAGACTATCTCCCTCTTTTTACCTTCTCCACAATCACCATTCTATTCCACCTATAGTGCTATGTCCATGGTTCACGCTCATGTATTGCGTGAAAGTTGAATAAGTTTGAGAATACTAAAGTATGAAACAATTACTTGGCTGAAACCGGGGTTGTGGATGATTTGAATATTTTGTGTGATGAAGATGGAGCATAGCCAGACTATATTTTTTTGTAGGGATAAGCTTTATTTGGCCATGTTATTTTGAGAAGACATAATTGCCTTGTTAGTATGCTTGAAGTATTATTGTTTTTATGTCAATATTAAACTTTTATTTTGAATCATTCGGATCTCACATTCATGCCACAATAGAGAGAATTACATGGATAAATATGTTAGGTAGAATTCCACATCAAAATTTCTGTTTTTATCATTTACCTACTCGAGGACGAGCAGGAATTAAGCTTGGGGATGCTTGATACGTCTCCAATGTATCTATAATTTTTGATTGTTCCATGCTATTATATTATCTGTTTTGGATGTTTTATATGCATTATTATGCTATTTTATATTATTTTTGGGACTAACCTATTAATCTAGAGCCCAGTGCCAGTTCCTGTTTTTTTTCCCGTTTTAGAGTTTTGCTGAAAAGGAATACCAAATGGAGTCCAAACGGAATAAAACTTTCACGATGATCTTTCTTGGACAAAAAGCAAACCCGAAGATTTGGAGATGAAGTCGGAGGAGTAACGAGGCGGCCACAAGGCTGGAGGGCGTGCCCCCTGTCTTGTGTGCCCCTCGTGGGTCTCCTGACCTAATTTCTACGCCTATATATTCTCTTATACCCCAAAACCATCATGGGCATCCACGAAAACACTTTTCCACCGCCGCAACCTTATGTACCCGTGAGATGCCATCTAGGAGCCTTTTCCGATGTCCTACCAGAGGGTGATTCGATCACGGAGGGCTTCTACATCAACACCATTGCCCTTCCAAGGAAGCGTGAGTTGTTTACCTCAGACCTACGGGTCCATAGCTAGTAGCTAGATGGCTTGTTCTCTCTCTCTTTGATTCTCAATACGATGTTCTCCTCAATGTTCTTGAAGATCTATTCGATGTAATACGCTTTTGCGGTGTGTTTGCCGAGATCCGATGAATTGTGGATTTATGATCAGATTATCTAAGAATGTTATTTGAATCTTCTCTGAATTCTTATATGCATGATTTGATGTCTTTGCAAGTCTCTTCGAATTATCGGTTTCGTTTGGCCAACTAGATCGGTTCTTCTTGCATTGGGAGAAGTTCTTAGCTTTGGGTTCAATCTTGTGGTGTCCTTTCCTAGTGACAGTAGGGGCAGCAAGGTACGTATTGTATTGTTGGCATCAAGGATAAAAGGATGGGATTTTCATCATATTGCTTGAGTTAATTCCTCTACATCATGTCATCTTACTTAATTAGTTACTCCGTTCTTTATGAACTTAATACTCTAGATGCATGCTGGATAGCGGTCGATGTGTGGAGTAATAGTAGTAGATGCAGGCAGGAGTCGATCTACTTGACACGGACGTGATGCCTATATTCATGATCATTGCCTTAGACATCGTCATAACTTTATGCTTTTCTATCAATTGCTCGGCAGTAATTTGTTCACCCACCGTATTATTTTCTATCTTGAGAGAAGCCTCTAGTGAATCCTATGGGCCCGAGGTCTCTTTTCCATCATATAAGTTCCGTTTTCCATCATATAAGTTCCATTTTCCATCATATAAGTTCTCTTTTCCATCATACAAGTTTCCAATCTACTATTCTTGCAATCTTTTACTTTTTGATCTATAAACCAAAATACCAAAAATATTTACTTTATCGTTTATCTATCTCTATCAGATCTCACTTTTGCAAGTAGCCATGAAGGGATTGACAACCCCTTTATCGCGTTGGGTGCAAGTTTGTTTGATTATTTGTGCAGGTATTCGGTGATTTGTGCATTGTCTCCTACTAGATTGATACCTTGGTTCTCAAACTAAGGGAAATACTTATCTCTACTTTGCTACATCACCCTTTTCTCTTCAAGGGAAAAACCAACGCAAGCTCAAGATGTAGCATTGACGCGGTATGGTGCCTTATTAGGAAGAGGTGCTCCGGGGATGTGGTCGATGCGGTGTTCGATGCCATGAAGAGGAGGTAGACCTAGAGGTAGCTCGTCAGGGAATACATCTTGGAATTCCTGCAATAGAGAAGACAACACGAAAGGTAGATTGTGAGAGGTGTTAGTCCTTCTCACTTCATCCTTGCACAAAAGGACATAGTGCATAACACTTGATGGGTGCTCACACATTTCCCTCATCTCACTCTTGGTAGCGAATAACAATAAGTTTTTCTTGTCACTCATCATGGAGGCACTCAATTTGGGCTTGTGGCTCTCACTCCCTTTTGGGTGGCTCACTTTGTCACTATTCTCTCCATGATGGGTGGTTACTTGCACTACAAAAAAATACACTTCCGTGATGATACGTGTTTTTCACAGTAGGTCACGTTTTTTGTCATGCATGTACATCCATGACGATTTTATGATAGAATCAAGATAGTCATACCTGTGCTGTCATAGAAGTGTTCCATGACATTACCAAAATTATCATCACGGAAGTGTCCATTTCCATGATGATAAATCACGCGTCATAGAATTGCTTTCGTCAAGGGTGACCGACACGTGGCATCCACCGTAATGGGTCGCCGTTAAGCTATCGGGTTATGGTTTGGATCTGACAACCTGTTAACAGCCCCGACCAATGGGGATTTTCCACGTGTAAAATTCTCAGTGGCCAGAGGGACCACGTGTCGCCTCACGATGGGACAGATGTCATCCACTCATTAGACCGAAGGCGCCTATGATATGTCAACATGTGGCACTGCCCAACAAAGGCCCATTCCAGTGAAAAGGCCACCATTTGACTTGGTCAAAAGGTAGCGGGCCAACCCACAACCTGCTAAATCACGGCCCATTATGGCTTACCCGAATTTGGCCCAGTAGCTTCATTTGGGCCGTCCAATATAATTCCAGCCCATTGTAACTTCCGGCCCATGTATGGCCCACGGCGTATTTCGGCCCATAGGAGGCCCTTTGTATCTCTGGGCCCACTAAAGGCTCGAGAAGAAACTGACCCATAATGAGCAGTGTATCGCTTTATACCCATTAACGACCCATTATTCCGTCAGTAGTTTCCAGCCGATGTTAACTTTCAGTCTTCTAAGGGCCCATTTATTCTTGGGCTTATTTCCAGAATTCGATTACTTACGGTCTGTTACTAGCCTGTCTCGCTTGTGGGCCAAATTCAGCCCGTGGTTACAGTTGGCATGTTTGTCGCCCGTTAACCAATTGGGATGTTTTCATAGCGTCATCAAATACGGCCTACTAATGGCCCGTTATGGTCGGGCCATAAAGCAGACGACTTCCACTATAGCCCGTTTAAGGCCCACTTGGCGGACTGTTCATTGGTCCACGAATAGTACGACCCACATTTGGCGAAACAATTATATGGCATGTAGAAGGCCCACGGATCCGACGGCCCGTAGAAGGCCCACAGATCGTACGGCCCATGGAAGGCCCATGGATCATACGACCCATCGAGGCTAATGGATCGTACGGCCCGTACATGGCCCATGGTCACTACAATGTTTGGGCAAGTTGGCCCCCGTTTGAACAATATAGCATATTCAAAGAATTATCCTACTCTATACTATCAACTCTAAAAAACATACACTATACGATAAAGAGACTAAGGCATAGAAACGTAGAATAATCCTACACTATACGATAAAGAAATTACAGCTGATTATACCCACTGGGCAATATGGTTCGACACCAGTGAGAATAAAGCATACACAAACAACAAATTACATACACTGGGCAAATACAACTCATACATCATGGACGCGCATCAACAGAGCTTACCATTTGAACTATAATCTCTTCAGAAAATAAGATTGGCCGGATTCATATAGCACAAATTTCAGTCTACAAAATCTCCAATTCCTTCATGGTTACCTTAGTCTCTCGTTTCATTTTCTTGACTCCTGCATGCAAGTCTAGTCTCAACTTTTTGATTGCACGTTCAAAATCATGTACGTGTTTTCTTGCCACCTCTAGTTGATGCTCGAGAACATCAGCACATTCCAATTCCAATCCATAATCATTTGGTAACGGCCATGCCGCATTGCTCGCAGATCTTTGTGTTGATGTCACTTCATCCTGAAATGTTTCTGTAAGTACACATGACTAGGGCAAAAATGTAGATACAATAGTTAAGCGAGCAAGACAGACTATTTTGTGCATGGCAAAACAGGACTAACAATAATGTTACACATCATGAAGCATAAGCAGGTGATATTTTAAAAATTATAAAATGGTAGTATGTGCAGCCCGCATATAGAAATCTCTTTTAGCTCACCAGAGGAGCATGATGTTGGGGCAAATCCAAAACACAAACAGGTTACAAATTTAGTCAACACGTTGCGCATAAGCAACCAGTTGGCCATTCTGTAGCTCAATTAAAGTCTTAGGGAGTATAATAAACAACAGAGGGATTCATACAAACCTACTATAGCAAGCAAAACTATGCAATGATTATCCTAGTATTAACTAGATTGTGAGCCTCATGCAGTAATAGTTGGTTAATAGACTTCAAAGCTTCAGGCACACTTGGCCAGAGTAATTAAATGGTAAGGCCTTTAATTATGTCAACTAATAGTTTTACAAGTACCCAACATCAGGCATCACTGTTTGGGAATCTCTTTAACTGAGGACAAATAAAGCAATTGAAAAGAGGAATTTAACTATGCCTGAAACAAACAAGCAATTGAACTTTTGAGTTGGCAGCATGCATACATGCATGCCTCAATAACATCCATGGCCTAGCTACATTTACTATATAAAGGAACACGTAATTTAATATTGTTTGCCCCCTATTAAGTATCTCGACTAGTATGTAATCAATATCCTAGTAATGATAGGGAGGCTAATGATGTGAATATGCGTTTAATTATGACATTTATGACATCGAAAACTCTACCATGGTAGGAAGCAGTTTCACACTGTTCACTACTATAAAATGTTTTAGATATTTAAAAGTAGACAACATCCGTAATGAGTGAACAGACACATTAAAATGTGTTTATATACATATAATTTACAAAAAAATTAGAACATCATATAGTAGTGAGTGGAGGGGGTTTTAATCAATGGCCCAATGACTGGGTTACAGGTGGAGAACCCTACGCAAGCACAATGTCAGACAAATATGATGTCCTGGTAATTGTAATACAGTGTGACTTACCTTAACTGGTTGAACAGGCTCAGCGCTGCTCCTTCTTCTCTTGCAAGGCTCCTTCCTAACATCTTGTACTTGGAAATCCTCAATCTTATCTTCATTGCACCCCCTCTGCAAGGTGACACAAACTAGTTACAGGTCTCCTTGGAAGATAAATATGCATACTTTCTAGTCTGTGAACAACAAAAAAGGATGATATTATAACAAAACAACACCACATAATGAAACATGCCACATCTCTTGCACACAATGAAATGAGCATAATTTGCAGACTTTCCAGTCTATGAACAACAAAAAAGGATGATATTATAACAAAACAACACCACATAATGAAACATGCCACATCTCTTGCACACAATGAAATGAGGATTTACTATGTGTGCACTATGTAAAAACTAGGCATACCTTCGAACTGGATCTCAAGGTACTCTTAGAGAGCCTACTTTAGTGTACAGCCAAACCTTTATGTCACCTATGAGTTATACAAGCCCCTACTATAGCAGCCCTTAGTGTTTAAATCGTTGACAAGCTCTGTCAGGTCAAGAACATCAAGTAATCAAAGCAAACAGTCCTAGTATGGCTGGCTGATACAAACAAGCAATTGAACAGATGTGTGAGCAAATCTTACATATCAAGAAAAGAAGCATAGAAGGAGGCTTAAAGACCATCAATTGACTGACCAGATTTAAGGGGCATTTAAACATCATCTACAACATATGAACTAACATAAACATTGCATATTTCAGATTCTATAATGAAATGCACATGTATTAGGTTATTCCATGTATGATGATGCCTAAATGTACACTATAGTAGGCAGGAGTGTTTCATCATTGCACGCACAATTGAATTGCAGGTTAAGGGCGAGTTCTATTCCGCCTTTTCAGAGCTTACTGTCAACATAGGCCATAAAAGATGTAAAGAAGTCATTTTTGAGTTATGGGCTTGGGCTTAACTTATTTTGCTTTAGAGGGGGTGTTTTGGGTAGAAGCTCACTACAAATTGAAGGGAAGGGGAATAGTGAAATGACTCTGTTGTCTTCCTATATTACACTCAAAATGCCACTTCTCACGCCCGTGTCACACCTGACCCTCAAGTAAAAACAAACATGTGAGCGTTCATTGCCCTGTCTGCTTGCATCTCCTCTCCCCTTTCCCTCTACCTCGATCCCCTGCCTGCAGCGCTAGGGTTTCTCTAGCAAGCCGTCGCCACTGGTCCCTTCTGGCCTGGTCCTCGATGATGCTCTGACCAGCTAGGTTACATGGCTGGCATAGGGCCAAATCTCCCCGGCTGCTCCTCCCTCTGGTGCCGCCCCTCATTCTCATGGTCTCCAGTAGCTGCTTCGCTGTGGTCCGTCCAACGCACTACTCTGGTGAGCACTGCACAACTATGGCCGATGCCACACTATGGCAGAAGGCACCTACTTCCTCCTCCCCTCCTCCCAGGCCATGGCCTTGAGGTGCCTAGATTTGCTGTTTTATGCCTATTTTAGTGTTTCGAGGAAAAGGAATATCAGACGGAGTCAGAACGGAACGAAATCAACTGGAGAAGTTAATTCTAGAAGGAAACCAACCTGATGGGCTTGGAGTGCACGTCAGGGGAGTCCCGGGCTGCCGACGAGGGTGGGGGGCCCGCCCCCTGGGCGCGCCCCCTACCTCGTGAGCACCCCAGAGGTCCACCGACATACCCCTGCACCCATATATACCTACGTACCCTAAAACTTCCAAAACAGAAGATAGATCGGGAGTTCCGCCACCGCAAGCCTCTGTAGCCACCAAAAACCTCTCGGGAGCCCGTTCCGGCACCCTGCCGTAGGGGGATCTCATCACCGGTGGCCATCTTCATCATCCCGGCGCAATCCGTGACGAGGAGGGAGTAGTTCGCCCTCGGGGCTGAGGGTATGTACCAGTAGCTATGTCTTTGATCTCTCTCTCTCTCTCTCTCTCTCTCTCTCTCTCTCGTGTTCTCTCTCGTGTTCCATCTATGGCACAATCTTGATGTATTCCGAGCTTTGCTATTGTAGTTGGATCTTATGATGTTTCTCCCCCTCTACTCTCTTGTGATGAATTGAGTTTCCCCTTTGAAGTTTTCTTATCGGATTGAGTCTTTTATGAGAACACTTGATGTATGTCTTGCCGTGATTATCTGTGGTGAGAATGGGATATCATGTGCCACTTGATGTATGTTTTGGTGATCAACTTGCGGGTTTCGTGACATTGGGAACCTATGCATAGGGGTTGGCACACGTTCTTGACTCTCCGATAGAAACTTTGGGGCACTCTTTGAAGTAATTTTATGTTGGTTGGATGAATCAGAGATTGTGTGATGCATATCGTATAATCATGCCCACGGATACTTGAGGTGACAATGGAGTATGTCGGTGTACTAGAGTAGGGGTACCCTAGTATTCCGAACTTGTGCATGGGCAGTCGCAGCACCCCGCGGCAAGGCTTGCCGGGTGACCGCCAAGGTCCTCCGTGGTTCCTTTGGAGCCATTCAAGAACGAAGTATTTAAGCCAAGGAGACAAGGCCCCGGCAAGAGGAGCTTGCCGGGAAGGCCAACCAAGGCATCTCAAGGAATTTGCCGCGACGAGCCACGCGCCCCGGCAAGGCCCGGTGAGCGACAAGCTTCCGGACGCGACAAGACAATGACCGCGGCAAGGCGCTTGCCGCGGCAAGTTACCACTCTGTACCTGCGCTCCAGCACATCCACCAACGTGTTGCCCTGAGGCCTTTCCAGGTGCGCGTGGCAACAGGCTGTGCAGCCAGCGGTGCGAGGTGGCAAGCGACGCTGACAAGATTGCCATCGTGGCGAGCGGTGGCGCCCCTGAAGGTCCCTTTTCTGCACTGTTTGGGCGACACAAACAGGCATTTAATGCCCTTGTCCCCTGCCGTCAGGGTTAGGTAGGATACACTGTTCAGGTAGTTGTACCAACCGCAACTCCTTTTCCATTTTTACCCTTGCCTATGTTGCCACCTGTCGGTGATCCCTTGAGCATATAAAAGGAGGCCCATGCGCAACGTAGAGGGGGGTTGGAGGCCAGAAAACACTCACGCTCGATCTAGTTAGCGGCTAGAGTGTACTGTAGCGTTCATCGCTCCCGAGTAAGAACACAATACAATCAGACAAGCAGCAGTAGGAGTATTATCTCTCCGGAGAGCTCCGAAGCTGGGTAAACCGCTCGCATGCCTCGCCTCGATCTGCTCTTCGTGCGATCTCCGCCCCCCGCCGAACCGAAAGGGGCCCGGTCCGCCGGCCCCATAGGTGTTCGTTCCCACGACATCTATGGCGCGCCAGGTAGGGGGCGTCGAGGTTGTGTGAACCTGATCCGGCATTCACGCGAGCTAGATCTTCATCTTCTTCATCATCTTCATCGACATGCCACCGAAGAAGAAGGCTTCGGAGGTGGCTGCTCCGTCCACGTTGATCCCACCGCCACCGGAGCTAACGGGTGGTGGGGTGGACGCCGGCGGAAGAACGGGCGTCGATGAGGGAGCTCACGGTGCTGCCAGGTCCAAGGAGAAGGCTGCACAGACCTCGGCGTCCGTACATGCACCACGCCCATCTCAGGAGGTGCGGGACCAACAGCGTCATGGTACTCGCGGTACCATACGTTCGTTGGACCGAGATCGAGCTGGTGGATCTCGGGATGCTAAGACCAGCATGCGCGCCAACATGCTGGCACGAGCAAGACACGGTCGCCTGGACGGGATGCTGCTCCTTCTAACATAGTTAGAAGTCCGAGCATATCCCGCTCCTCGCACCGTTCACCACTGCCGCCAAGCACTCCAACAGAAGCCTTGGCGAGAGCTCAACTACTCCTGGATTACCCTCCAACGGCGGACAAGATCGACGAATGGAGGGCCACCATTCAGAGTCTCATCGGCTTCGCCAACGGCGACACTCCGCGGCAGCCGAATGCATCACAGCCGCGGCAAGACTGCTAGGCATAGGCCGGTGGCGACAAAACTGGTGGGGGTGCAACCACCGTGCACTCTCCACCCCGAAGGCCAAGATCGCCGACTCGCCGGGTCAACCTCGACAACGACTTCACCACGTCATCAGATCCACGAGCTCGTCGCGATCAGCGCCAAGTTATTCACGAACGACAGCAAGAAGACGCTCGTACTCGCATCGAGCGTCGAAGAGAAGCGCGGCGTCAATCAGACCAGTGCGCTGGGCCCTCTGTCGACATGCATGCACCAGGGGAACCGGGCGACTTGCCGTACGCGGTAGGTTGCCCTGCGTTCACTCATGAGCTGCGGCAAGTCCAGTGGCCCAGCACGAAGAATTTCAAGCCAGACGTACCAGAGAATTACGACGGCAAGTTGCATCCGTCGGAGCTCCTCAGCATCTACACCATCGCGGTGCAAGCTGCCGGGGGGGGGGGGGCGCGACGACAAGATCCTTGCCAACTACTTCCCGCTGGTGCTCAAGCCCAATGTCAGGTCCTGGCTCATGCACTTGCCGGACAACTCCATATCCTCCCGGGCAGATTTATGCCATTAGTTTGTCGGCACCTTTTACAGGCGGCCACAAGCCTCATGGCCAAGAGAGCGACCTTCATCTGCTCGCCCAGAAGGAAGGAGAGCCCCTGCGCAAGTACATTCCAAGATTCAGCCATGTACAGCGCAACATCGCAGATGTCCACCCTGCCGCGGTCATCAGCGCGTTCCATCAGAACGTGCGAAACCGCAGGATGCGGGAGGAGATGGCGATGTGCAAGATCAGAGACGTCAGTGAGCTATACGCCCTGGCCGACAGGTGTGCACGTGCTGAGGAAGGGAGGAGACTCCCCGGAGAGAATACAGGAGCAGGAGGATCTGACAGCGAGGATGCCGCACCGGCAAGGAAAAACCGTCGGCGGAACAACAGGAAGAAGAAAGGAAAAGATGTGCTAGTCATTGAGCAGTCCGGCAACGGAGGTGGCGCCAAGGAAGCCGAAGCTGTGGCGGCCGCCAACAAGCAGGACGGCTCCGGCAAGCAGTACTGCAAGATCCACCGCACCAAGGGCCATGATCTCCAGAGTTGCAAGAAGGTCGAGCAGCTTGTCGAGCAGCAAAAGGCTGAGTATGAGCGACGCGACAAGGAGAAGGCCCAAGAAGGTACTGGAGGATCCGGCAAGAAGCGCCCCGGCCGGGGAGGACGCCGCGGCAAGGCCAAGCAGCGGCAAGGAGACAGACCTCCCCGCGGCCGCGACAAGGATGAAGACAATGACGACAATGAAGAAATGGATGATGACGAGGCCGATGAGCAGGAGTTCCAGAAAGCCACAGAGGTCCTGTGCGTTGACGGCGGTGCTTCTTTGCATACTTCACACCGCCAGCTCAAGCAGTGGGTGCGAGAAGTCAATGCGGCAGAACCACCCGTCGAGTCACGCAAGCCTCTAAAATGGTCCAGCACGCCTATCATCTTCGATATTGAGGACCACCCTGATCGCATAACTGCGGTCGGGTGCTTGCCGATGTTGGTTTCACCAACTATCCGCAACCTCAAGGTCACTAAGATGCTAGTTGATGGCGGGGCCGGCTTGAACCTGATCTCCTCCGCGGTACTCCAGAAACTCCAGATCCCTGACAGCAAGCTCGAAGAGACCGGCACATTCCAAGGAATCAACCCAGGAAGGAGCAAGCCGAAGGGAAAAATCACGTTGCTGGTGACATTTGGCAGCGAGTTGAACTTCAGGACTGAGAGGGTCACTTTTGACGTTGCTGTCTTTCCATTGCCTTACAATGGGATACTCGGCCGTCCAGCACTCACCAAATTCATGGCAGCCTCTCACTATGCATACAACGTACTGAAGATGCCAGGCCCGATAAGTGGCATCTCTGTCCCTGGCGACACAAAGGATGCTCTTATCTGCGCCGACAAGATCTACCGGGAAGCAGCAGCCGCAGCAGATCGCAAGACACTTGCCGCTGAAGCTCCCGGGGGGAAGAAGAAGACCAAGTCCGGCAAGAGTTCTGATGCCCACTCCGGCAAGCGCACCTCTTCGGAGTGCTGCGCTACCGTCGAGGACGCATCATCGAGCTCCATCGGCAAGTGTAAGAAGGCAATGGCAGCTCCGCCAGAGACCAAGAAGGTGCCCGCCAAGGAGGACGGCACTGGTGGTACCTTCACCATCAGTGCCACTCTCGACCCTAAATAGGAAAGCGCGCTCGTTGCTTTCCTGCGGGCGAACATCGACGTGTTTGCGTGGCAACAGTCTGACATCCCCGGTGTTCCCAGGAAAGTAATCGAGCACCATCTTGCTGTCTGTCCTCATGCGCGGCCCGTCAAGCAGAAGGTCAGGAAACAAGCAGTGGAGCGCCAAGAATTCATCGCAGAAGAAATCAAGAAGTTGGAAGCAGCAGGCCTTGTCAGAGGAGTGCTCCATCCTACGTGGTTGGCCAATCCTGTAGTCGTGCGCAAGGCAAACGGAAAATGGAGGCTTTGTATCGACTTTACCGATGTTAATAAAGCTTGTCCCAAAGACCCATTTCCCTTGCCGCACATTGACCAGATTGTTGACTCCACGGCCGGATGTGATTTGCTTTCATTTCTTGATGCATACTCAGGATACCATCAGATCTTCATGGCAGAAGAGGATGAGGAGAAGACCGCATTCATCACTCCATGTGGAACATACTGTTTCATACGGATGCCTTTCGGATTAAAGAATGCTGGTTCAACATTTGCAAGGGTAGTCCATGACGCTTTTGAGCCACAAATGCACAGAAATGTGGAAGCCTACATGGATGACATAGTGGTCAAGAGCAAGGACAAGGCGACTCTGATTCAAGATTTAGACGAAACCTTTGCAAATCTGCGCAAGATCAACCTCAAGCTTAACCCCGAGAAGTGTGTGTTTGGAGTCCCCTCCGGCAAGCTTCTCGGGTTCTTCGTGTCTCAGCGGGGAATTGAAGCCAATCCCGACAAGATCAAGGCCATTGAGCAGATTGAAGCGCCAAAGCGCGTCAAGGATGTACGAAGACTTGCTGGTTGTGTGGCTGCTCTCAGCAGGTTTATCTCTAAGTCTGCTGAGCGCGCCCTGCCATTTTTCAAAATATTGAAAAAGGAAGGTCCAATGAAATGGACTCCGGAAGCGGAGGCCGCGCTGCAGGACTTGAAGAGATACCTGTCCTCCACTCCAATACTTGTTGCACCTAAGCCACAAGAGAAGTTGCTGCTGTATATAGCGGCAACCAATCAAGTGGTTAGTGCTGCGTTAGTAGCAGAGAGGGAGGCGGATGATGAGCCAGCGACCACGGCAGATGCATCCAGTGACAAGCAGGGGACTTCACCGGCAAGCTCTGGTCCCGGCAAGGATGGATCTGCGCAGGCACATGAGGAGGTGCAGAAGAAAATGGTGCAGCGCCCAGTTTACTTTGTCAGTTCCCTTCTGCAGGGGGCTAGGTCATGGTACTCTGGTGTGCAGAAATTGCTTTTCGGCCTTCTCATGGCCTCGAGAAAGCTACGCCATTACTTCCGAGCACATGAGATCACAGTTGTCACTCGTTTTCCGCTGAAGAGGATACTGCAGAATCCAGAAGCAACAGCCAGGATTGTCGAGTGGGCACTAGAACTGTCAAGCTTTGGCCTCAAGTTTGAGAGTACTTCAACTATCCAGAGCGGAGCATTGGCAGAATTCATAGCAGAATGGACGCCAACACCAGATGAAGAAATTCCAGAGACGAGCATCCCCGTCAAGGAAGCGAACAAAGAGTGGCTGATGTACTTTGATGGTGCCTTTTCGCTGCAAGGCGCCGGTGCGGGCGTGCTGCTTGTTGCGCCCACCGGAGAGCACCTCAAGTACGTAGTCCAGATGCACTTTCCCAAGGAGCAAGCAACAAACAATACTGCAGAGTATGAAGGTTTGCTTGCCGGTCTCAGGATCGCGGCAGACCTTGGGATCAAGAAGCTCATTGTCAGGGGTGACTCGCAGCTTGTCGTCCGCCAAGTGAACAAGAATTATCAGAGTCCGTTGATGGAAGCCTATGTTGACGAAGTGAGAAAGTTAGAAGAACACTTTGACGGCCTACAGATGGAACATGTTCCGAGAGCTCAGAACGACATTGCCGACGGCTTGTCAAAGTGCGCCGCACTTAAGTTACCTGTGGAACCAGGGATCTTTGTGCTCAAACTAACTCAACCGTCCATAACACCATCAACTGGACAGAGCAAGAAGAGGAAGTTGATTTCTGGTGACTATTTTCCGGCAGAGCTCCCCGAAGCCGCCGCCAAGAAGGTCCCCAAGATCAACACCGAGGGTGCTGAGGAGCAGTCTGCTCCGACAGGCCCTAGGGTTTGTCCCGTTGAAGAAGATGCTCCCGACAAGTTTTGCTCCGGCAAGCTTGCCGGGGAACATCAAGCTCCGGCTGAGCCGCAGATTCTCGCCGTAGAAGCGGATGTTCCCGCAGCAGCTTATGTGCCTTTAGTCCTTGTTGTCGAGCCACAGGCTCCAGCATGGGCACAGCAGATTGTCCTTTTCCTTCAGACAAGAGAACTTCCAGAAGAGCAAGAAGAAGCTGAAAGAGTAGCCCGACAGTCAAGTATGTACCAGTTTGTTGACAACACACTGTACAGAAGAAGACTCAACGGTGTGAAATTGAAGTGTATTCACCGGGAAGACGGACAAAAGCTATTGGCAGAGATACATGAAGGTATATGTGGTCACCACATTGGCGCAAGAGCACTTGCCGGCAAAGCGTTCCGGCAAGGTTTCTTTTGGCCGACAGCCCTCCAGGATGCAACTGCACCAGTAACCAAGTGTGAAGCGTGCCAGTTCCATTCCAAGCAGATACACCAGCCAGCTCAAGCTCTCCAGACGATCCCTTTATCCTGGCCATTTTCGGTCTGGGGGCTCGACATCCTCGGCCCCTTTCCCCGAGCTGTCGGGGGCTTTGAGTACTTGTACGTTGCAATCGACAAGTTCACAAAGTGGCCGGAAGTGGAAGCAGTGAGGAAGGTGACAGCACAGTCAGCAGTCAAGTTCTTCAGGTCGACTGTTTGCCGTTTCGGAATCCCTAACAGGATCATCACCGACAACGGCACGCAATTCATGAGCCGCACCTTCATGCAGTACGTCCAAGATCTTGGCGCCAAGGTCTGCTTCGCTTCTGTTGCTCATCCGAGAAGCAACGGTCAAGCGGAGAGGGCAAATGCTGAAGTGTTGCGCGGGCTCAAGACCAGGACTTTCGACAGGCTGCGCAAGTGCGGAAAGAACTGGATTGAGGAGCTGCCGGTGGTTCTTTGGTCGATCAGGATGACGCCAAATCGAGCCACTGGCCAGACACCTTTCGCTCTAGTCTATGGAGCAGAGGCAGTTCTCCCCACGGAACTCGTATACGGGTCACCTCGAGTGCTCGCTTATGATGAGCGTGAGCAAGAGCAGCTGCGACAAGATGACGCGCTGCTCCTTGAGGAGGACCGTCTTCAGGTTGCTGTACGAGCTGCTCGATACCAGCAAGCTTTGCGCCGCTACCATAGCCGCAAAGTTAATGCCAGAAGTCTCGAGGAAGGCGACCTTGTTCTTCGGCGCGTTTAGTCCGCCAAGAATTCCAACAAGTTGACGCCGAAGTGGGAAGGCCCTTACCGGGTGAAACGAGTCACTAGGCCTGGCGCTGCCCGCCTTGAGACCGAAGATGGCTTTCCGGTGAGCAACTCCTGGAACATTGAGCATCTTCGTAAGTTTTACCCTTAGGGCGCGGTTGCCGGAACCCGTTCCGACAACCACCTTTTGTACAAGTCTTGTCGCCGTTGCATGTAATCCTTTGTACAAAGCCGGGCGCAGACCCCGTGCATAAATAAAGCTTATGTGCTCCGCACATCTTGTCGATTTCATGCTTTCTATTTTTTGCATGTGTTATCTGACACTTTGTTCAGCACCTACCCCCAGTAAGGAATAACGAGCCGTAAGGCTCCATATCTTTATTTTCTCTTCTTTCTTTTTCTCAAGCAAAGAGAAGGTTCCCTCGCCCACAAGTTTGCCGGGGGGAAAGGAGAAGATAATGATGTGGACCAGGCGTCGTTCAAGAAAGTTTCGCCTTACCGGGAAGCAAACGACAGAAAAGCTAAGTTGCCAAAGTTTGAGCAATCAGTTTTAAATTTTTTTAAGTTATCTTCCTCGAATGACCGTGCTTTGTATGGAAAACCTGTGCGCGGAGGAACCAACTCGTAGCTAGTTGCGCCCTTACTTTGTTTCGAGTCCGCTCAACAACTTAAGTGAGCTGCGACTAGTTGAGACAAGGTTTCTTGTCGGTAGCAGCACAGCCAGCAGGCTACTGATGTCCCGCACTCAGCGCTCGCGGCTAAGGTGCCTGCACCGGCAAGTTCCCTAAAAGCATAGGGCAAAAACATACAAAGGCAGGAGTCCAGTAAAGGAAATAACATAGCAATCGATACCCAAAATAAAGTTATATTACAAGATAGCTTGTCGCAGCTCTAATGGATTGTTCTCATAACATGACCAGCAGCGATAAGAAAAGAAGAAAACGGGCGGCCTAATCTACGCGATCGCCATCAACCCTCTTGATCTCGTTCACCTTGTCCACAATGGGTGCGACAAGGGCCTTAAGCGCTTCCAGATCAGCATCCGCCGGCAGCTTCTTGAGGACATTGGTGAGGTTGAGGCCCGGGTTGCGGAAGGCTACCTTCACCAACACCTTTTGAAGAACTCTCGCGCAAATCGCGCGCGACTCGTCGGCCAACTACTTTGGGATCCTTTCCTGGAGTCTCTGGAGGGCCGTCGCCACGCCTTTGAAGAACAAGGTGAGCTTGGCGCTGGGCTGGAGTTTCTCATCGGAGGAATACCCAAAATCCTCCATCCCCAGCTGCGCCAGCTCCCTGTCGATGGCTGCGGCAACATCCACGAGACCCTCCGTCCAGTGCTCCACATTCTCCCTGAAGGTGTTCTGGGTGGCGGCAGCACTCGCCAGCAGCTCCTCGTTGGCCTTGATCTCCTTCTTCAAGGCCACCTCCTGCTCCCTGGCACCGTCCAGCGTCTTGGTCAAAGTAGCCAGCTTCAACTCAAGATCTGCGTTGGAGTCCTTGGCAGCGCTCAGCCCCTTGCCCTTCTCAACGAGACGACCCTGCAGCTCACCATGGGCGTGGGCGTCCTTCTCGCGCTCACGCTTGAGCGCGGCAAGCTCTTCGTCCCTCGCCTTGAGATCGGCCTCTAGCTGCGCCACCTTCGTCTCCAGCTCCTTCTTGGCGGCCTCGGCAGCTGCGGCAGCATCCTTTGCCTCCTTGAGAGCCCCGCCAAATGTTTGCTCGCACGCAGCAAGCTCCTCCTCATGGCTGTCAAGATTGACCTTCCGCTGCGCCAACTCACCTTCCCGCGCAAACAGCTCCTCGGCGGCAAGCCGCTGTTGCTCTTCAGCTTTAGCCTTCTCAAGAAGGAAGGCTTTCCCTGCCTCGACGAGCTGCGCCCTCTCCTCCGCCAAGGACCGGAGAGCTTCCTGGTTGCGACACCGGAGCTCCTCCGCGTGCTTCTCGATATCCACTCCCGCTTTCGCGACAAGCGCTTCTCGGGATTCCAGCTTGGCCTGTCGAGCACGGTAGAGTGACACCAGCTTCCGCAGCAGCTGCTCCTCCTCAGACTCGCCGCCGCTGCTGCTCGGCGCGTCCACCAGCGTCAGCCCAGCGGAGGCAAGCACCTCTCCATCAAAAGTTTCTCCTTCAACCGGCGCCCTGGAGCTTGACGCCCAGGGGAGCTTGATGAAGACGCCATCGCCGGCCTTCAAATAGGCGCCGGGCTGGGGCTCTTCGGAGCCTGACGCTGCGGCAGCGGCGGATGGATCGGCGGTCGGCGTAGCGCCTTGCGCTCCTGCGGCCTCAGGGTCGTCAGTGCAATCGCCGGACCCCTCGCCAGCTCCTGCGGCGGCAGCTTTGGCGGCCTCTTCGCCGGCAGGATCATCGGCACCGGCTTCCTCCTCGGTGGCGGCGGCGTCGTTGGTGTTGCCGCGCGCGTTCTCCTCGCCGGTGGCCTCGGTCTCCATCGGCTCCGTGGAAGATGGATCTGACGGCCGGAAGAGGGAGAAAAGTCAAGCAAGTATCCAAAAATAAAATAGGAAAAAGAAGAACCCAAGGGAGGTTTTCAAGCAAGAGGATTACCTGTGCTGGGCTCTGCAGTCATGGGCTCCACCACCGGGGGGTCGCTGGTGCCGTCCCTTGCCGGAGAACTGTCCCTTGCCGGAGACTTCTCCCTTGCCGGAGAACGCTCCCTTGCCGGGGAATCCTCCCTTGGCGGTGTAGTCGAAGTAGATAGCTTCTCGGGGGCGGCTTCCGGGTGCTCCTGGTGAGGCTGTTCTGCTCCTACACAAACAAACAGTCAGATATCAGCAAAGAAAGAGCACCCATGCGCGCCTAACAGCGGGAAGTAAAACCGTGTACTTACGCTGGGGGCTGCTTTGGGGAATGATTGCCGGGTCCGGCAAGGTGGTCTCGGGCGCGCCCCCTGCTGTCGCGGTGGGATCGTCCTCGATGACAATCACCGGAGCCTTGGCTCTCTTCGCTGCTCTCTGGGCCAGGGTCCTGAAAAGAAATGAGTTCAGAGTAAAGCAAATCAGATACAAGACAAAAACAACAAGAATTGAAGAACTACAAGTACAACAAAGAATCTTACTCTTCTTCTTCCTCATCGGAGCTGAGAGCGGAGAGGTCGAAGTCCGGCCCACCTCCGGCGCGACGAGGCGGAGGAGTAGGTTCCCTTGACCGCTTGGCGGGGGCAGCGGCAGGATCAGAAGCGGCGGTCCGGGAGGACCCCGCTCCAGTTGCTGCAGCGGCGTGAGGTGCTCCCGCGGCAATAGTGCTTGTCGCGGCGGAGCGCGTCGCGCGGCGCGACGGCTGTTGACTCGTCTGCCGCCCCGCTACGTCCCCGGCCTTGCGGAGACGCCTTCTTGGTGGAGCTGGGGGCTGCGTTGGGGGCTCTACTTGCGGCAAGCTGCCTGGAGATGGCGGGCCACTCGCACCCTCGGCGGGCTCGCTCGACTCGGCTTCAGGCTCGGCAAACTCTCCCTCGCCGGCAATCTCTTCGGCAAGCTCATCTTGATCGGCAAGGCTTGCCGCCTCTGCTGCCTCTGCCTCCTCCACGGTGAATCCAAACTCTCCAGCGGCAGCGGCTGCCGCCGCCTCTTTTGCCCTAGTGGCGATGCGCCGCATCTCCGCATCGGTGGTGTCGCGGGTGAGGCTTTTCTGCTCATCGGAGCGGACCGCCACCTCCACCAGGCCGTCGAAGAACTCCTGCACAACGTCGTCCGCAGGCTCTTGCCAAGTTGGAACAATTCCATGCGAATCGCACAGCGGCATCATTGCACGGATGCGGTCGAGCGAGGAATTGTTGCACACCGGAACGACCCCCTTCGGCAACCTGAACCATTCGGGATGTTGAGGGTCGTGCTTGAACAGCTCCTTGAGCATCGCGTCCAGTTCCAGGACAGTGAAGTTGAAGTTGAGGCCCGGGCGCAGCCTCATGATGTCCGCCGGGCCCCCGAACTCCCAGGCGGGTCTCCTCCTCTCTTGCAGGGGGGCGATATGGCGGCGAAGAAAATCTGCGCCAACAGCGCCTACAGTAAGCCCGGCAAGCCTGAGGCGCAGGATCCGACTGACGGCAATCTTCAACCTATCGTCTTCCGGGGCCAGGTTGCTCCAATCGTTGCCGCGCACTGCTGGGGCTTGGCGCTGGGCAGTAAACGGCTGCGGGTTCTCCTCGACGATCCAGCACCAATCTGCTCTCCACTCCTCCCATTTGCTGTAGAGCTCCCCCTCCAGATAAGCTTCCTTCTTGCCGGCTCTCGAGATCCAGGCGATTCCGCCGGATAGAGGCTCTCCTCTCTCAACTCGGGGCATAAAGAATTGGCGGAAGAGAGCTATGTTTGGGTGGACTCCGACAAAGTTTTCGCAGAGATGCACGAAAACTGCCATGGTCAGAACAGCATTGGGGGTGAAATCAAGGAGGTGGAACCCATAGGTGTTCATGATGTCGCAGAAGAACTCAGAGAAAGGCGGGCAGAGCCCGCAGTAGAAGAACAACGCGAAGAAGGGATATCCATTCGGAGCTCGTTCCGAAGCGGCGGCGGAGAGTACCTTCGTGCGCGGATGCGCTCGCGTCTCCGTCGACCAGAAGAGGTAGTAGTACTCCCTCAGCTCCTTCGCGGCGAGCTCGGGGAGGAAGATTGCCCGCTCCTTTCGCAACGCCTCGAGCCGTAGCGCCTCGGCCGACTTCGCGGCCTTCCCGGCTTTCGGAGCCATGGCGGAGGTGGTGGGGGAGATCGACGGTGTTGGTGGCGCTGGTGGCGATGGGGGGCGGAGCGCTGCTCTCTTTCGGCTTTGGAAGAAGGGGGGAGCGGCGGAGGATTTCTGAGATTGGGACAGCAACTGGCAAGATGGAGGAACTGCCCCTGTTTCCCCTTCTTATAAAGAGGGAGGGGGCGGACGTTCCGTTTTTCCGAATAAAGAACCACCCACGATGTCTCCCACGACGCCGCATTCAACGCGTGCCGTTAGGGGAGGGAGCGGTGGATATGGAGTAAGATACGGCATAAACCAGGCCGCGCGTGCCCGTGCCCTGTTTTGGGCCTGGCCCAACAGCGCTTGGCACCATGTGTGGCCCAGGCCCGGGGGCTCCTGTCGGTGTACTAGAGTAGGGGTACCCTAGTATCCCGAACTTGTGCACGGGCAGTCGCAGCACCCCGCGGCAAGGCTTGCCGGGTGACCGCCAAGGTCCTCCGTGGTTCCTTTGGAGCCATTCAAGAACAAAGTATTTAAGCCAAGGAGACAAGGCCCCGGCAAGAGGAGCTTGCCGGGAAGGCCAACCAAGGCATCTCAAGGAATTTGCCGCGATGAGCCACGCGCCCCGGCAAGGCCCGGTGAGCGACAAGCTTCCGGACGCGACAAGACAACTACCGCGGCAAGGCGCTTGCCGCGGCAAGTTACCACTCTGTACCTGCGCTCCAGCACATCCACCAACGTGTCGCCCTGAGGCCTTTCCAGGTGCGCGTGGCAACAGGCTGTGCAGCCAGCGGTGCGAGGTGGCAAGCGACGCTGACAAGATTGCCATCGTGGCGAGCGGTGGCGCCCCTGACGGTCCCTTTTCTGCACTGTTTGGGCGACACAGACGGGCATTTAATGCCCTTGTGCCCTGCCGTCAGTGTTAGGTAGGATACACTGTTCAGGTAGTTGTACCAACCGCAACTTCTTTTCCATTTTTACCCTTGCCTACATTGCCACCTGTCGGTGATCCCTTGAGCATATAAAAGGAGGCCCATGCGCAACGTAGAGGGGGGTTGGAGGCCAGAAAACACTCACGCTCAATCTAGTTAGCGGCTAGAGTGTACTGTAGCATTCATCGCTCCCGAGCAAGAACACAATACAATCAGACAAGCAGCAGTAGGAGTATTATCTCTCCGAAGAGCTCCGAAGCTGGGTAAACCGCTCGCGTGCCTCGCCTCGATGTGCTCTTCGTGCGATCTCCACCCCCCGCCGAACCGAAAGGGGCCCGGTCCGCCGGCCCCATAGGTGTTCGTTCCCATGACAGAGTATCGAGGTGACATGTCAACTGGAGAAGTTAATTTTGGAAGGAAACCAACCTGATGGGCTTGGAGTGCACGTCAGGGGAGTCCCGGGATGCCGACGAGGGTGGGGGGCGCACCCCCTGGGCACGCCCCTACCTCGTGAGCACCCCGGAGGTCCATCGACATACACCTGCACCCATATATACCTACGTACCCTAAAACTTCCAAAACAGAAGATAGATCGGGAGTTCCGCCGCCGCAAGCCTCTGTAGCCACCAAAAACCTCTCGGGAGCCCGTTCCGGCACCCTGCCCGAGGGGGATCTCATCACCGGTGGCCATCTTCATCATCCCGGCGCTATCCGTGACGAGGACGGAGTAGTTCACCCTCGGGGCTGAGGGTATGTACCAGTAGCTATGTCTTTGATCTCTCTCTCTCTCTCTCTCTCTCTCTCTCTCTCGTGTTCTCTCTCGTGTTCCATCTATGGCACGATCTTGATGTATCCCGAGCTTTGCTATTGTAGTTGGATCTTATGATGTTTCTCCCCCTCTACTCTCTTGTGCTGAATTGAGTTTCCCCTTTGAAGTTTTCTTATCGGATTGAGTCTTTTATGAGAACACTTGATGTATGTCTTGCCGTGATTATCTGTGGTGAGAATGGGATATCATGTGCCTCTTGATGTATGTTTTGGTGATCAACTTGCGGGTTTCGTGACATTGGGAACCTATGCATAGGGGTTGGCACACGTTCTTGACTCTCCGATAGAAACTTTGGGGCACTCTTTGAAGTAATTTTATGTTGGTTGGATGAATCTGAGATTGTGTGATGCATATCGTATAATCATGCCCACGGATACTTGAGGTGACAATGGAGTATCTAGGTGACATTAGGGTTTTGGTTGATTTGTGTCTTAAGGTGTTATTCTAGTATGAACTCTATGATGGATCGAGCGGAAAGAATAGCTTTATGTTATTTTACTACGAACTCTTTTGTAGATTGATCCGAAAGAATAACTTTGAGGTAGTTTCGTACCCTACCATAATCTCTACGTTTGTTCTCTTCTATTAGTGGCTTTGGAGTGACTCTTTGTTGCGTGTTGAGGGCTTGTCATATTATCTATCTATGTTATTATTGTTGAGAGAACTTGCATTAGTGAAAGTATGAACCCTAGGCCTTGTTTCCTATCATTGTAATACCGTTTACGGTCACTTTTATCACTTGTTACCTTGCTGTTTTTATTATTTCAGATTACAAAAACCTATATCTACCATCCATATTGCATTTGTATCACCATCTCTTCGCCGAACTAGTGTACCTATACAATTTGCCATTGTATTGGGTGTGTTGGGGACACAAGAGACTCTTTGTTATTTGGTTGCAGGGTTGTTTGAGAGAGACAATCTTCATCCTACGCCTCCTACGGATTGATAAACCTTAGGTCATCCACTTGAGGGAAATTTGCTACTGTCCTACAAACCTTTGCACTTGCAGGCCCAACAACGTCTACAAGAAGAAGGTTGTGTAGTAGACATCACACACCAAAGAAGCCGAAGAAAAAAAGGAAAAATGGAAAAATGAGAAGAAAAAGAAGAAAAAGAGAGAGAAAAAGAGAGAATGGACAATGTTACTATCCTTTTTCCACACTTGTGCTTCAAAGTAGCACCATGATCTTCATGATAGAGAGTCTCCTATTTTGTCACTTTCATATACTAGTGGGAATTTTTCATTATAGAACTTGGCTTGTATATTCCAACGATGGGCTTCGTCAAATCGCCCTAGGTCTTCATGAGCAAGCAAGTTGGATGCACATGCACTTTGTATTTATTTTTGAGCTTTCATAAACTTATAGCTCTAGTGCATTCGATTTATGGCAATCCCTACTCACTCACATTAATATCTATTGATGGGCATCTCCATAGCCCGTTGATACGCCTAGTTGATGTGAGACTATCTCCCTCTTTTTACCATCTCCACAATCACCATTCTTTTCCACCTATAGTGCTATGTCCATGGCTCACGCTCATGTATTGCGTGAAAGTTGAAAAAGTTTGAGAATACTAAAGTATGAAACAATTACTTGGCTGAAACCAGGGTTGTGCATGATTTGAATATTTTGTGTGATGAAGATGGAGCATAGCCAGACTATATTATTTTGTAGGGATAAGCTTTCTTTGGCCATGTTATTTTGAGAAGACATAATTGCCTTGTTAGTATGCTTGAGTATTATTGTTTTTATGTCTATATTAAAATTTTATTTTGAATCATTCGGATCTCACATTCATGCCACAATAGAAAGAATTACATGGATAAATATGTTAGGTAGCATTCCACATCAAAATTTCTGTTTTTATCATTTACCTACTCGAGGACGAGCAGTAATTAAGCTTGGGGATGCGTGATACGTCTCCAATGTATCTATAATTTTTGATTGTTCCATGCTATTATATTATCTGTTTTGGATGTTTTATATGCATTATTATGCTATTTCATATTATTTTTGGGACTAACCTATTAATCTAGAGCCCAATGCCAGTTCCTGTTTTTTTCCCGTTTTAGAGTTTTGCTGAAAAGGAATACCAAATGGAGTCCAAACGGAATAAAACTTTCACGATGATCTTTCTTGGACAAAAAGCAAACCCGAAGATTTGGAGATGAAGTCGGAGGAGTAACGAGGCGGCCACAAGGCTGGAGGGCGTGCCCCCTGTCTTGTGTGCCCCTCGTGGGTCTCCTGACCTAATTTCTACGCCTATATATTCTCTTATACCCCAAAACCATCATGGGCATCCACGAAAACACTTTTCCACCGCCGCAACCTTATGTACCCGTGAGATGCCATCTAGGAGCCTTTTCCGATGTCCTACCAGAGGGGGATTCGATCACGGAGGGCTTCTACATCAACACCATTGCCCTTCCAAGGAAGCGTGAGTTGTTTACCTCAGACCTACGGGTCCATAGCTAGTAGCTAGATGGCTTGTTCTCTCTCTCTTTGATTCTCAATACGATGTTCTCCTCAATGTTCTTGAAGATCTATTCGATGTAATACACTTTTGCGGTGTGTTTGCCGAGATCCGATGAATTGTGGATTTATGATCAGATTATCTAAGAATATTATTTGAATCTTCTCTGAATTCTTATATGCATGATTTGATGTCTTTGCAAGTCTCTTTGAATTATCGGTTTCGTTTGGCCAACTAGATCGGTTCTTCTTGCAATGGGAGAAGTTCTTAGCTTTGGGTTCAATCTTGTGGTGTCCTTTCCTAGTGACAGTAGGGGCAGCAAGGTACGTATTGTATTGTTGGCATCAAGGATAAAAGGATGGGATTTTCATCATATTGCTTGAGTTAATTCCTCTACATCATGTCATCTTACTTAATTAGTTACTCCGTTCTTTATGAACTAAATAATCTAGATGCATGCTGGATAGCGGTCGATGTGTGGAGTAATAGTAGTAGATGCAGGCAGGAGTCGATCTACTTGACACGGACGTGATGCCTATATTCATGATCATTGCCTTAGACATCGTCATAACTTTATGCTTTTCTATCAATTGCTTGGCAGTAATTTGTTCACCCACCGTATTATTTTCTATCTTGAGAGAAGCCTCTAGTGAAACCTATGGGCCCGAGGTCTCTTTTCCATCATATAAGTTCTGTTTTCCATCATATAAGTTCCATTTTCCATCATATAAGTTCTCTTTTCCATCATACAAGTTTCCAATCTACTATTCTTGCAATCTTTTACTTTTTGATCTATAAACCAAAATACCAAAAATATTTACTTTATCGTTTATCTATCTCTATCAGATCTCACTTTTGCAAGTAGCCATGAAGGGATTGACAACCCCTTTATCGCGTTGGGTGCAAGTTTGTTTGATTATTTGTGCAGGTATTCGGTGATTTGTGCATTGTCTCCTACTAGATTGATACCTTGGTTCTCAAACCAAGGGAAATACTTATCTCTACTTTGCTGCATCACCCTTTCCTCTTCAAGGGAAAAACCAACGCAAGCTCAAGATGTAGCATTGACGCGGTATGGTGCCTTGTTAGGAAGAGGTGCTCCGGGGATGTGGTCGATGTGGTGTTCGATGCCGTGAAGAGGAGGTAGACCTGGAGGTAGCTCGTCAGGGAATACATCTTGGAATTCCTGCAATAGAGAAGACAACACTAAAGGTAGATTGTGAGAGGTGTTAGTCCTTCTCACTTCATCCTTGCACAAAAGGACATAGTGCATAACACTTGATGGGTGCTCACACATTTCCCTCATCTCACTCTTGGTAGCGAATAACAATAAGTTTTTCTTGTCACTCATCATGGAGGCACTCAATTTGGGCTTGTGGCTCTCACTCCCTTTTGGGTGGCTCACTTTGTCACTATTCTCTCCATGATGGGTGGTTACTTGCACTACAAAAAAATACACTTCCATGATGATACGTGTTTTTCACAGTAGGTCACGTTTTTTGTCATGCATGTACATCCATGACGATTTTATGATAGAATCAAGATAGTCATACCTGTGCTGTCATAGAAGTGTTCCATGACATTACCAAAATTATCATCATGGAAGTGTCCATTTCCATGATGATAAATCGCGCGTCATAGAATTGCTTTCATCAAGGGTGACCGACACGTGGCATCCACCGTAACGGGTCGCCGTTAAGCTATCGGGTTATGGTTTGGATCCAACAACCTGTTAACAGCCCCGACCAGTGGGGATTTTCCACATGTAAAATTCTCAGTGGCCAGAGGGACCACGTGTCGCCTCACGATGGGACAGATGTCATCCACTCATTGGACCGAAGGCGCCTATGATATGTCAACATGTGGCACTGCCCAACAAAGGCCCATTCCGGTGAAAAGGCCACCATTTGACTTGGTCAAAAGGTAGCGGGCCAACCCACAACCTACTAAATCACGGCCCGTTATGGCTTACCCGAATTTGGCCCAGTAGCTTCATTTGGGCCGTCCAATATAATTCCAGCCCATTGTAACTTCCGGCCCATGTATGGCCCATGACGTATTTCGGCCCATAGGAGGCCCTTTGTAACTCTGGGCCCACTAAATGCTCGAGAAGAAACTGACCCATAATGAGCAGTGTATCGCTTTATACCCATTAACGACCCATTATTCCGTCGGTAGTTTCCAGCCGATGTTAACTTTCAGTCTTCTAAGGGCCCATTTATTCTTGGGCTTATTTCCAGAATTCGATTACTTACGGTCTGTTACTGGCCTGTCTCGCTTGTGGGCCAAATTCAGCCCGTGGTTACAGTTGGCCTCTTTGTCGCCCGTTAACCAATTGGGATATTTTCATAGCGTCATCAAATACGGCAAACTAATGGCCCGTTATGGTCGGGCCATAAAACAGACGACTTCCACTATAGCCCGTTTACGGCCTACTTGGCGGACTGTTTATTGGTCCACGAATAGTACGACCCACATTTGGCGAAACAATTATATGGCACGTAGAAGGCCCACGGATCCGATGGCCCGTAGAAGGCCCACGGATCGTACGGCCCATGGAAGGCCCATGGATCATACGACCCATCGAGGCTAATGGATCGTACAGCCCGTACATGGCCCATGGTCACTACAACGTTTGGGCAAGTTGGCCCCCGTTTGAACGATATAGCATATTCAAAGAATTATCCTACTCTATACTATCACCTCTAAAAAACATACACTATACAATAAAGAGACTAAGACATAGAAACGTAGAATAATCCTACACTATACGATAAAGAAATTACAGCCGATTATACCCACTGGGCAATATGGTTCGACACCAGTGAGAATAAAGCATACACAAACAACAAATTACATACACTGGGCAAATACAACTCATACATCATGGACGCGCATCAACAGAGCTTACCATTTGAACTATAATCTCTTCAGAAAATAGGATTGGCCGGATTCATATAGCACAAATTTCAATCTACAAAATCTCCAATTCCTTCATGGTTACCTTAGTCTCTCGTTTCATTTTCTTGACTCCTGCATGCAACTCTAGTCTCAACTTTTTGATTGCACGTTCAAAATCATGTACATGTTTTCTTGCCACCTCTAGTTGATGCTCGAGAACATCTGCACATTCCAATTCCAATCCATAATCATTTGGTAACGGCCATGCCGCACTACTCGCAGATCTTTGTGTTGATGTCACTTCATCCTGAAATGTTTCTGTAAGTACACATGACTAGGGCAAAAATGTAGATACAATAGTTAAGCGAGCAAGACAGACTATTTTGTGCATGGCAAAACAGGACTAACAATAATGTTACACATCATGAAGCATAAGCAGGTGATATTTTAAAAATTATAAAATGGTAGTATGTGCAGCCCGCATATAGAAATCTCTTTTAGCTCACCAGAGGAGCATGATGTTGGGGCAAATTCAAAACACAAACAGGTTACAAATTTAGACAACACGTTGCGCATAAGCAAGCAGTTGGCCATTCTGTAGCTCAATTAAAGTCTTAGGGAGCATAATAAATAGCAGAGGGATTCATACAAACCTACTATAGCAAGCAAAACTATGCAATGATTATCCTAGTATTAACTAGATTGTGAGCCTCATGCAGTAATAGTTGGTTAATAGACTTCAAAGCTTCAGACACACTTGGCCAGAGTAATTAAATGGTAAGGCCTTTAATTATGTCAACTAATAGTTTTACAAGTACCCAACATCAGGCATCACTGTTTGGGCATCTCTTTAACTGAGGACAAATAAAGCAATTGAAAAGAGCAATTTAACTATGCCTGAAACAAACAAGCAATTCAACTTTTGAGTTGGCAGCATGCATACATGCACGCCTCAATAACATCCATGGCCTAGCTACATTTACTATATAAAGGAACACGTAATGTAATATTGTTTGCCCCCTATTAAGTATCTCGACTAGTATGTAATCAATATCCTAGTAATGATAGGGAGGCTAATGATGTGAATATGCGTTTGGTTATGACATTTATGACATCGAAAACTCTACCATGGCAGGAAGCAGTTTCACACTGTTCACTACGATAAAATGTTTTAGATATTTAAAAGTAGACAACATCCGTAATGAGTGAACAGACACATTAAAATGTGTTTACATACATCTAATTTACAAAAAAAATTAGAACATCATATAGTAGTGAGTGGAGGGGGTTTTAATCAATGTCCCAATGACTGGGTTACAGGTGAAGAACCCTACGCAAGCACAATGTCAGACAAATATGATGTCCTGGTAATTGTAATACAGTTTGACTTACCTTAACTGGTTGAACAGGCTCATCGCTGCTCCTTCTTCTCTTGCAAGGCTCCTTCCTAACATCTTGTACTTGGAAATCCTCAATCTTATCTTCATTGCACCCCCTCTGCAAGGTGACACAAACTAGTTACTGGTCTCCTTGGAAGATAAATATGCATACTTTCCAGTCTGTGAACAACAAAAAAAGATGATATTATAACAAAACAACACCACATAATGAAACATGCCACATCTCTTGCACACAATGAAATGAGCATAATTTGCAGACTTTCCAGTCTATGAACAACAAAAAAGGATGATATTATAACAAAACAACACCACATAATGAAACATGCCACATCTCTTGCACACAATGAAATGAGCATTTACTATGTGTGCACTATGTAAGTGCATCTAGTGCTCCTTAGTGATTTTGGTGTATTGAAGACTTATAGGTTAAGTGACTGATGCGTTTGTGAGTGTACACAGGTCTATAAGTCTATGAGGAGTTTGATATTTACAGAGAAAGTCGACCCCTAAAAATGAAGTTCTTCGACTGAATACTTTGATATTATGAAGACTTTCTGAAGACTTTGAAAGTGAAGAAATTGGTGTGACCTTGAAGACTTGGTATTCATTCGAGGAATATGGAGCGTGAAGACTTTTGTTTTCGTAGTTCCATTTTCTATTTCTTGAGTCATAGGAAAGACCGTACTGTTAAAGGGGGTCGAGGAAATACTAAGGAAAAATTTCCATGTAATGCTCAACTCAAAATCCTACACCTACCAATCCCTTCGAGTGAAGCCATTGGAAATCTCATACAGTTTAGTCAATTCCTTCAGTGACAGAGACGCAGTTCTTCTGGTCACTGAGGACTTTGCTCTAGCTGAGGAGTTACGAATTCGCCAGTGCGAATTGCCTACACAGTGAGGAACATGATAGCCCTGAGGAATTTGAGAGTCAAATTTCCGACCGTTGCTGTGCTGCGCGCCGGCTGTCCAAAATATCTTATCCACCTAACGGTCATATCATTGAAGGGCATTTATGTCTTATCATGTCGGGCTGCTCCCTAGGCTATAAATAGCCGCCCCCTACAACCACTAGTTGGTTGGCTGCTCCGAGAGAACTTGACACTTGTCATTTGAGAGCAACCCATCCTCCGAGGACTTTGAGCGAAAATCATCAAGTGAGGAAAATCCCAAAACCAAACCCCCACAAACCCAAAGTGATTGAGCATCACTGAAGAAATTGATCCTGCGTGGATCCGACGCTTGTTACCTTTGAAGACTATGCTTCTTCCAGACGGTTAGGCGTCAAGGTCTAGAGCATCCAAGAGGAATTGTGGATCGCCGAGTGACCAAGTCTGTGAAGGTTTGGAAGTCACCTGAAGACTTACCACGAGTGATTGGACGAGGCCTGCGTGGTCTTAGTTCAAGGAGAATACGGTGAGGACTGGGTGTCCTGAGTTGCGGCTCAGAGACTGGGTGTCCGGGACTGCGTGTCCTCGAGTTTAAATACTCAGCCGCTCCAACCAGATGTACAACTGAGACAGCAGTTGGAACTGGTTTACCAAATCATTGTCTTCACCAACTAACTGGTTCTATTTCCTCAACTCTTTCATTTCCTCATTACTGTGTTGTATGTTGTTCATATCTGTGCTTGAAGACTTTGACTGAAGACTTTCACAAATTCCTCAGTTCAATTTCTTCAGTCTGTCCGTCTTCATCTTGTTATCCTGTGTTTACGCTTTCTGTACTCTGTGCTAGTCTTCATTTCATCATGATGACTATGTTTGTATCCTGTTATGTTTACTTCTGAGTACTCATTCCGCTGCAAGTAGTTCTTCGCTAAGGAATTTCCTCACCAGCAAATCCTCAGTGAAGAATTCATAAAAATCGCCTATTCACCCCCCTCTAGTCGATATAACGCACTTTCAATTGGTATCAGAGCAAGGTACTCCCTTGTTCTGTGTGATTTTGGTTTAACCGCCTGGAGTTTTAGTTATGTCGATCGCAGGTATGATCAAGGTCTCGGCTGGGTGTCCTACCTTTGATGGAACGGACTACCCCTACTGGAAGAACAAGATGCGAATGCATCTTGAGGCAATTGATAACGATCTCTGGTATGTTGTGGAAAATGGTGTCCCCTCTGTCACTCCCTCACTAAACGCTACCGATGTGAAGAGATTCAAACAACTCGATTCTCAAGCGAAGAATATCATATGTGGTCATCTGAGCAAAGGACAGTATGGAAGAGTGAGTGCTTTGGAAACTGCTAAGCTTATCTGGGATAGGCTGTCCAAAGTAAATGAAGGAGTTTCAACTCAGCGTGACTCTCGAGTCGATGTTCTTCGGAATCTCTTCAACCGCTTCAAAAGACTCGACAATGAGAATGTCCAACAAAGCTTTGATCGCCTCACTGACATCTCAAATGAGCTTCAAGCCCTCGGTGCCACTGACATCACTGATCATGAAGTTGTGAAGAAACTGCTGAGATCGCTTGATTCCTCATTTGATACTCTGGGACTGATGATACAAGAACGTGCTGACTACAAGTCGCTTGATCCTGCTGATATCCTCACGAGTTCCAGCTTGCTGAAAAGAGAGATCTCTATGGCTCAAACTATGGCAAACCACGTGCCCTGAAGGCCAAGGCTGTGTCTGACTCCGAATATGAGGATTCTGGTAGTAGCCTTGGTGATCCTAAAGAATTGAGCCAGGATCTAGCACTGCTTGTGAAGAAATTCCAGAAGTTCACAAGACGTGGTCGCTTTGGAAAATCCTCAAGAGGCAATGATTCCTCATCCAGTGACTATAAGAGAAGGCTTTGCCACAAATGCAAGAAGCCTGGTCATTATATTCAAGATTGTCCTCAGTGGGAAAAGGAAATGAAGAAGAAGAAATACAAGGATTACAGTTCTGATGATGCGAAGAAGAAGAAGAAATCGTCAAAATCTTCGTCATCAAAATCCTCGAAGTCTTCATCTCACAAGAAGATCAGCTCCAAGAAGGCTCGGGCATTCATTGGCAAGGAGATGGACTCTGAAGCTGAATCTGAGGAAAATGATGAAGAGGAGGCGTCTGAAGAATCTGAATCTGGTGTGGCGAGTCTGGCCATTGCTACTGCCTTCGTCAGCAAGTCCATCTTCAACACTGAAGAAACTGACTCCACCGACAAGCCTGATGAAGGTAATGATGGCTACACTCCCACCTATTGCTTCATGGCGAAAGGTGCTAAGGTACTCAAATACAACTCCTCTGACTCTAGTGAAAATGAATCTGATGAGGATCTCAAACCCAGCTACTCTAAACTTGCTAAGATTGCTGTGAAACAACAACGGGCTCTTGAAAAGGTTCAAAACATGCTAGATAAAAGTGATGATATGTTGGCTGAAGAAATGGATCGCACTAAAGCCTTGACTGAAAATCTTCAGAGACTTCAGTCTAGGTTTGATAACCTTCAAGGTCATCATAACGCTCTCTTGTCTGATCATGAGAAACTTTCTTATGAATTTCTTCAAGAAAAGCAAGATCACGAGAAGCTTTCTCTTGAATCTCTTCAAAGAAAGGAAGATCTTGAAAATCTAAGAGTGTGTTATGAAGATCTTCAGAAGGAGCGCGATTCATTACTAGCTCAACAAATCAGCGCTTCTCAGGAAGAATTTGTTCCCCCTTGCTTAAAGTGCATTGAACGTGAATCTGCTAATTCTTCACCTGAATGTTCAAATGCTTCAAATGTTACAAATTCTTCATCTGCCTCTTCTATCACTAATTCCTCATCTGAGGACATTGCTAGTATCACTGACAATGCAGGGCTGAAGGAATTGTACATGACAGGCATGTACAAAAGCCTCAAAGGACATCAGACACTTTGTGATGTGCTCAAAAAGCAGATCCTCAACAGAAACCCTAGGAAAGAGGGTATTGCCTTTGAGAGGAAACTCAATGCTGATGGAACATATTGGAAGCCTGAGCAGTACCCCAAAACCTCATGGGTTGCTGCAAAGGGACCTCCAGCTGATCCATCTAACTTATCTGGCTTTACATGTGAATCTCCTCATTCTTCTGATGAGTCATTTGACTCCAACTATAAACTGTTCAAAAATCAGAATGGTGAAGTATTTGCTAGATATGTTGGCACTAACTGCAGGAATGGTTCCCCTATGAAGAAAATGTGGGTTCCCAAAAGTTGTGTTGAAAGTCTTCAGGTGAATGTCCTCATGACACCACCTGTGAAGAACAGGAACCCCAGATCAAATTCTTCATATGGACCAAATTCTTCATATGGATCCAAGTCCTCATATGGACCAAATTCTTCACATGGATCAAATTCCTCAACTGGATCAAAGTCCTCATATGATTATCATCGTGCTAACAACTCTGTCTCGCAGGGTAGAGCTAAGGGTTATGAATATGTGCATTATTCTTCAAACCATTATGTTCATAAGTCCTCAAGGAATTACTCTGCTTATTCATATGCTTACCCTAACCCCTCTTATGTGAAGCGAAATGGTTTGGCATCTTTGCCACCTTTCTCATATGGTGCTCGCAGAATGATGAACTCTTTGCCACCCCTCCAGATGTGGGTGGTGAAGAAAAAGAACTAATCTCTTCTGCAGGGTCAGGTCTCCAGACGTGCTCTAACGTCTGAAGAATTTGCTGGGGACCTGACAAAAATGCATGAAGGGACGCAGGCGAATCATGATGAAATGAACTTTCATTTCACACGTCCTCATACTACTATATCTGTTTACTGCTTGATGACATTCATCTGATGAACTTGATATCATATTCTTCACTGATGAAGCATATGAGATTGTAAGCTACACTAATTCATCTGCAGGATGATCAACCCAAAACCACTGAATGGGTCCTCGATAGTGGATGTACAAATCACATGACTGGTGACAAGAATCTATTGATGGATGCTCCCTTATCACCGTCACCTCTGAAGCATATCATCTTTGCTGACAAAGGAAAAAGTTAGGTATTGGGTCTTGGTAAGGTTGCTATCTCTAAGGATAAGCACATGGATAAAGTCATGCTTGTTGAGTCCTTAGGATACAATCTCATGTCAGTTTCAATGCTTTGTGATCTTGATATGGTTGTTGTCTTTGGCAAATATCGCTGTGTTGTGATTATGGAAGCTGACAATTCCAAAGTCTTCGAAGGCTTTAGGAGAGGAGATCTGTATATTGTTGATTTCTCTACAGGACCACAACCAGCCGTGTGTCTACTTGCAAAAGCTTCAGAAGGCTGGCTATGGCATCGACGACTTGGTCATGCAGGCATGAGGAATTTGAACACGCTTGCGAAGAAGAAGCATGTCATTGGCATTGAGAATGTCAAATTCCTCAAGGATCACTTATGCGGAGCATGTGAAACCGGAAAAATGACCAAGGCCAAGCATCCAGCGAAGACTATCATGACCACTACCCGTCCATTCGAATTGCTTCACATGGACCTCTTTGGACCTAATCATTATTCAGCAGTCACTAATGATGCATCTCTATATGGTTTTGTCATTGTTGATGATTATTCTCGATATACATGGGTACACATTGTTACTTACAAACATGAAGTGCAGGAAGTCTTCAAACGATTTTCCTCGAGGGCTTCAACCAACTTTGGTGTGAAGATCAAGCATATCAGAAGTGACAATGGAATTGAGTTCAAGAATTCCGGTCTTGATGCATATCTTGATGAACTTGGTATTACTCATGAGTTATCTGCTCCCTATACTCCTCAGCAGAATGGCGTCGTGGAGCGCAAGAACAGAACTCTTGTTGAGATGGCTCTCACTATGCTTGATGAATACAAAACGCCTCAGCGTTTTTGGATTGATGCAATTGATACTGCTTGCCACATCATCAACAGAGTATATCTTCACAAATTCTTCAAGAAGACTGCCTATGAACTCCTCACTGACAAGAAACCCAATGTGAGTTATTTCAAAGTCTTCGGTGCTAAATGTTGGATTAGAGATCCCCACCACAACTCTAAATTTGCACCGAAAGTACATGAAGGTTTTATGCTTGGTTACGGAAAGGACTCGCACACCTACAGAGTCTTCAACATTGTTCTTCACAAGATTGTTGACACTGTAGATGTGCGGTTCGATGAAACTAATGGCTCGCAAAGAGAGCACCTACCTTCTGTGTTAGATGAACCAGCACCTGAGGATGCTATCAAGCTCAAGGCAACTGAGGATGTCATTCCGACTGAAGAATCTGCTAAAGAATTCATTCCTGTTCATGAAGAACGTCGAGCTGATGCACCTGAAGAACAAGATGAGGAAAATGGTGCTGAAGAAAATGCTGATCAAAATCCTCAGCGACAACCAACTCATCCACGCATTGCAAAAGAAGTGCAAGTGGAGAAGATCATCGATGACATTAGCACACCAGGTCCTCTCACACGCTCAAAAGCATCACATTTATCTAACTTTTGTGGGCACTATGCTTTTGTCTCTATCACAGAGCCCACTAAGGTAGATGAAGCATTTCTGGAGCCGGAGTGGATTCAGGCTATGCAAGAAGAATTACATCAGTTCGAGCTGAACAATGTCTGGGAATTGGTCAATCGCCCAGATCCTCGCAAGCATAATATCATTGGCACAAAGTGGATCTACCGCAACAAGCAAGATGAAAATGGCCTTGTGGTGAGGAATAAGGCACGACTAGTAGCTCAAGGCTACACACAGGTTGAAGGAATTGATTTCGATGAAACTTTTGCACCTGTTGCTAGACTTGAGGCTATTCGCATATTACTTGCTTACGCTAACCATCATGATATCATCTTATATCAAATGGATGTGAAAAGTGCATTCCTCAATGGTAAGCTTGAGGAAGAAGTATATGTTGCTCAACCCCCAGGTTTTGAAGATCCCAAGAATCCTGACAAAGTCTTCAGACTCAATAAGGCTCTCTATGGCCTCAAGCAAGCCCCTCGGGCGTGGTATGATACATTGAAGGAATTCTTTGTGAAGAATGGCTTCACACCCAGTTCACTAGACCCTACTCTCTTTACTAAATCTTATGATGGTGAACTGTTTGTGTGCCAAATATATGTTGATGATATTATCTTTGGCTGTACTGACCAACGTTATAGTGATGAATTTGCCTATATGATGAGTGAAGAATATCAAATGTCTATGATGGGAGAGTTGAAATTCTTCTTAGGTCTTCAAATTCGTCAGCAGCGCAATGGCATATACATATCTCAGGAGAAATACCTCAAAGATGTACTGAGGAAATTCGGCATGCAAGATTGCAAAGGCGTCAAAATTCCTATGCCCACAAATGGCCATCTATGCACTGATGAAAATGGTATTGACTTCGATCACAAGGTATACCGCTCCATGATTGGTTCCTTATTGTACTTATGTGCATCTAGGCCAGGTATAATGCTTAGTGTTTGCATGTGTGCCCGATTTCAAGCTGCACCGAAGGAATCACACCATAAGGCTTTGAAGCATATTCTTCGATATCTAGCTCACACACCAACACTAGGATTATGGTACCCCAAGGGCTCTGTTTTTGATCTCATTGGATATTCTGACTCTGACTATGCTGGTGATCGTGTGGACCGCAAGTCAACATCTGGCACTTGTCATTTCCTCGGACGATGTTTGGTCTGTTGGTCCTCAAAGAAACAGAACTGCGTATCACTGTCTACTGCTGAAGCTGAATACATTGCTGCTGGCTCATGCTGTGCTCAACTGCTTTGGATGAAGCAAACCCTCAAGGACTATGGCGTCAACGTGAAGAATGTGCCTCTCCTCTGCGACAATGAGAGTGCCATCAAGATTGCTCACAACCCAGTTCAACACTCGAAGACTAAGCACATCCAGATTCGTCATCATTTTCTTCGTGATCATGTGTTGAAGGGCAACATCTCCATCGAGCATGTGAAGACTGAAGAACAGCTAGCTGATATCTTCACTAAGCCCTTGGACGAGAAGAGATTTAGCAAGTTGCGGTGTGAGCTAAATATCTTAGAATCTTCGAATGTTCTTTGAAAAGGACACACATCCTAACCCTTATGCAGAATTGATGACTTAGATGTGCAACACATGAAGAAACGTTTTTCTTCAATCAATGAAGAATAACACTCTAAGTGTGAAGAAACTAATGAAGAATTTGATTCTCAGAACCCTACGACAATTGTACGCGGTGTCTGAAATCATCATTCTTATACGGTGGGTCACGCCACCACAAAAGTTGAAAATCTTCAATTTGAGTTTTTCCTCATTTTTGAAATTCTTCAATCTGTCAAATTCTTCAACTTTGCAAAATCTTCACTGTTTCCGTCGTTTTTCTTCATTGGCTATATATATATATATATATATATATATATATATATATATATATATATATATATATATATATATATATATATATGAGTTTATGTCCTCTACAGCATTCACTTATTGCTATTTCTTCAAGTTGTGATTTCTGCTAAGTGAATGTGATCGGACCCTTCCCCCTCTATGCTACACTCAACCCAATCTATTCACAAATTCTTCATGTGCGTTCTGATTGAAACTCGTTGAAAGTCTTCACTGTGTCCTTGTCAGCTGAAGAAATTGCGAACGAAACTTTAAAACAAATCTTATCCAGATTTTCGGTTTTACCGCTCAAACCGTTCCGCATCCCATGATGCATTATTTTATTCATCCACGATCTTACACGATCTCATCTGCACAGTACGTGGGTGACACATGTCGCGTGAAGAAGAAAGGGCAGGGGCATGTTCGTCCCAAAATCTTCGGGCGAACAGTTTTTACTGTGGCTATAAATACCCCTCTTCCCTTCCTTACTTCATTTACTCCGCTCGGTCGCTGTCTCTCGCTCGAGCTCTCCTCAAACCCTAGCGCCGCCGCTACTCTATCGCCGCCGGCGAGGAAGAGCTTCACTGCCTCAACCTCGTCGCCGTCGTACTCGCGCCGGCTGCGGAAATCTTCACTCCGCCGCCGCGGTAGTCGTCTCCCTCTGCCAAGTTAGGGCGTGGGAGATCTAACTTGACGAACTTCATCGCTGTTCATCTCTGTTCGTCGTGTTCTTCAGTTTGGGTAATTAAAAGTCACTTTTATTACTCGCTTTGATTCTCAAACTTTTCTGGAAATCCTCAAAGGTGTTTTATTCTTCAAATCTTCACATATGAACACCTCACACACTGTATGCTCCTGATCCATCTCTCTAAGCACTCATTTCTTCAAGATTCCTCAATTGTGCGGATTTTCGATCTGTACAACTCTAGAACCTAAGACAAGAACACTTAGTGAAATTCCTCAAGGCTCAACTGGTCAAATTCCTCAAAACTTGTCTTTTCGAAAAATCTTCTGAGAACGCATATGACCTCTCCAAATTCCTCGCACCTACACTCTGTTCACAGGTACTCATGTCCGCTGCTGAATCACTAGGTTCTCATCAACTTAACTCATTTGCAGCGTTCCTCGAAGAAAAACTGCATACTTCTTTAGAGTGTTCAAATGTTCAAATTCCTCATCTGAAGAAAATGGCTGAAGGAAAGAGACCGCAGAAAGGAGGAAAGAGACCGGAGGTCATGACTGCTTTCGAGATCCCTGATGAAATATACAAGGATTATTGCACACCTGATGAAGCCAAGTTTGGCAAAGAAAACAAGAATCAGCGCAAAGTGCGCATTCAGAGGATTGAACGAAGATGGGCACGAGAATGGAGGGAATATCGATATGTTACTCCAAAGTACATGAAGAAATTTGCCTTAAATCCTCCATGCCCAAGAGCTCCATTGGCACCTGGCCAAGTCGCTGATCCCACTAGCATCAAAAGTGGTGAAGACTTTCCTGAAGAATGGGCTAGGCGCCAAGCAAAATTGGCAAGACAAGCCAAGGAGGCAGTGAGGAAATTCAATGAGGATTCTGCTGCTGCTGCTGCCGCTGAGACCTCGGTTAAGCCGAGGAAATCAATGCCGAAGAAGCCTGCTCGCAAGCCAAGTGCTTCACCATCAGCGCCCTCACGGCCAAGTTCCTCAGCCGCGCCCTCACGGCAAATTCCTCATACTACTGCTGCTCCACCAAAGTCCTCAGCAGCTCCCTCCAAGTCCTCAACTCCTGTGCATCTGGCTACATGTCAAAGGACTCAGGGTTTCTCAATTGCTTCTGGTGTCTCAGCAAGTTCCTCAGCTGCACCAATGTCCTCATCAGGCCCCACTCTGCTGAAGACAAAAGCAACAGCTGGACGCGGTCCTCGGCCAAGTCCAAGAAAGAAACAGGTTGCTTTCCAAGTGCCCTCTGATGACGAGGCTTCTGATGAAGAACTTGCAGAAATCATCAGAGACAGACAAGCAAAGGCCGCCAGAGCCAAAGGAACACCTGTGCCTCTGCTTTTGGATCCGAAGAAGATCCTCGACTATATTAACTTATGGCATAAGGATCCAAACACTCCAATGCCTGATCTGCCTCTGACTCCTGGTCAAAGTCATATGCTGACCCATTTCATCTCTCAAGAGAAATGGAAGTTTGAAAAGGCTCGTGAGATAAAGAGAGCACAAGCTATAAAGGAGAAGCTTCTGAAGAAGAACGTTGTCAGACTGACACCTGAAGAACTTCTCAAGGCTCAATCTGAGATCCAAGCCCTCAGCAAAGATTTCGATGCATACCATGCTGATTGGCAAGGAGCCAAAGTGAGATTCGTCAATTTGACGAAGAAAATGACAACTGTTGCAGCTCCATCGCAACAAGAAAATCCTCAGGCTGCAGACTCTGCTCAGCCTGCTGAAGAACATGCCAGCACTGCTGATGACTTTCAGCCTGCTGATGAGAATACAAGTTCCAGGGCTGATGACTCCATTCCAGCCACTGAAGAAATTCCCAGGGCATCCACTAGTGGTGCACCTGAAGAAACAGAAGAGATCGGGGCAACTGCACCAGTTGCGCCTGAAGAAAATGAACCACAATCCTCAGCTCCTCCTGGGCCAACACCAACTCCAATTCTTCCTTCTGCTTATGAAGTGAAGAAGACCAAGGCTGCAGAGCGAGCTGCTGTGAAGAAAAGGAAGGCATCAGCTGCGTCAAATTCTTCGGCCGCGAAGAAAATGAAGCCAATGACCAGCTCGCTTGAAAATCCTATTGATGCCATTCCGATTTCCTCCATGTCATCCAAGGAAATTGTTCCTTATGGAGAAGACTACAAGATCCCAAGCGGATCTGATGAAGAAACTCATTCTGTTGCTACCTCAGAGCAGTTTGATGAAGAAATTGAAGTGGAAACATTCCCTTCAACGCCAGTCGTTTCCTCACCTATGCCTCAGTTCACAGCTGAAGAGGCTGGTGTTGAGGAAATTGAAAAAGAAGATGAAGATGTGGATATTGGATGCACTACACCAGTGATGAACGATGACTGTTGGGAAAGTCAGCATCCCAATACTCCTCTCTTCACTCCTATTCAACAAATTCCTCAGTCCCCGGCTACAACTGTTCAAATGGGCTCTGAAGAAACTCATCCCACATCGTCTGTTCATGAAGAAATTCCAGCCACTAGTGCTGAAGAACCTGCTGCTGCTGATCCCCAAACTGCACACGAAGAGGAACCAGAAATTCCTCAGCCTGAAGCACCTGAGATCGTGATTCCTGAGGTTGTGCTGCAAATCACTGACACTCCTCTGCCCAAACTGAAGAATCCATTCTCTAGCAAGCAAAAATTCAAGGCTGAAGACTTCTTTTCTGAGCATGTGTTCTTCACTGAATACAATCCATATGACTCTGCTCGCATAAGGAAGAGACGTTTCTGGACTGCTACACAAGCCAACTTCTATTCCTCAGTGCTCTTTGACAAGGACAAAATCTTTGATCATGAACATATTCCTCATGTGGATATGGAATCTCTGCCGTGCTTCGAGCCAGTCCTCCGAGTTATTCACGATGCAGGATGACTGAACTTCTGCACTGATATCTGTGATTGGAATGAAGAACTCATTCTTCAGTTCTATGCTACTTTGCATATCACCGGAGATGCTGAAGATGTCAATTCATGGGTGCTGGATTGGATGATCAAAAACACTCACTATAAGGCACCAGCAACTGAATTGCTTCGTGTCCTTCCTCTTGATCCTCCCCATGCCAGGGCACGTTGCATCTACAATGACCGCAAACTGACAGATCATTATATGCAAGTGCTCATGAAGCCTTTGAAGCCAGGGCAGGCCCCACGAACCAAATTCCTCGTCAAGGAATTGCTATATGTGCCTCGGACTGTCTATCGCATCCTGACGAAGACAATGAGTCCTATCAAAGGCCACAACTCAAATGATGAAGATGTCGTTGGCATCATGAAGAACATGCTTTTCAACATCATTCATGGCGTTCTCGTCAACTTCCATGATTTCTTCATGAGGACTCTGGCTAATGTTGCTATGTCACCTTTTGAGCTGAAGCCCTATGCGCCTTGGATTATGAGATTCATAAGGGCAAGATCTTCACTGAATTACAAGGCTGACACTCTGAACCATGGTAGCTACTTGCCACCCATTGAAGTCCTCAAGCGACCAGTTTCATCATCTGATGATAAGGGAAAGGCAGCTGCTGTGATCGATGAAGGCACTCGTCCATTGGATGGTCAATTCCGTCTAGCTACATCTTACTCCACCAATGACGATTCTGCAACACATGACACTGCCGCAAATACATCAGCCAAGCAAAATCCTCAAGCCACAGCACCCAGGGTGATGACTGACCGTGAGTTACTCCTCAATCTTCATCAAAAGGTTGATCGCAATCACAAATGGGTGAAGCGTCAATTTGCTGCAATTCTTCACAACATGACCTCAACCCATAATGCAGTGAAGAAAAATCAGTATCACCTTCATGAAACCCTCAACCGCACCTGGGCTGTTCTCACTCATGTATATTCCGCGGAAGAACTGAAGACTATGGGTCTCCAGGAAGCATTTGACTGGTCTGCACCACCTCCGAAGAAATTCAAGAGAGTCAAAGTTCCTGATCTGGTGGCCAGTTCTTATTCTTCATCGCGTGAAACTGATGAACATGAAGGACACTGCGGCAGGCCCTACTTCAACGAACAACCCCGACAACGCTGGCGCTCCTCCATCGACTTGAAATTCTTCAGGGGCGTTAGTCCTCAGTTTCGACCCTTTTGGTCATTTGATGACAAAGGGGGAGAAATCTGAGTTAGTCTTCAAGCGGGTTTATGTTATGGGCGTTTTGTTAAGTTACAACTCTCATTCTTCCGAAACTTTTATTGGATCAAGTTGTAATCTTAAATCCGATGGTGCCCTGATACTTTTTGAACGGTGCATTGTGCTCTGACTGATGCACTATGCTCTGATACTTTTGATGTGTTATTCTGCATGCTTATTCCTCGTTAATATTATTGCACGCATGCTGAATCTCATCAGGCACCATATTTCATCATGCATTTCAAATTCTTCATATTATATATCAAATGCGTGTATGAATTACAAGATATAGGGGGAGATCTCCATGATTCAATTCTTCAAATGTGCATTGCCTCAAAAGCAAATTCCTCACTATGCACACATTCAGGGGGAGTTCTTCTATATATTGCAATCAAATTCCTCAATATCAGTATTTACACTTCATATGTTTATCCCCGTTGAAAACTTAACCTATGTTGTCATGAATCACCAAAAAGGGGGAGATTGTAAGTGCATCTAGTGCCCCTTAGTGATTTTGGTGTATTGAAGACTTATAGGTTAAGTGACTGATGCGTTTGTGAGTGTACACAGGTCTATAAGTCTATGAGGAGTTTTATATTTACAGAGAAAGTCGACCCCTAAAAATGAAGTTCTTCGACTAAAGACTTCGATATTTTGAAGACTTTCTGAAGACTTTGAAAGTGAAGAAATTGGTGTGACCTTGAAGACTTGGTATTCATTCGAGGAATATGGAGCGTGAAGACTTTTGTTTTCGTAGTTCCATTTTCTCTTTCTTGAGTCATAGGAAACACCGTACTGTTAAAGGGGGTCAAGGAAATACTAAGGAAAAATTTCCATGTGATGCTCAACTCAAAATCCTACACCTACCAATCCCTTCGAGTGAAGACTTTCTGAAGACTTTGAAAGTGAAGAAATTGGTGTGACCTTGAAGACTTGGTATTCATTCGAGGAATATGGAGCGTGAAGACTTTTGTTTTCGTAGTTCCATTTTCTCTTTCTTGAGTCATAGGAAACACCGTACTGTTAAAGGGGGTCGAGGAAATACTAAGGAAAAATTTCCATGTGATGCTCAACTCAAAATCCTACACCTACCAATCCCTTCGAGTGAAGCCATTGGAAATCTCATACAGTTTAGTCAATTCCTTCAGTGACAGAGACGCAGTTCTTCTGGTCACTGAGGACTTTGCTCTAACTGAGGAGTTAGGAATTCGCCAGTGCGAATTGCCTACACAGTGAGGAACATGATAGCCCTGAGGAATTTGAGAGTCAAATTTCCGACCGTTGCTGTGCTGCGCGCCGGCTGTCCAAAATATCTTATCCACCTAACGGTCATATCATTGAAGGGCATTTATGTCTTATCATGTCGGGCTGCTCCCTAGGCTATAAATAGCCGCCCCCTACAACCACTAGTTGGTTGGCTGCTCCGAGAGAACTTGACACTTGTCATTTGAGAGCAACCCATCCTCCGAGGACTTTGAGCGAAAATCATCAAGTGAGGAAAATCCCAAAACCAAACCCCCACAAACCCAAAGTGATTGAGCATCACTGATGAAATTGATCCTGCGTGGATCTGACGCTTGTTACCTTTGAAGACTATGCTTCTTCCAGACGGTTAGGCGTCAAGGTCTAGAGCATCCAAGAGGAATTGTGGATCGCCGAGTGACCAAGCCTGTGAAGGTTTGGAAGTCACCTGAAGACTTACCACGAGTGATTGGACGAGGCCTGCATGGTCTTAGTTCAAGGAGAATACGGTGAGGACTGGGTGTCCTGAGTTGCGGCTTAGAGACTGGGTGTCCGGGACTGCATTTCCTCGAGTTTAAATACTCAGCCGCTCCAACCAGACGTACAACTGAGACAGCAGTTGGAACTGGTTTACCAAATCATTGTCTTCACCAACTAACTGGTTCTATTTCCTCAACTCTTTCATTTCCTCATTACTGTGTTGTATGTTGTTCATATCTGTGCTTGAAGACTTTGACTGAAGACTTTCACAAATTCCTCAGTTCAATTTCTTCAGTCTGTCCGTCTTCATCTTGTTATCCTGTGTTTACGCTTTCTGTACTCTGTGCTAGTCTTCATTTCATCATGATGACTATGTTTGTATCCTGTTATGTTTACTTCTGAGTACTCATTCCGCTGCAAGTAGTTCTTCGCTAAGGAATTTCCTCACCAGCAAATTCCTCAGTGAAGAATTCATAAAAATCGCCTATTCACCCCCCCCCCTAGTCGATATAACGCACTTTCACACTATGTAAAAACTAGGCATACCTTCGAACTGGATCTCAAGGTACTCTTAGAGGGCCTACTTTAGTGTACAACCAAACCTTTATGTCACCTATGAGTTATACAAGCCCCTACTATAGCATCCCTTAGTGTTTAAATCATTGACAAGCTCTGTTAGGTCAAGAACATCAAGTAATCAAAGCAAACAGTCCTAGTATGGATGGCTGATACAAACAAGCAATTGAACAGATGTGTGAGCAAATCTTACATATCAAGAAAAGAAGCATAGAAGGAGGCTTAAAGACCATCAATTGACTGACCAGATTTAAGGGGCATTTAAACATCATCTGCAACATATGAACTAACATAAACATTGCATATTTCAGATTCTATAATGAAATGCACATGTATTAGGTTATTCCATGTCTGATGATGCCTAAATGTACACTATAGTAGGCAGGAGTGATTCATCATTGCACGCACAATTGAATTGCAGGTTAAGGGCGAGTTCTATTCCGCCTTTTCAGAGCTTACTGTCAACATAAGCCATAAAAGATGTAAAGAAGTCATTTTTGAGTTATGGGCTTGGGCTTAACTTATTTTGCTTTAGAGGGGGGTGTTTTGGGTAGAAGCTCACTACAAATTGAAGGGAAGGGGAATAGTGAAATGACTCTATTGTCTTCCTATATTACACTCAAAATGCCAATTCTCACGCCCGTGTCACACCTGACTCTCAAGTAAAAACAAACATGTGAGCGTTCATTGCCCTGTCTGCTTGCATCTCCTCTCCCCTTTCCCTCTACCTCGATCCCCTGCCTGCAGCGCTAGGGTTTCTCTAGCAAGCCGTCGCCACTGGTCCCTTCTGGCCTGGTCCTCGATGATGCTTTGTCTAGCTAGGCTACATGGCTGGCAGGTAGGGCCAAATCTCCCCGACTGCTCCTCCCTCTGGTGCCGCCCCTCATTCTCATGGTCTCCAGTAGCTGCTCCGCTGTGGTCCGTCCAACGCACTACTCCGTCAAGCACCGCACAACTACGGCCGATGCCACACTATGGAAGAAGGCACCTACTTCCCCCTCCCCTCCTCCCAGGCCATGGCCTTGAGGTGCTGTTGAAGGATGAGCTCATCCAACAAGGTGAGGATCTCCTTTGATATTTTGCCAAATTTTCATTCTGATCCGCCGTATGATGAATTTCTATGAGCAGCTTCTGCTGCTGCTGTGTGATGTATTGCTATGAGTTGCTCCTGCTGCTGCTATATGATGAATTGCTATGAGCTGCTGCTGGTATATGATGAATTGCACGCTACTGCTGCTGTATGATGAGTTGCTATGAGCTGCTGCTGCTGTATGATGCTTTCAAGTGGTGCTGCTACATGATAATAACCAGCCACTTGGATAATCGTATTTCGATAAATAATTGTTCTTCATTTAAATTTAGGTCATGCGTTCTTCATTTAAATTAGGCAATGGGATCTCTATGGAAGACATTGACCAAAGTAGATTGTGCCAAGTAGATGGTATCTTTGTATTTGCATTTTGAACAAAATATTTATGGTCTATTTTCCTACCATATTAATTACTGCGCTGGGTTCAATTTGTGATGTTTGCAAGTCAAATTAATTTTCATATGGACAGCAAAATGACAAAATATAATGCAATCTAGACTTTTCATTGATCATACCACAGATAAGCTGAAAAGGCAGGCAATGAAAAGAACTGGTTGGCTTATTACCTGGAGCTTATATTCAAAGGTGCTTATTTTCTTAGGATAACTCGAAATAACTATCCCTAAGAAACTTGGCCAATAGAACTGACATACAAATAACATGTCACGATGATTGTAATGAGAGAATCCTGCAAGAGAACTGGGCCAGAGTGACCTACCATAGCACACTGTATAGGCTCACCGCTACCTCTCCTTTTTTGTGATGTTCCATGAAATTCCCACATACATCTTGGACTTTTTCATTGCGTAACCCTATCTCCAAGTTGACACGGCTAATTTCAGACATCTCTACATGATAATACACTGCATATCCCTTGCGCATATTTAAACCACCAATTAACGATTGTGTGCATAGCATAAACTAGCCATGACTCTGTGTGCTGGACTAGTAGGCACTCTAAGGGAGCCTAATGTAGTGCACTTGAATTCCTGCATGCCACCTACGATTTTGTGTAATGTACTACCTCTGTTCCAGCGAGTATCATGTATGACATCTACATATCTAATTTAGCACCCAGTAGTAGAAATCATTGTCTGCACAAAGGGATTACTGGTCGAAAATCCTAGCAAAGCATGCTAGCAAGCACACAACAATACAATAGAGAGAGACACACTTACAAGATCATAGCAATGCCTCAGCCCAGGATCTTGGTTGGCCAAGCTGTTAGATCCAAAAGAAACATCGTCCTTGTAGTTTTTGCCAGCTGCATAACATGTAATAGCGACCTGTTAGTATATTTGAAAGTACATCTGGCAGGTGATGCTGGACGGGTTTAAAGCTAACAAGTACCTAAGCCATTGCGGCTGCTTGGCATCTTGCCAGACGGTGGGAATCAGGTTAGAAACATCAAGGGTGATGACGCTACATTGGCTGTCAGGGTCCAGTAAGGAGATGTAGAACCGTCGAGTAGGGTGTTTGTGGAGCGGCTCCGGTAGGGTGGACTATGGTGTGGGCGAAGCGAATGTGAGGCCGTGGACGAGGGCATTGCTCTGCTGGTTGGGTTTAGGATGGTGTCGATTATGCGGATCTGTGGCCATGGACGGGGCGTCAGAAGCTGCTCTGGTAGGTTGGATGAGGGTGTGACGAAGCGGATCTGAAGCCGTGGACTTGTGCATTGGCAAAGCGGCCCCGGTAGGGTTGAGAATGGTATACGCGAAGCTACTCCGGTATGGTTGATGATGGTGTCGGTGAAGCGGCTCCGGAAGGGTTGAGGAAGGTGTCGGCGAAGAGGATCAGAGGCGATCGACGGGGGCGTCGGTGGGGCGGCTCCGGGGGGGGGGGGGGCGTGTGGATGAAGTGTCTCCGGTGGGGAGTATGAAGGAGCCGCTGCAGATGTGCTGCGGTTGACGAGACTACTGGCGTAGCAGATCCGACGCTGTGGACAAGGCCAACATTGAATGGGCTATGGTACAGTGGTGGATGAGCAATCTACTTTTTGCTAGGGGAGGTGGGAGAGGTAGATGCGGCCGCAGACGCAGATCCGGCGAGGCGAACGCCGCTGGGAGTGAATGGGCTCTGGTACCCTGGTGGATGAGCAGTCTAGGATTTGGAGAGGGGAGGGGTAGAAAGGCCGATGAAGTACGGACGACGTGATGTAAGATGCTCTAGTGCTGTGGAGTTAGTTGTTTTTGCAGGAGGGGGAGAGGAAATAGGGTGCCGTGTGGTGGGGGAACTGGAAGTTACCAAAGCAGCCCCGACCTATTATGTAAATGAGGGCTGCATTGTAACTGTTGTTCTCCGTGCACCAAGGACAAAAGGGGAATTTCGCATGCTAAAGACTAGGCGGCGGAAATTTTAGAAGGAGGCAGGACATTTTGCCGCCCGCAGGATCGTTCGTATCCATTTTCAACTAATTTTAGAGGGTGATAGCGGGAAGGTCATGCGAGACTATGTACATGGGGCACACATCAGTAGTTAATAACTGTTGTGAAGTCCACCCCAGAAAAAAGACAATAACTCGGGATGATGCACTGATAATTTGGACGTTCACACGGGCGCGGCCAATCGTGCGGGTGTAGAGGCGCGTTCACAAAAAAGGGATCAAACGCTCATCATATGTATTTCTCGTGTAAATATATAATTTAGTGCCATTGGTTATTTACTTTAAACATAACGATTGTGTGTTATTGTAGAGGCGCACGAAAAGAAATGGATATTGTAGTCACAGAAAAGAAATGGATATTGTAGCCCTGTACTTAAAAGTGTTATTGATGTAGGGTAGACCCCTAGAGGCCCGATCTTTCACGATTGGAGTGGGATCCCTCTAAGAGCACGAAGAACACGGGGAAGAATGGAGAGAAATCACAAGGGGAAACACTCAAGAACAAGTCCAATCACACATCCACTAGACAATCAACACACAAGATCCACAAGGTACATGAACAACAAAGAGAAAGAAACAAGGTACAGTTCATCTCCAAGAGGAGGTCTTGATGGTATCCTAGACGGATCTTCCCGCAAGGGGGGTCTTGATGATATCCCGCAGGATCTTCTCACATGGAGGTCTTGAACTCCATGGGAGTGGTTTCTCTCTCTCAAGAGGAGGAGGTAGGTGTAAAGCTCACCTAAGAATGAGCTATCATATTTGCCTCCCCTAGAAAGGAGGTGGAGGTGGTCTATTTATAGTCTAAGCCACGAAGGGGTAAGTGGGAGAGGGATACAAGGCCAAAGGCCCGCGGCTGCGCACAGGCAGAGCGGTAGTACCGGACCTCGGGCGGTAGTACCGCTTGTAGGCAGTAGTACCACTTGTTCTGGAGCGGCCAGGTTCTCTTCCTCCTTCTCTTCCATGCTTCTCTCGCGGACGGTGTAGTTGTTCCTTGGTGCTTGCACTCGTCCTCGACATCCATAAAGCTCCGACAATACCTATGCATGCACACGGGAGAAGTGTCAAGTAGTATACCATCCTCGAAGGGGTCAAGTGAACATGTGTAAAGAAGAAGATTCACCTTTATGTATGAGAAGTAGAGGTCGCACGTGTCACTTGCCAAACGAACTCTTGACATGGTGATGTCCGTAGGATGCTCCGCATCATCCCCTCCCCCTTGGGAAAGATCCGACCTCGGATCGAAAACCAAATCACCATGGGAAAGAGATGGCTTCGCCGTGAAGAAGTGGACGTTCACCAAGTACTCGTCATCTCAAGCTTGCAATGGGCACTCTCCAATGTCGCACCGTCTTGGGATTCCTTCAAAATGAGCAAGGACAACAAACACTTGGAAAAACAAATGTGGTTATAGTTAGTGCAAAACCAAGCATTCAAGTGGTGATTCACCAAACAAGTGTCGTCATGAAGCATAGCATATGGTATGACGAGGGATTGTGACATGGCATGTAAGCATATCAATCGACCACAAGCAAAGATATCATGGGGACAAGTATGTAAATGTGATGTAGAGATGCAAATATGTGTGACAAGAGAATAAGCATCTACCCCGAGGTCATAGCAAGCATTCACAAATTGCTCAATGAAAGGTCTATGGTAGGCATCAGAATCATTCACAACACCAAATAAAATGAAGTGTCTAAACACGTGGGTCAAGTGCAAGACAATCCAAGCATAATGTGCATAGGGTGTAGTGAATATAGTGTGCCACTCAACACAATAGAAAGAACAATTGTTCATCATGTGTGAGGCAATCAAGGCAAGCATGTAGCAATCAATGGGACTTGGCATATGTGAGGTGATGACATTGGTGCAACCAAGCATATCATAGGGGCAAGTAATCCAAGAATTGGATGCAATACACAAGGCATATATATCATGATGCATGGGAATGTGAAAATGGCAAGTCAAAGCAAGATCTCTAGAAAGTGCGCAATCAAGTGGTCCAAGATGACCAATAAGTCTCACGGTGCAAGCAACACAAGTAGTATGATCCGCAATATCCATGCTCAAGAAAGATGTCACCTTGAAGGCATGTCCTTGTGCATTCTTCACAATGCCGAAGCGCAGCGCAAGCAAATGCGGTGTAGAAGCGGGTCGTGGTAGAATGTATGAGGCTCGCTCTCAAGAGCTCGAATGGTCAACTCACATGAAGTGGAAGTCGAGACGAAGTCCAAGTATCCTACACATGCACACAACAAAACAAAGAGCGTATGCGCATGGTAGATAAACACATCATCCATCATGATGGTTCTCTTCTCTTGCTCATAAACAGTAGGAGCAAAAGTGCATGAAGAATATGATGCAACAATCTTTATGTTCATGGCACGAGGCATATGGTGCAAAGAGGTAAGACAAGCATGCTTCACAAGGAATATGTCAAAATCTCCAAATATATGTGAGAATGCTATGGGGCAAACTCATTATCAAGACTAAAGGCATAGTTGCACTCAATACATGGGAAATCATCTAGCATGAGGGAGGCAACATATGGGGAGATAAGACAAGGAGAAATAACAATCATGTGTAAAGCATGTAGATGGTTGTCATCAACCGCATGAAATGGGCAAGTATGAATCATGGTTGATGCAACATAAGCAAGCATAGAAATCAAGTCGTGCAAACTAGTGATTGAAGATGCAACACACTATAGGAAATCATGGCAATCATGTCATGTGAGCAAATAATAGGCATAGGCAATGCACAAGACATATTGCAAGCACGAGCACAAAGCAAGATCATAGTATCATCATAGGCTTGGGGCACAAAGAAAACATGGCAATAACAAGTGATATCTCCACCAAGCTTGGAAATACACATACAAGTAGTAGAATCAATCATCATGTGTAATGCAAAGCATGGGTCACAAATGCATGGTAAAAAGGCATATGAATAAGCATGACATGCAAAGTGAACATGGCAAGATGGGCATATAATATGTAATGGACAATAACCCATAGCCAAGTGAGGGCCATGTAGAAGAAATGCGCGAAGTCTTTGCGTGAAGAGAGCGGTGGGAAAGACAATCCATGGGATCCCAAGTCATCATTGCTCTCTAGAGCTCGTTTTGTCAACTCGTGTGATTGCGAGGTTGACATGTAATCATGGGTACCTACACAAAAGAGACACAAACCAAAGAAATTGTGCATGTGGTAAATGTACACATCATCCATCATGATGTGTATGTGCGTGTGTGAGTTAGCACAAGATAAGCATCGCTCAAAGAAATTTAATGCATGGTATAAGAACATGCCATCCATCATGAAAGAATAGTTATTGTGTATGACACGATGGGGACACGAATTGAGAATGCAATTATAGGGCACATCAATATCATGTTTATTCATGGGAAACATATGGTGCACATAATTATTGGGATCATGCAATGGATGGGATGGATCAAAGTCTCCTAGCATGTATGAGGAAACTACGGGGGTCTCCTCATGAGCAAGATTGGAAACATCATATGGAGAAAATGGACAACATCCAAAACAATGCATATCCGAAGGTAGGTAGTCATGGCATGGCATATGAGATAAATGATGCAAAGGAAGCATACCAATATCATCACAAGAAAAACAAATGCCAATAACCATGGGTTTGTCATCTATGCCATATGTGCAAATTGGGTTAATTTTAATGGCATATGCATAGTCACTATGAAGAGATTGCAAATAAGACATATGGCTGATCTCATGCATAGCATATGACAAGTCAAACTGGTTATCGAACATGATGTGACCAAGGGAGTTCTCACAAGAAATCATATGTAACATGGCATCACAACTAATAGACTCCACATGAGAATCATCACACTCATCATAAATGGGCAAGAAATCATCACATGAGGAAGTCGCACTAGCATGAATCATGGAAATAGGTGGATCAACATCATACAAGCAAGCAATGTCAAGAATGTCCCCTAGTGGGACTAGAGCATCACCTTCACCTATGTTACCTTGTTCATTCCACTCAAGTGGTGTAGGTGATGTGGGAAAGACCAAATGGTGGTCATAATCATCAACTTGATGGAACCAAGTGGGGAGTGCATCATATACCATCATGGCCATCGTTTTGTCCAAAGGGAGGACGTAGTCGTCGCGAGTCGACGCGTCATCATATATGGGACCTATCACCAAATGAGAAGACACAATAGAGGTATAGGTTAAGTCGTTAGAAATCATAGTGGCCTCGCATGCCCTATCAACTATCACACTCTCTCTATGTGGTGGTTCACCTACTCCCTCAAAATAGCTGCACTCAAACTCACGTATGGTGGAGTCAATCATCTCACTCAAGTGGTGGGGGTTGTGGCTCTCCTCACATGGGAATTGGGGCAACTCGTCATATATGGAGCTAGTGGTGAACTCACTGTCACTCTCAATATGGTGGCACAAGTCACTCAAGTGATCATACGTCGCCGTGGTCGAGGTGAAATACTCAACCATATTCGCCGTCGCCATGGATGAAGGCCGAAGATGGCACATCATCACTCTCCTCCATGATCGAAGGGAAAATCCCATGCTCGATCATCTCGTCACCATCGCCGTGGATGAAGGCCGAAGATGGCACATCATCACTCTCCTCCATGATCGAAGGGAAAATCCCATGCTCGATCATCTCATAACCATCGCCGTGGATGAAGGCCGGAGATGGCACACCATCACTCTCGCCTCCTAAGATGGAAGCATCATCCTTGCTCGTCACCAAGTCACTCGCCTCCAAAGCTTGGTCCTTGAAGGTTTCCGTAGCCGTACTCGTCGCTGCACCTTCTTGAAAAAGAGTCGAAATAGACTCGACATCATCAATGCCACAAAGAGGGATGGCGGTGAAGTCGAACTTTGGAGCATCATCTTGGAGCTCGTCGGGCTTGGACATCTTGGTGGTGCTATCCTCATTCTTGTTCTCATGGAGCTTGGTCGTCGCAAAGTGAGCTTGGGGTGGAGAAGCCTTGGCCTTCATGAGTTCTTGTTCTGCCTTGAGAGAACCAATGTAGTTGTCGTCGAGGGACTTGTAGTTCTCGAGGAAGATAGTCTTGGAGATGTTGTTGTGCAATCCCATCATGAAGTGGAACTTCATCGAATGGGGTCGTCCACGCCAGCTCGTCGCAAGGCATTCTTCATCTTCTTGAAGTACGCGTCGATGGACTTGGATCCTTGTATGGTGTTCTCCAATTGGCGTAGAAGTTATTCCATGTAGGTTGGAGGTACAAACTCTCGCCGCAAAGCTCTCTTCGTCTTGGGTCAACTCATGTCGTAGGTCTCCAAAGGTGTGTGAAGCCACCATGTCGATGCGTAGTCATGGAAGTTTCTTGTGGTGCACTTCACTTGATCTTCGGGAGGAACTTGATGTAGCTTGAGGTAGTCGTCCATTAGGCACTCCCACTCGAGATACTCCTCAGGTTCTTGAGTCCCATAGAAAGGAATCGCGTGATAGATGTCGAGGACGTAGTAGCTCGTGGAAGTCGCGGACTTGAGCTTGGGGAACTTCTCTTGAGCGTAGTCTTGAGGTGCTTGTTGGCAAAGATGTCGTATGTCTGTAGGCGAAGATGCCTTGAAGTCGCTTGGCGAAGATTCCAAGGGAGATGGTAAAGTCGTTGAGCGGTTGTTGGTGTTGAGCTCTTGACCTTCATGTTCTTGTTGGTTATAGTGTCGTTGCCGATGTGATCTTGCCGGAGATGGTAGCTCAGAAGCATGTTCACGTGAGCGTCTTCTCGAAGATGAGGAAGATCGCTTGTAGGACTTGATGAGGGCTTTGATCTCCTCCATTTGAGCTTGCATCTTGGCGTCGTTGGAGTTGTTCATGGCATTGAACTCGTTGTTGTTGTTGTAGACCGAAGGTGAAATGCCTTGCCTATCCATCACAAGACTCGAGCAGAGGTGAGTAGGAAATGAGATAAACAATACCAAGTTACCTTTTCCCAAAGTTGAGGATGTATCCTGTTTCACTCAATGTGAAACGAAAGAATAGTGGAATTGGTACCGGACTTGTTCACTCACACCTATCAAATAAAGCTTATGGAGTAGCTCAGTGAGGATAGTGGCACAAAAATCTGAGGCAAAATGTTAGCAAGAGTCAATAATGTTGAAAGAGATTCACAAATTCGCAAGTGCAACAAGTAGACCAAAAGAAAAGAATGGCACACAGAAGCACACACACAGATAGATAAATGGGGTCGTGCAACCAAGGAATGAGCACAAAATGTGGAATCCACGGAAAACGCTTGTGTTGCACAACTCAAGGGAGACGCTAGTGCGATTTCTCAATAGGCGGATACGACACTTGTGCACAACCTATAAGATGCAAAATGGATATACTTTCTATCCCAAGTATGCTATGTATGTATGGTTCCCGGTGTTTCTCTCAAGATGATCCAAGATGATCGGATATGACAATCTTATGTGTAATGTGGTATGATGCTATGGCACTTTCTTACAAGCTTCTTTGCTCTTTCTCTTTTGCTTAAAAGCTTTATTCTTTTTCTTTTTATTTGATATGGCCACAATGCGAAGTGCATAAACCAAGATAGCAATTGTGTATATGCGGAAACAATCTTGTGACACAAGGGATGATATGATGATACCAATATGATATGCTATGTATGCAATGGAAAGTATGGATCACTAATGTGCACAAGTAATGTTGCCGGCAATACTCAAATGGCTAGTCTCAATAGGCAAGTTACGCAAAATGGGCTAGGGGTTATCATTGCAATTGCAAGGGGAAAATACAATGGTGTCGTCGAGGTTACCGTCCTTGGCAATGATGAGAGGCGGTGTTGCCGATGTCGACCCATTCCTAGTTAGCCAAAACACCCTAGGAAACGGAAAAACCACAACTCAAAATCTCAAGGACACAAGTCAAATGGTGGTAGCGAAAAGCGGTGGTGGTTTGCACTTGTCAATGCGGAAGTGGAATGATGGGCTATGCGAGTCGAAGTTGAAGTTGCCGTCCCTAAGTAGCCCAAACACCTTAGGAGACTCGAATCACTACTCAAGCAACCACTAATGCTATATGGAACAAAATGGGTTAGGTTGCAGAAGTCTATGGTGGTATAGCGGACGATGTGGTGTAAGCCCTAGGCAAAGATGCCAAAGTTCCAAAACTTTGATGGAGTCAAATGGTGTTGGGACCTATCTAGATGGATGGGGGATGTCTATAGCTACTCAACGAGCAAAAGAACGTGAAAATCGGACTCTGGATGTGAAAGTTGTGGTCAAAACGGTGAAACTCGGAAGGCTGAAACCGGGAGGGGCGAAAGTACCGCTAGGATGGGTGGTAGTACCGCTTGGGATGGGCGGTAGTACCGCTCGTGTCGGGATTTTTCGGCAGTTTTAGGCTGAAACTGGGCTGGACGGAAGTACCGCTCGGGAGGACGGTAGTACCGCTTGGCGGGCGGTAGTACCGCTCGTGTCGAGATTCTTCGCAGATCAAATCGGGGCGCGATTTTGGGGCGGAAAAGGATGATTTCGGTGGCAAAATTTGTCGAATTTCGTTGATGGGAGGTGGGGAAACTTGGGAAATGCTAGATCCACTCGAAACCAAGCAAATCCATGGATCAAAATCAACAAAATATCATCAAACCAACAAATCAGAAAAAAAATTTGGGGGCTATTTTTGGTGGGGATTTTCGTATTTAGGACGAAATCAACAAAATCAAGCTAGAAAACAAAAGGTAGGGGCTCCAAAAACATGATCAATGTGGCTCATGATACCAAGATGATGTAGGGTAGAACCCTAGAGGCCTGATCTTTCACGATTGGAGTGGGATCCCTCGAAGAACACGAAGAACACGGGGAAGAACAGAGAGAGATCACAAGGGGAAACACTCAAGAACAAGTCCAATCACACATCCACTAGACAATCAAACACACAAGATCCACAAGGTACATGAACAACAAAGAGAAAGATACAAGGTAGAGTTCATCTCCAAGAGGAGGTCTTGATGGTATCCTAGACGGATCTTCCCGCAAGGGGGGTCTTGATGATATCCCGCAGGATCTTCTCACATGGAGGTCTTGAACTCCATGGGAGTGGTTTCTCTCTCTCAAGAGGAGGAGGTAGGTGTAAAGCTCACCTAAGAATGAGCTATCATATTTGCCTCCCCTAGAGAGGAGGTGGAGGTGGTCTATTTATAGTCTAAGCCACGAAGGGGTAAGTGGGAGAGGGATACAAGGCCAAAGGCCCGCGGCTGGGCACAGGCAGAGCGGTAGTACCATATCTCGGGCGGTAGTGCCGCTTGAAGGCGTAGTGCCGCCTGTTCTGGAGCGGCCAGGTTCTCTTCCTCCTTCTCTTCCATGCTTCCTTGGCGGACGGTGTAGTCATTCCTTGGCGCTTGCACTCCTCCTCGACATCCGTGAAGCTCCGACAATACCTATGCATGCACACGGGAGAAGTGTCAAGTAGTATACCATCCTCGAAGGGGTCAAGTGAACACGTGTAAAGGAGAAGATTCACCTTTATGTATGAGAAGTAGAGGTCGCACGTGTCACTTGCCAAACGAACTCTTGACATGGTGATGTCTGTAGGATGCTCTGCATCAGTTACCTCATATGATTACATATCCTTCATTTAATAAATTGTCTACCCATTGAATTCATATATGAATATTACATATATCACTTCACAATAGAACCTTAAATCATCCAAGACTAATGAATCTGAATGGAAGAGTAACAACGGTGCATGTACATGATAGCTACATTGGTTGTTTGAAGAAACATCAGTGTAACTTCGGCGTGCACAATTGAAAAGGATTATTTAAAAAAAAGTGATATGTGAGTGTCTAGTATTTATAGCGTTTAATCAATATTGTATCTTTGGCCACTATGCAAAGTAGATATTGATTTATGTTCAAGCGATGCACGTCCGCGATTAGTATATAGTGATATGTGAATGAATTGTGCAATCTCTCTCACAGACATACATATCTCATTTCTCCGTGGGCATCGGAATCACACACACACACTTCATGTATTTCTCTCCCTCCGTAAAGGTTAGAATACGTATTTCTACCCCGTTCTACAAGTCTCTCACACAGAAACGCACACGCTCTCTCTGTCGAACACGCCCACCCCTTTAATTCTGCCCACCCACCGCCACTAATTTCTCAAAGTATAATTATGTCTCGCACACATATGCCTAAGGTTAACTCGAGCTGGATCCCCATTGTAGGTATTCATATGGTTTCGGGACTCAAAAGACGACAAAGGTTATTATTGACTTGAAGGAACCTCCGTCGTCTTTTGCGTCCCGGAACCATATGAATGCATGGGATCCAGCAGAGCACCTTTTGTTTCGAGATTTCTCTCTCTCTCTCTCTCTCTCTCTCTCTCTCTCTCTCGCCCCCTCTCTCTCACACACACGTGTACACATTCTTTCTCTCTTCAAAAAAATTCCGGCACTTGCATGCACACCACTTGTTTATCTCCATGATGTTTTAAGTATGCCTTGCACACATGGTATCTACCTATCACTTAATATAGATATGTGTCACACAAACTCCTTCTCCCTATATCTAAGTGCCATTGCCCCCCACCCCCCACACACACTTCCCGACACCGAAGGAGTAGGGTGATACCTCGATCTTGATACTAATCTATCTACTGGCTTCTCTCTCAAACACACACACACACACACATACACACACACACACACTACTCGACACTGAAGGAGTAGGGTGGCACCTCGATCTTAATAGTAATCTATCTACTCGCTTCTCGCACACACACACACACACACTCGCTAGGTGTGCCTCTGTGCCTACCACACGCACACTCTCGATATGTCTTTCTCTCCCCCTGCCCCACTGAGGGAGTCCTAGACTAGGGGGTGTCTGGATAGCCGAACTATCACCGTTGGCCGGACTCCTAGACCTTGAAGATACAAGATTGAAGACTCCGTCCCATGTCCGGATGGGACTTTCCTTGGCGTGGAAGGCAAGCTTGGCAATATGGATATGTAGATCTCCTACCATTGTAACCGACTCTGTGTAACCCTAGCCCTCTCCGGTGTCTATATAAACCGGAGGGTTTTAGTCCGTAGGACGAACAACAATCATACCATAGGCTAGCTTCTAGGGTTTAGCCTCTCTGATCTCGTGGTAGATCTACTCTTGTACTACCCATATCATCAATATTAATCAAGCAGGAGTAGGGTTTTACCTCCACCGAGAGGGCCCGAACCTGGGTAAAAACATCGTGTCCCTTATCTCCTGTTACCATCCGCCTAGACGCATAGTTCGGGACCCCCTACCCGAGATCCGCTGGTTTTGACATCGACATTGGTGCTTTCATTGAGAGTTCCTCTGTGTCGTCACCTTTAGGCCCAATGGCTCCTTCAATCATCAACAACGACGCGGTCCAGGGTGAGACTTTTCTCCCTGTACAGATCTTCATATTCGGCGGCTTTGCGCTGCGGGCCAACTCGCTTGGCCATCTGGAGCAGATCGAGAGCTACACCCCTGGCCATCAGGTCAGATTTGGAAGTTTGAACTATACGGCTCACGTCCGCGGAGACTTGATCTTCGACGGGTTCGAGCCACAGCCAAGCGCGCCGCACTGTCACGATGGGCATGATCTAGCTCTGCTGCCGGACAGTGCCCTGGAGGCCGCACAAGTGTGCGCTCCGACCCTTATCTCGGAGCCGACTGCGCCGATCGAGGACGGGTGGCTGGACACCGCCTCGGGGGCTGCTACCTCTACGTCGATAGAGCCAAATACCAACCCTGTCCTCTGTGAAGCTCGTGACTCCAAGGTGCCGGTCTCCTCTCCGGACTCCGAACCTTCCGCGCCCCTGCCAATCAAATCCGATTGGGCGCCGACATGGAGTTCACCACTGCGGACATCTTTCGGCACTCGCCCTTTGGCAACATCCTGAATTCACTAAAGTCTCTCTCTTTATCAGGAGAGCCCTGGCTGGACTATGGTCAGGTAGGTTGGGATGTGGACGACAAAGAAATTCAATGCCCAGCCACCACCCACTTTGTAGCCACTGTCGATGATTTAACCGACATGCTCGACTTCGACTCCGAAGATATCGATGGTATGGACGACGATGCAGGAGACAACCAAGAACCAGCGCCTACAGGGCACTGGAAGGCCACCTCGTCATACGACATATACATGGTGGACATCCCAAAGGATGGGAATGGCGATGGAACAATGGAGGATGACCCCTCCAAGAAACAACCTAAGCGCCGGCGTCAGCGGCGCCGCTCTAAATCCCGCCACAGCAAAAATGGAGATCCCGACACCGGAGACAATAACACCCCGGACAGTGCCGAAGACAACCCCCTCCCGCAGGATTCAGAGCACGAGGATGGAGAAGCCAGCCCTCATGAGAGAGCGGCAGATAGAGAGGTAGAGGACGATAATTATATGCCTTTCTCCAAAGACGAGGCAAGCCTTGACGACGATGAATTTGTCGTGCCTGAGGTTCCCGTCGAACAAGAGCGTTTCAAACGCAGGCTTATGGCCACGGCAAGCATCCTCAAGAAAAAGCAGCAACAGCTTAGAGCTGACCAAGACTTGCTAGCCGACAGATGGACTAAAGTCCTTGCGGCCGAAGAGTATGAAATCGAACGCCCCTCCAAGAGCTACCCAAAACGTAGGCTGCTACCCCGGTTAGAGGAGGAAGCACCCAAACCTACATCACAAGCGCATGACGCGGCCGACCGGCCACCTCGTGGCCGCGACAGAAAGGCCTCTCGGCCCTACACTCAAGCCGCACCCCGGCGCCGCTCAAAAAATACCAAGGCAGAGGAAAATGCGCCAGACCTGTGGGATATACTCGAGGACAAGGCAAGGCAAACAAGATCGATCTATGGATCGCGTGGGCGCCCCACAATACGTGATGACAACCGTCACGCCGGATAGAGCAATTCCGGCTGGGCCGAACACAGTAGACAAAGCTCATTTGAGCTGCGTCATGATATAGCCCAATACAGAGGCGCTGCACACCCACTATGCTTCACAGACGAAGTGATGGATCATCAAATCCCTGAGGGTTTCAAACCCGTAAACATTGAATCATACGATGGCACATTGAATCATACACTTTGGTATGGCCAAATACACCAGGGGCTCAAGTACCCCAAAATATGGTGTTATAAGTCCGAACACTTTAACAAGTGCGGCACCCCGAACTTATAGCATTATATATATCGGCTCCGACTCATGTCTTGGGTCAATAGTTGGGTTTCCCTGGCTCCCATGTTTTGGTACCTTACGTTCCGTTATATCGGCTAAGGTAGTGCTGGGAGAACCACTACGATTGTGCCCCGGTTGAGCTGGGTTGAGCACCTCAGTGGAGAAAGCTAAAACTGACCTCATGATAGGGCGAGAGCCGGTCGCTGTTCGAGTGGTTTTTCGAGTCCCTAAAGACTTATGCCGCTTAGAGCGAGGAGTCGGCTTTGTCCGGCCCAGGCGTGGATAGCGCCCCGAATTCGGTCTTCCAAACACTAGGGGCTTCGCCGAAATTTAAAATTATAGAATTATATGGCTAAGTGGGAGTGTTCAAGCATCATAAGTCCGGTTGCCTCGTTCGTTGTGTTGAGCGCCTCCCTCGAAGGACCCAAAAATGGGAACAAGAGCGCTCAAGTTTATCCCGAACACCCCAGCACTCGTGGCATGGGGGCTGAAGCCAACGACTTGCCATCTCTCAAATTTGATTAACGGCCGCACAGAAGGTAATATTTTAAATTAACAAGTGTTGCTTAGCGCATATGAACAAAGTTTTCAGCGTACAGGATAACAAATGCGAGTCTACTCAAAAATTACATCTTTGGAGCACTCACCCGCTATAAGGCAGGCACCCTTCAGGACACCCTTATAGTACATCTCGGGCGTGCGATACTCCTTGCCCGGCAGTGGCGCGTCCGTCACAAGCTTCTCGGCGTCCATCTTGCCCCAGTGCACTTTAGCGTGGGCAAGGGCCCGACGAGCACCTTCAATGCAGACAGAACGCTTGATGACTTCAACCCATGGACAGGCGTCCACCAGCCGTTGCACCAGACCGAAGTAGCTCCCAGGCATGGCTTCTTTAGGCCAAAGCCGAACTATGAGGCCCTTCATGGCCTGTTCGGCCACCTTGTGGAGCTCGACCAGCTGCTTCAGCTGGTCGCTCAGGGGCACCGGATGTCCGGCCTCAGCATATTGAGACCAGAACACCTTTTCCGTCGAGCTCCCCTCCTCGGCCCAGTAGAACGCGGCAGCATCACACACACTACAGGGCAGATCTACGAACGGTCCTGGAGAGGTCCGAATTCGGGTAAGTAACAGATAATTCACTTTTACATGCTTGCTTTGCATGAAGAATGCCTTACCCGCCGCTATCTTTTTTATTGCCTCAATCTCCTGGAGGGCCTTCTGGGCTTCGGCCTTAGCGGCTTTGGCACTCTCAAGAGCCGAGGCGAGCTCGGACTCTCGAGTCTTCGAGTCACGCTCCAAACTCTCGTGTTTTTCCACGAGAGCCTGGAGCTCTTGCCACACCTCCGCCACCCGCGCCTCCTGCTTCTCTCGCTCGGTGCGTTCCACGGCCGCATGGCTTTCGGCCTTGGACACCGCTTCCTTCAGGGTCACCACCTCATTCGTGGCCCTTGCAGTACTCACGTTATTCCTGTCATTTTTTGCAACCAAATCCTTTCTATAAGGTATTACTTTAATAAGGTATTACTTACCTTCCTTGTCCTCGAGCTGCTTCTTGGCATGGCCGAGCTCGTTCTCGGACCGCTCGAGGCTCTGCTTCAATACATTGACCTCCACAGTCAGTGCGGCAGAGGTCAGCAGCGCAACCTGCATTCCCATATTGACATGCTTATGTTAGACTCCTGCGTATATCTTTCTAGATCCTCAGTTCGGCTTTTCTTGCCGAACACCAAACTGAGCATCAGGGGCTACTGTCTATGCGGTACTATTTTTACATATCTTAATTACATACCTCAAAGCCTGTTAGAAGGCTGGTACAGGCTTCAGTCAGCCCGCTCTTGGCGGACTGAACTTTCTGGATCACCGCACTCATAACAGTGCGGTGCTCCTCGTCGATGGAGGTGCCGTTAAGCGCCTCCAGCAAGTTAGCTGGTGCCTCCGGTTGGCCGGAGGCCACCGGCGTTGCAGTCTTGCCCTTCTTACGAAGGGCCCGCCTGCCGGACTTCGGAATCACTGTAGGTTCCGGTACGGAGTCCGGCACAGGGCCGGACTGAGAACCCTCGGGGGTTTTGCCCTCTTTGCGCCCGGAGTCCGGGAGGTCGCCTTGCGGCGCCTCCAGGACCACCTCCTCCTGGTTGGGCCCCTTTTGGGACTCCACCGCGCGTCATCTGCGTCACGGGGGAGGAGGCGGTCGGAAGTGAAGCGCTATTCACATTCGACGAATCCAGGGAGTCGCTCGACGAAGCGGGGAGCTCGTCCTTGGGCGGGCTACATGGTTGTATTCGGCGTTAGAAGACACTACGCGACAAAGGAAAAATCATGAGTTATTCTGGAATCCGGACACTTACGATCTCGCTAGGGGCTTGGCCCTCGAGGTCCAATCCTCTTCGCCGTCGTCGGCGTTGGTGGAAAAGTCCGGAGGAAGGGTCCTTCCCTTCTTGGACCCTCCGGCCTCCCCAGTTGGGGAGGCCTTCCTTTTCTTCTCTCCCCCCGCTGGGGGAGAAGCCTCTTTTTCTCCTCCTCGTCTCCGCGGGAGGAGTCCGCCTCGGAGTCATCGGACGATGAGTCCGATAACACCTGGAACTCTTTCGGGTTCCCGTGGCCTTCTTCTTGGCCTTCTTGTCCGGCACCACGTAAGGTGCCGGAACCAGTAGCCCCGTCAATCGGGTGTCCGCTGGGTCTTCTGGTAGGGGAGCCGGATAGTTAACCTGCCCGAACTTCTTCTGCCAGGCCTGTCAAAGGTAAGGGAGTTTAAATCCCGTATAGAGTCAAACTATGAAAAAAGCAAGTGTCCCGTAAAGGGTAAAACAGCTTACCTCGCTGGCTTGATGCTGCGAGCTGAATCCGCAATCTTCGGTAGCGGATGCGGGAGCCTCGGCGCCCTTGAACAGCACCCTCCAGGCGTCTTCGTACGTAGTGTCGAAGAGCCTGCTCAAGGTCGGGTGCTGTGCTGGATCAAACTCCCACAAGTTGAAAGCCCGTTGTTGGCACGGGAGAATCCGGCGGATGAGCATGACACAATACAACTAGTACTACCACTATACAACTAGGTACGTGCACGACACAATATCGTAGGAACAAAAGGAATGGGAAGATCTTGTTTAGGGTGATTTATCTTTTTTTCAGTCAACGTAGTATGAATAATATGATGTGGGGGGCACCCATGAAGCTTATGTGGCTTGGTTGCATGGCTAGGAAAGGATAGAGAAAAATAAATATATAATGTGTTTAGAGTGCACTCCACTAAATATATACTTTGGTTCCATTGCAACGCACGGGCCGACACATTGGTAGTAGTAAGAGACAAATTTCGGGTTTGGCATGAGTTCGTACTGCAGGAGCACCACAAGTCTGGTGCAGGAGTGACATTTCCCCCTCTCGGGGCCCACGTGATCGTGCTTCAGTGGCTTAGTGCACCAGCCTATGAGTCAATGGCATGTGGACCTTAAATGCGGCTGGCCCACATGTCATTCTCATGAAAGCCGAGCGGCGGTGGGACCGAGATAGGTGAGGCGCAGGTCATCGGATGAGGCTTGCCTGCTCCCCTTCCATGCTCTGGTATGTACTCCCGCACCACTAATTTTCATCCAACGGTTATAATAGATTTCCTCGTGTGGGCCATCTATAGCCTCAAAGAAAGGTAAATAAAGGCCGTATTTCCACGAAGTAATTTCCTGCATGAATCTGTACATGCATGCAAAACCCTTTCTTTTCTTGCTCGTCCTCCTCCGGATCATCAGCTGCGTTGACAATGGCGGTGCCAACACCAGAGTATCGCAACAGGTGCCTGCCTAAGCCATATAGCACGCTGCGGCGCCAACAAGTACCACCTTCTCCATGCCAACATCGGCATCTGGGCCATGCACATGCAGTTGCTCCTGTAGTATTTTACCCGCATGTTCGAGTGCAGTACCACACTGATTTTGGACGAGACCATGGAGCTTGTGGTGAAGAAAAGCCTCTGCCCGGCCGACGCATATCGAGGTGCTTGGCTGTTGTGACGTACCGCACGATGTTTACTAGCTCATGCTCGGATGAGCGGCAGAGTGCTGCTCCCGATTGTTAGTACTGCGATGGCAACGACGGTCAGGTGGGGCTCGGTCGGGAGCCAGTGATCTACCTGGGGCACATAGCTTCGACTTGGGCTTGAGATTTCGACCACTTGCACCATCCCGAGGATGTACCACTCAGCTATGAGGCTGGAATGCTGGATACGTATAGGCATGTGCTTGTGGGCGGAACCTGCTCAACGGATACCGGTTTGCGAACGTGATGTACTCTATGTAGCCTGAGCCTCGAGGCATTCCTACCATTGTACGTTGACGCGCGGCTCAACAGCGTGCGGCCACATGCCAGCGTAGGTCGGCTATGGGGAAGTGGCATCAGTGTGGTTCAAGATACCCGCCTGGCCATTGTCGTGACATTGTTCGCGACTCACTCGTTCGAGTTGAACCGACTGGTGGTGGCCTGGCCGTGGTGAGGGTGCAACAGCTGGACATCGGGGTGTTATGAGGTATAGATGTCCATGGAAGGAAACCTTGGCAATTTTTGCAAAAATATACCCACACCCCTCTCCACATTTCCAAATAAGGCCTTCCCTCGTTCATCCTTTTCTCCCACAAGATAAACTACTCATACAAATGCATCTTGATGTCCATGCAACGCACGTGCATCTTGCTAGTAAGAAACAAATCTCGAGTTTGACACGAGTTTGTGCAGCGGTAGCACCACAAGGCCTTGCGCAGGAGTTACATTTCCCTCTCAGGGTCCACAGGACTGAGCTTTAGCGGACCTGATAGGTGGCTGCTCCACATGCCATGCTCCCAAAGGTAGAGGGGCGGTGGGGCCGAGAGGGGTGAGCCACAGGTTGGGGGACGTGTGGTGTCATGGGTTCGAGCGATGTCGTGGGAATCGTGTGTGGCTATGGTAGAACCTTGATGCTCGCCGCATTTTAGCTGGCCCACATGTCATGCACACAAAGTAAGAGGGGCGGTGCGACTGAGAGGGGTGAGGCGCACATCGGGGGACCTGCTGCATGCCGTGGATTGGAGCGGTGTCATGGGAATCGCGAGTGGTAGTGTATGAAACGTGATGGTTGCCATAGTTCAACTTCCATGGACAAGCTGTCATGTCTACTGACACATGCATTGCATACCGATCAGTTGGAAGGAGTAGTAGAGAAAGCTAGGCGGATAAAAAACCTTATAGTCAAGCGGACCTACGCTGCTACTTGTTCCAAAGACATGCACACAATCGAAATAGTTCATCTATATCAATATACGCAAAGAGGAAATATTTTTTTACAAGAGAGGAAATAGTTCATCCATCCATAATGCCCTGCTGCTGGTGCAGCTTCTTCTTCTTCTTCTTCTTCTTCTTCTTCTTCTTCTTCTTCTTCTTCTTCTTCTTCGTCTTCTTCTTCTTCTCATTTTCTATAGGAGACGGCTTCACGACAAGCTCTTTGGACCTTGCAGCTATTTCGAAACTCACACGGGCATCGAGGGCAGCATGTTTTATCTGCTCGCACATCAAGGGATAATTCTCCCATCCAAACGACCTTAATTCCAGCATCTTGTCACCATTCTGAAGATTTGTACTGAGCACAAAATTTGCTACATCGAATAGGGATGGTGTCTATTTATCACAATCTTCTACAGGAATTTTGATTTTGGTTTGTAGGTCAACGATGCTTTTCAAATCAAGGTTGTGTGGTGCCAGCTTATGTTTGTCCCCTTCGACAGCTGCCCCACAGAAGTATATATTCTCCCGAGATAAGAAATCGTGGAGCTCACTTGGTATGGAGGGCGCGTGTATGATGTGGTACACCAACACATCATCTTCGAGGCACAATTGAAGGACGGCGGCACGTTGGATCTTCCCAGTGGCATGCTCCGTGTACTCTGCGTCGAGATCGATGACCTTCATCTCTACCTTTTCGAGGGAGTTGGGTACATTGTTGATCCACTTCCGAACAACCCTCGGGTGGTCGGTGACGGTGGCAACTATGCTCAATGAGCCTTCGTCGAGGACATGTTGGACGCTAAGAACCTGCATCTAGATCTCTTTCGCCACGTGGAACCGCTGGACCGGAGGGCTATGGTTTGGAGAATTAGGATTAGATGGCTAGTCTAACTGAAGAAGATGATTATTTAAAGGGGCTTCGGAATTACTCCAGGAGTATGTGAAGAGGTTAAAACAATGTGAATGCAGTGGGGTTTGGATGCAAATGAAGACGAAGGAGAGGTGAAGAAACCAAGGAAAATCGATTCCCAATGGAGTAAATTGGAGAAGTGGCCTACAGGCAGTTGATTAGCTGTCTAGGTAGATTAAAAGAAAAGGCTATGCGGGTAGACTGAGGAGTCGTACCTGTCCATGTACGTGCCCATCCTTCTAGCGCTACATGTGCCACTGGCTAGTTGAGGTCACTTTTTCGAATCACCGTGGCGAGACATTTTATGATTCCTTTTTATTTCTGCACCTTTCCTGACAGGTGGGACCTATGCAAACAGATAAAACTTGTGTCATAGGTGGCTTGGATGGATATTAGTGTGTGCGTGGGAGACACAACATTCTCTGGTTAAGGAATACGTGGTTATCCTCAAAAATGAAAAAGCCCTTCTTCGCGCTTCCACATGCACGAGAATTTGGTTTTGCTCGCAATATGGATGATACCTGGAGGATGAAGTGAACGCAGAGGCATGCTAGCACGGGAGACCTATTTCCGTTATACGTACTAGAGTACTCATGTTCCTACTACTAGTAGTAGTAGCACAACTGTGGTACACTTGATGGTCAAAATACTACTCATCGGGTCCTCACAGTGAAGTGACAACACCCTGTGCCTGACAGTAGTCCAGGCGGCATGTTCGGGTTACCAATGTCAGCCTCACCTTGTGCATTGTGCAGTATGTCACCGGTGATGTATAGCACATTAGCATGCCTCGCCTTGTCTCCCTGTCCCCTAGCTCCATCTCCATCTCCATCTCCATCTCCATCTTACTGTGCCCCCGCGTACCCTCGCCTCGCTCGCCTCCCCCAGTACCACTATTCCCTCGCTAGCCACTCCAGCACCGACATCCTTCTCGCCCGTAAATCAAGCCCCCATAAAACCCTACCTTCCAAACTCCACCATGGCCGAACGCGAACCGCGCGGCATCCATACGAGCCGCGATTGGAGCAATATCCCTAGCGACATCCTCGACCTCTGTTGTTCATGTATGGATATGTTGAGCGCCGTGTGGCTGGCTGCATGCTCAAGGGACATGCACACGGCCATCGGCGAAGCGAGGCCTAAGCTTTTCAAGACACCCAGCTTGCTGCTATCTGGTCTTGCGAGATTTGCTCACCATGATACGGGGGCATACATGATGCCCCTCGACTTCAATCCGACCTCCATTAGCTAAAGCTTCCATCATTTCCCTCGGCTTCAAATCGATCACCATCGCCGAAACTTCTTGGCAGGTATGTATTGGGTCGGTATGAACTCCCACTGGATGGCTGCCGTCAGAGAAGACATGAGAAAGATGGTGCTCGTGAACTTCTAGACCTCCCACGAGGTTATCCTTCCTCCGTTGGATTATATACACTACAAAAAAATGCACTTCCATGATGATACGTGTTTGTCACAGTAGGTCGCGTTTTTTGTCATGCATGTACATCCATGATGATTTTATGACAGAATCAAGATAGTCATACCTGTGCTATCGTAGAAGTGTTCCATGACATAACCAAAATTATCATCACAAAAGTGTCCACTTCCATGAAGATAAATCGCGCGTCACAGAAGTGCTTTCGTCAAGGGTAACCGACACGTGGCATCCACCGTAAGGGAACACCGTTAAGCTATTGGGTCGGATTTTGGATCCGATAACCCATTAACAGCCCTGACCAAATGGGAAATTTCCATGTGTAAAATTCTGATTGGGCGAAGGGAACACCTGTCAGCTCGTTAGTGGGCCAGATGTCGCCTGTCCATTTGAGGAGACATGCCTATGATATGTCGTCACGTGGCTGGGTCCAACAGAGGCCCATATAGGTTAAAAAGGCCAGCCCAGTCAAAGGCCCATAGTACTTAATCAGGTATTAGTGGGCCAGCCCAATAACGGCCTCCTTAATAAAGGCCCATTTACGGCCCGAAGCCAGATCTGGCCCGTTAATTGTTCGCCCAATATTTGGGCCCATTTACAGCCCGAAGCCAGATCTGGCCCATTAATTATTCACCCAACATTTGGGCCCATTTGCGCCCCGAAGCCAGATCTGGCCCGTTAATTGTTCGCCGAATATTTTGGCCTAACTTCAGCCCAGCGACTTTCGGCCTGTTAGAGGCCTGATGTAGACATGGGCCCATTTCATCCCGGTGTGACTTTTGGCCTGGGAATGGCCCGTGCTGCCCATGGGCCATATATGGTCTGATGGGACATCGGGCCCACTAACGGCCCGTGCGAAAGGTGTCAACAGTTAAGCCCAACATGACTTTGGGCCTGTGAAAGGCATGTCGCGTAATTCGACCCGTTGATGCCTGTACTAAGCTTTCGGCCTCTTAAAGGCCCATGATATCAGTTGCCAACTAAGGCCCGAGATATGTTTCGGCTTGGTAACAACCCGTGTGCTAACTGGGCCCCAAAAGGCCCGGTCTACATTTCGGCCTGCTGAAGGCCCGTCGACGAATAGTGAAAATTGAGGCCGAACATGCATTTTGTCCTGCTAAAGGCCCGTGGTTTCATCTCGGCCGTAACATGCCAGTACAATATTCAGCCTGTTAATGGCCCAACGCTACCTGGGCCAAACTAAGCGCTGTGTCCACAAAAGGCCGAACTAAAATATAGGCCAATGTATGTTTGGGCCTGGCGCAATGTGTGAAGGCCCCAATCATTCGGGCCCAAGAAAGACGCAGGCCAGCCCAATTGTGGCCCGCTACAAACCAGGCCCGTTAGAGTCGACTGTTTCGGCCCAGTCGACTACATCTGATTTTTTTCAGATAGCGAATGATGGCAGTAACTAGTAGGAATTAAGAACAAACCTACTCTATACAATAAAGAAATTACGACATAGTAACTAAGAATAAACCTACACTATAAAATAAAGGATTTAAGGTATATTACATCCACTGGGCATCGAAGTTCGCCACTAGTGATCATAAAGCGCAACGAAGAAGCAGATTACAAAAACTGGGCACCGTTGCTGCATAACAAAATAATACTGAACCGAGACCACTTCAAAGACAGTTCAAGAAAGGTTAGCCTTGCGGGGGTACTGCTGTGCAAGCTGCTGAGCAAGGCTGTGAGACCGGCCTAGCATGTCGGTCATAGCTTCCAGGTGTAGTTGTTTAGCGATGAGGTTCTCATTGGTGTTCTCCGCAATCTTTTTTGGAGATAGGACTTCAAGTCGAAGTTGAGTTGCAGAATGCCTTTCTGCTAGAACTTGGGACTGAAGAAGTCGAACTAATTCAGACAACGAATTCTGTGAGCCTGTCTGACTGTTAGTCTCAAGTAACTTGAACACTGCATCAAGACAAGACTTTGGGGTTGTCTCGCTATCTTCAAGATGTTTTGCCTTCTTTGCTACAATATATGTTGGGTTTGTCTCACAGCCTTCAGCAGACTTGTGCATGCCATCAGGCATATCACCCTGAAACAAAGCAGAGAGATGACAGGTTTTGCACGTGTATAAACAAAGATGATAACTGTGCTGTCAATTCCATCCAATTTCAAATTAGAAAATAAAGAGTAAGTTCAAAATAGCAATAGCATAATTTGGCATTGTTCATAATGCGGGGAGCTTCACCACACTACTGGATTACCATGTCAACATAACAAGCATAGATGAAGGGCAAAGAAAATCATTGTATCTATTTTGGATAATGTGCATGGCATGTCGTTCATATCATCAGCTACATCAGTAAGATAAAATAGGAGATGACAAGGTGCAAACGTGGGCTGCTTCACCACACACTGGATTATAGATCCACAAAAACAAGCATACATATAGGGAGTATTAAGTAATGTGCATGGTATGAGTAAGGAATTTGGTTTTACAAGTAAAACTTAGAACTTACGGTTCTTGCGAACATGCATTTCGGTAGAAACAGCAAACTAAACAGCAATAAACGATAAGGAGTATGAGAAAATTAAACAAAAGTTGAGGATAAAGGCTTTAGAAGGACTGACATACATTAACAGTTACCACCGGCTTTATGATGCCCTTCTCCATTTCAAGGGAAGGATAACTCAAGAATTTCAGTACAGAATCTTCTTCATAAGCATTGCCCGTACTCTACATTTTGTAGAGAGTAATTATAGATATGATAATACTGGAAGGGATAGAGGATAATGAAGATAAGATGCAGACTGATGCTACATAATCAACTACCAATCCCTGGAAGTACAAGCGTTACAGGACAAAATGTACTGACAAGAGCAATGGGCCACACTTCTGCACTGGCATTGTCTGTGTATTCTACTTGTTGGTAAGATTAAATATAAATCTGATCTTTTTTAGTAAATGGTGGGCGAGGGAGATAAGATGCAGAATGCTACAAAATGAACCAATCCCTCTTCCCATAATACAAGAGTGTTTTGAACACTGGTGTACTGTACAAAACGTTCTTATATTATGGGATGGAGGGAGTAGCTGTTAATGTAAGTACAGTGATAGACCACGTTCATTCCTTACAAGAGGACTGCAGAGCTAAGCCTCTTCAAAAGCATTGGGTTGATTCTAAATTTATGTAAGAGTCCATACGGATCTTATAATGTCCACCAAATGGACGATTACGAGCCTAACATGTGCAGTGATGCTACATAATCAAACAGCTATGAAAGTAAGTATGGTCATACAGGGCAAGAGGTACTCACAAGAGCAATGCAGTGTGTAGTATAGTTGCGAGATTCTGTGGTCCCTTGAGAACGAATTTTCTTGTGCTAACAGTTTTGCCATCGAAGTGCGCTTGCCTCAGGTTGGAACGATACTTCATCAATGAGTGCTTGAAAAGCGCAACCAACCCTTGCTCGTCATCACAATCCAGTTTGCTCCTCGCCTATTTAAAAGAATGAAATCTTGTGTCTTCTGTCAGCAGAAACATATGAAGTAATGACATGAATAACATTAGTACATTACTTACACGTAAGTTGCGAAGGAAGACTAGAAATTGTTCTGTGTCTGCGGTATAATCTTTCCATGAAGGAAAGATGCGCACAAAGTTCCTGACAACAACATAAGCTTCGTCTTCTAAACTGGGAAGAAATGGAACAGGGGTCCTATTTGTTGCAATTGGGGCTCTCTCTGGTTCGAAAAGGGATTTGGCAACTGGATTTGGTGTACTCTTTGCTGGAATGGGGGTTTTGCGTCGTATAGCTGGTGCTATGTCAACTGGTATAATCATACTGTTTGCTGCAGTTGGGGTTTGCTGAGTTGGGGCATCAGAAATGACTAGTGTAGTAGGGCTAGTGTCTGCTAGAGTTGGGGTGTTTTGTGGGTCAGGTGATATTGCAACTACACCTAATGGGCTATTTGATTTATCAGGTGCCACTACCTTTTCCAAATACTTTGCTTGTGCTCCTCCACGATCAGCAATCGCCCTCTTCCTTTTGAACGTCTGATACATAATAACAACATTTGAATGGATAAATATGGTATGATGACAGATGGAATATGTACTTAAAATGGATAGGCAGGGCGTATTCACATACACGATGTGCAAACTAAGCTAATGGCAGTTCAACAAAGTAGAAGCAATGCAAAGCATCAGTTTCAAGATATGTGCGAGCAATGTAACCTTGGAAAGTTAGAGCAAGTACCTTGATGGGTGAATAAGATAGGGCATCTTCCTCTGACTCCTCCACTAGGGAGCTACATTGACTTAGGTCTCCCTCTAGCTCAGACTCACTGTTAGGATCATATTCTGAGCATGAATCTGTAGGTGGAGAGCGTTTGCATTGCATTGCATCCAGACTTGATTTCAGTCCCTTAATGCCAAGTTTGACAGCCATGGCATTGTTCTGCTTTATTCTTTTCATGCGCGCAAGCTCATAATCATTATGATGCTGTGCAGAACCTGAGATTCATGAAGACATAAGAAGTAGTCAGAATTGTAACTGCAGTAAGAGGCCACCCTAAAAGAATATTGACAACAAATATGACAAGGCAAGGATAGATGTAGTGAATCAATCATTTACTTGTGAGCTTACTAGGAGAAGTATGCAGAATTGTAACTGCAGTAAGAGACCGTCCAAAATCTGAATGAAGAAGTTTGTCTAGCACTTATTGTTCGCAACTAATCGATGTGAATAATTGGATATTATATCGAATGAGTAAGAAAGACAAGTAAAATTGTCAACAAACCTGGCTTGCGGTAGTAATCTGGGTCAATGTCACTACGACCAACAATCCAAAATGACTAGTGTTTGTTCCGAGGGCCGGAATTTTGAAAACCCTGTGAACTTTAGAGGTACTAAAGATTACCAAAATAGATTTGAACCATTAAGTGTAGGTAGCACTGAGCACCCAACAAACCCTAATGACAGTCCTGCCTAATGAGTAATGAATCAATTAGAAAATGGGTGATGAGGAGTGGCTGTTGAGTGTTGAAGACGTATCTCAGGATAAATCGGGTTGGCTTGGTGGGTGCTGCACGCCTGAGCCCTGAATGGACTGGGAAGGTAGGCACGGCGGCGCGCCCGGGCAGCGGTGACGCTGTTGGGCAAGCGGCTCCTGGCATCTTGTTAGTCCGGCATCTCCTCCTAGAGTCATGCCGTCCGGGGACGGCAAGTCGCCGGCGAGGCAGGCGGCTGGGGGCGAGTAGAGGTTGGAAGCGCACAGCAGAACAGAGGGGAATTGGGGCCTGGGAGAACCCAAATCCCAGGGTGGGCCGGCCCACCATGGGCACCCTGTAGAGATACACACCCGAGCGGCGAACATGTATTTTCGAAACTATTTTAGGAACATTTAGCTAACTAATTAAACAACTCTGTTTTAATAATATCAGATTCGTATTTGAACAACTAAGCTTGTTTAGCTTGATGGGTGGAGCAGTGTTATTATGACACGAAGAACGTATTCTGATCGTATAGTGATCATAAAAGGGGGAAACTCTAAGCATATTTTTTAGCAAAAGAGGGTTTCCCCTACAATTTCTATTAAAGAAACCACCATGGAACCAACATGATCAATTAAACCCTAAGCATGATCAATTAAACCGTATTATGGCTGTGCCATGGCAGATTTGAAGCTGCAAACCGGAGAAATGATATTTAGCATCCATTGTTTGCTTCGAACTAAGAACTAAATTCTAAGAGCTGAAAAGAAAGTAGACTAACCAAGTTAAGATCTATTTTCTGGTTGAGATCAAAAAGTTGAGGATATATGAAGTACCACCTCTCTTGCGGCGCCGTGTAGGCATCGGGGGTGCGATGGCTGTCGGTGGCGTTGAAGCAGATCTGCGATGGTAGACGGGTGCATCGAGGGATAAGTCCCGTTGCGGTGGAAGAGAAGGTCGTGTGAGTGGCCCCGGCAAAGAGGACGAGGCACCGATGAAGCGATAGGACGCGATGCAAGGCTATTGGTCCGTCGCCGTGGATGAGAAATGTCCATCTCTAGAAGTGGATGATGCTGCCTTGGTAGGCGCTTCGGCATGGTGGAGGACGGTGGCGATGGATGTGGTGGAGGACGGCGGCGATTGATGGGGTGGCGGACGGAGGCTGGTGTGGGGATGGGGTGTTCTAGCGTGGACGGTGTATGAATGAATGCGAAAATGGAGGGAGAGGTACGGGGAACCATGTTTTGGGATGCACTTGTCTGAAATATGGGAAAGTTACGAACTTAGCCCCGTTTAAAATTTGGACGTCTCGTCGGTTGGGGATAGGACGGTAATCTCGCATATCGCCAATATTTGCCCAGAGCGATTTCGGGTGAGGAGAGGGTGGTTGGCGCCCGTGGTTGGCGCCCACGGTGTATGAACGGGGCTGACAGGTAGGGCGGTTGTGTCACGTCTGAGTGAAGTTACAAACCTGCCCCTATTGAAAATATTTGCCTACATCGATTTTGGCCGAGTCGAGTTTGTTTTGCCGCCCACCATGCATGAATGGGGAATGGAGGGAGAAACAGAGGTCTTTCAGACGAGCTTGAATCAAATGTGGTTTGCCGCCCATGTTTGATGCCCACCGTGTCGGAATGGGCTCAGAGGCGGTCGTGTCACGTCTAATTGAAGTTACTAACCTACCCCTATTTAGAGCAGTGGAAATCGGGCCGATGGATTGTCCGTGTAATGGGTAGACAGTAATTTCCATCTCCCAAACACTTGGCTTCGGGTAGCCGATGTGTGACTGGACATTTTGCCGCTTCTTTCGAATTTTTGGACAATAAGCATCCATGTTTACCCTAGCAACTAAATTCGAATCCATTTTGTATTCCTATATGAATCTTTATAAATCATTCTATGTGTTTTTATATATCTTCAAAAGGATGACAAAGATGTATTCCACTGTCATATATGAATATGGTTTACAAATGCCGATACTCAAATTCAGAAGCTAGAATCCGGTTTAAGGTGAATTCGAATATTTGGAACACTTCATGTCCAACTCAAATGTCACACGCAGCATAATGTGTACTCCCATTTAGATATGTGCACAAGTGATGTATCAAGATTCAAATACCAAGTCAATCAACCAACAATGTACAGAACTAACAGACATATAAACACTTATAGAGTATATGGATCAATAATATCAACTAACATACATAAGCCAGGCCGCTGTACTTTTTTTTGGCTACAACAACATCCTTTTTTTAGCCAGCATCTTGGCCCTTTCCGATGCGTGCCACTTATGGTCCATCTATACTACTACTATTGCTGAATGCACATTCAGCCCGATTGGCATATTTGTAGGTCTGGCACAGCAATCCAAATGAAATGTCTCCAAGTCTTATCTATTAATACAGACTTGTGCACAAATAAAATTACAAACCAAAAAACAAAAAAAAAACAATTATTACATGATCTCTAAAACAAATGGTCTGATTGGTTACATGAACAGACAACACAAAGGTTATTCAGCGATGGAAAGAACATTTCACCTATGATTTACCAAGTAGGAATTTAATTTCCTTTTTTCCTTCTGGACCTTAACAATCTGGTCAGTCTCAGCTTGCTTCGTTTAGAAATCCACCAAATATTTAATGGTTGTCTTGAGTACTACATGTGATTGTGCTGTTTGCTTCCTCAACATGTCAACTTCATCTCTAAGTGCAGAAGCAGAATCTATTTCTACCACTAGTTTAGCCTCTAGAGCGTCAGCAGTTGCCAATTCATAATGCACGATTGGGCCGGTGCCACTGCTGTGGGATGATGCAACGTCCATGGGGACCTAGCTCTTTGATCTTGGGCTAACCTGTTTTGCCATTAAAGTTCCGATTGGATTCAGAAAAGTTGAAGTTAGCAAAACATCTCAACTGGTAGTTATAATAGCAAACCAGTTAAACAAACAAGGAATTAAAGAGTTTCAATAGGATGCTGAAAAGTAGTTATTAACATCATTGTAACCCGCTGTTGCAGCAGCAAAGCAGTTAAACAAACAAGTAGATATTTAAGTTAAGGCAAACAAGTAATTCTTAACAGTAAGTATCAAACAGATAGGTGCAGTCTACAATATGATTAACAGGCTGTGGCATTATGTAATTAGTAGCAAACTATATTAAGCCAAGCAATGTAATTGAACAATTTTGCAATAAGTGGCTAACTAAAATTCCGAGAACCAGGTAACTGAACTTATGCTAGTTCTTTGCATAGGCACACTACAACTTCTTTTTCGCTTACAAGGTTGTACAAAGGAGTCCATGGCATCAATTGCTTGGATACGTAGTCCCAATACTTCTTTCTTCCCACACTGCATTGGTAAGTCGAATGGTTAATCTGGTAAGATGGTGCGTCCTTGGTATGTTATATGAGGACGTGTAGTCACACTAGTTGTAGACACACACATCACACTGGCTTTTACTGTATATTTCATGCGATTACTTTTGGCATATCGAGATCTAAACAATCTACAATAGGATGAAAAGACTGGCATCCTTCACATTATTGGCGAACTCAGTTCATAGAAACAAGCAATTCAACCATTCTGTGGGTAAATCAAAAGTGCCACTGGAATATTTTTCACTATCCAATCATACACGCAAAAAGGGACGACGCAACCATAGGGGCTGGTATGGGCGACCGCCTCAGGTGTCTGGAAAGTGTGCACCTAGTTTCAGTCGTCCAGGTTGGCCCATGCTAGTTTTGTTCGTCCCAACGCACGAGCAGGCAATGTAGAAAAATGTTTCAATTTGGATGGGCCAATAACATAAGTGCAAGGCAGGTCCTATAGCAGGCTCGCGGCCCAAACGAGCGCCTCCCATATCGATCGACAGCAGGAAAAATCCCAATTCATTCTCTCCAGCCTCCACTATGGTTCACTCCTAACCTAGCCGCCGCTGGACAGACCGACACAACACTTCCTCGCGCCCTCGTTGGAGGGCGGTCACCAGGCTTCAAGCGAACGGAAGGACAAACGGACAGTCGCAGCTTGCAAGAGTAGCATGCACAACAAGCAGGTACATCACATCCCTAATTATATCTAATTCAACTCTTCAATTTCTGGCCAATAGCTAAAGCTACCGGTGTTGTAAAACTGCTTGTATGTAGGGAATTATGAGAAAATGAAACCAATTCCTACTTATTTTATAACTCCCCCAATGAATACTGAACTGACTGAATCTGATGTATCTAATCAAGTTTCCAGTGCAAACATACAAGCTCATGTTGTTCTTGAGCCTGAAGTGTCTAATGAACATACTGCTAATGAAGGATTTGATGCAAACATTTTACATGCTCCTAGTGATGAACATATAGTGTCTAATGAGGGATCTAATGCAAGCATTTTGCAAGCTCATTGAAGGATTTAATGTCTAATGATGATCTACTATGTTGAGAGAGACAGAGATTTGCAGGCATTGATGACAAGCAAATTATAGTGCATTTTCATAGCTTGAGGATACGTCGAGGCCATCTACCAGAAAGCCCCCGTATCATGACAAGATATCATAAATACTTTTCTAATCTATTGTTTGAAACTATTGGCATACTTGTGCAGGATAGATATATTGATATGTAGTTTGCGCACTGGTTATAGGTGCAATTACACTTCGATATTTTCAGCCAGAGAACGAATAATTCAAGCAGGTACAGACCATGTTTGTAGTCCTTGTACACCATGTTGCATTTTGTGTTTTTGAGTGCTTGCATCATTTAGTGTTTATAATCTGAACTACTTTGGATCATTAGCTGGTTTTCAAAGTGCATGTAGCTTCACATTTCTCAAGCTATGTTGATTTCCGGAGTGCAAGTGCCTTCGTATTTTTTAAGTTAAATGTTCGCCCCTGGTAACTTGAATTCGTGGATCCGCCACTGCACACAAATCATACACGAATGCCAGTATGAATTAAATGAAATGCAGGGACTTACGCTAGCTCGTTGTACACACTACAAAAAAAAATACACTTCCGTGATGATACGTGTTTGTCACAGTAGGTCGCGTTTTTTGTCATGCATGTACATCCATGACAAATTTATGACAGAATCAAGATAGTCATACCTGTGCTGTCGTAGAACTGTTCCATGACATTACCAAAATTATCATCACGGAAGTGTCCACTTCCATGACGATAAATCACGCGTCACACAAGTGCTTTCGTCAAGGGTGATCGACATGTGGCATCCACCGTAACGGAACGCCGTTAAGCTATCGGGTCGTATTTTGGATCCGATAACCCGTTAACAGCCCCGACCAATGGGAAATTTCCACGTGTAAAATTCTGATTGGCCGAAGGGAACACCTGTCAGCTCGTTAGTGGGCCAGATGTCGCCTGTCCATTGGAGGAGACATGCCTATGGTACGTCGACACGTGGCTGGGCCCAACAGAGGCCCATATAGGTTAAAAAGGCCAGCCCAGTCAATGGCCCCGTAGAACTTAATCAGGTACTAGTGGGCCAGCCCAATAAAGGCCCATTTACGGCCCGAAACCAGATCTGGCCCGTTAATTGTTCGCCCAATATTTTTGGGCCCATTTACAGCCCGAAGCCAGATCTGGCCCGTTAATTGTTCGCCCAATATTTGGGCCCATTTGCAGACTGAAGCCAGATCTGGCCCGTTAATTGTTCACCGAATATTCGGGCCCAACTACAGCCCAGTGACTTTTGGCCTGTTAGAGGCCTGATGTAGACATGGGCCCATTTCAGCCCGGTGTGACTTTCGGCCTGGGAATGGCCCGTGCTACCCATGGGCCATATATGGTCTGACGGGACATCGGGCCCACTAACGGCCCGTTCTAAAGGTGGCAATAGTTAAGCCCAACGTGACTTTGGGCCTGTTAAAGGCATGTCGCGTAATTCGGCCCGTTGATGCCTGTACTAAGCTTTCGGCCTCTTAACGGCCCATGTATCAGTGGGTCGACTAAGGCCTGAGATATGTTTCGGCCTGGTAACGGCCCGTGAGCTAACTGGGCCCATAACGGCCCGGTCTACATTTCGGCCTGCTGAAGGCCTGTCGACGACTACTGAAAATTGAGGCCCAACATGCATTTTGGCCTGCTAAAGGCCCGAGGTTTCATCTCGGCCGTAACAGGCCAGTACAATATTCAGCCTGTTAATGGCCTAATGCTACCTGGGCCAAACTAAGCGCTGGGTCGACAAAAGGCCCAACTAAAATATAGGCCGGTGTAAGTTTGGGCCTGGCACAATGTGTGAAGGCCCCAATCATTCGGGCCCAAGAAAGATGCAGGCCGGCCCAATTGTGGCCCGCTAAAAACCTGGCCTGTTAGAGTCGAATGTTTCGGCCCGGTCGACCACATCTGATTTTTTTCAGATAGCGAATCATGGCAGTTACTAGTAGGAATTAAGAACAAACCTACTCTATACAATAAAGAAATTACGGCATAGTAACTAAGAATAAACCTACACTATATAATAAAGGATTTAAGGTATATTACATCCACTGGGCATCGAAGTTCGCCACCAGTGATCATAAAGCGCAACGAAGAAGCAGATTACAAAAACTGGGCACCATTGCAGCGTAACAAAATAATACTGAACCGAGACCACTTCCAAGATAGTACAAGAAAGGTTAGCCTTGCGGGGGAACTACTGCGCAAGCTGCTGAGCAAGGCTGTGAGACCGGCCTAGTATGTCGGTCATAGCTTCTAGGTGTAGCTGTTTAGCGATGAGGTTCTCATTGGTGTTCTCCGCAATCTTTCTTAGAGATAGGACTTCAAGTCGAAGTTGAGTTGCAGAATGCCTTTCTGCTAGAACTTGGGACTGAAGAAGTCGAACTGATTCAGAAAACGAATTCTGTGAGCTTGTCTGACTGTTAGTCTCAAGTAACTTGAACACTGCATCAAGACAAGACTATGGGGTTGTCTCGCTATCTTCAAGATGTTTTGCCTTCTTTGCTGCAATATATGTTGGGTTTGTCTCACAACCTTCAGCAGACTTGTGCAGGCATATCACCCTGAAACAAAGCAGAGAGATGACAGGTTTTGCACGTGTATAAACAAAGATGATAACTGTTCTGTCATTTCTATCCAATTTCAAATTAGAAAATAAAGAGTAAGTTCAAAATATCAATAGCATAATTTGGCATTGTTCATAATGCGGGGAGCTTCACCACACTACTGGATTACCATGTCAACATAACAAGCATAGATGAAGGGCAAAGAAAATCATTGTATCTATTTTGGATAATCTGCATGACATGTCGTTCATATCATCAGCTACATCAGTAAGATAAAACAGGAGATGACAAGGTGCAAACGTGGGCTGCTTCACCACACACTGGATTATAGATCCACAAAAACAAGCATACATATAGGGAGTATTAAGTAATGTGCATGGTATGAGTAAGGAATTTGGTTTTACAAGTAAAACTTAGAACTTACGGTTCTTGCGAACATGCATTTTGGTAGAAACAGCAAACTAAACAGCAATAAACGATAAGGAGCATGAGAAAATTAAACAAAAGTTGAGGATAAAGGCTTTAGAAGGACTGACATACATTAACAGTTACCACCGGCTTTATGATGCCCTTCTCCATGTCAAGGGAAGGATAACTCAAGAATTTCAGCACAGAATCTTCTTCATAAGCATTGCCCGTACTCTACATTTTGTAGAGAGTAATTATAGATATGATAATACTGGAAGGGATAGAGGATAATGAAGATAAGATGCAGATTGATGCTACATAATCAACTACCAATCCCTGGAAGTACAAGCGTTACAGGACAAAATGTACTGACAAGAGCAATGGGCTACACTTCTGCACTCGCACTGTCTGTGTATTCTACTTGTTGGTAAGATTAAATATAGATCTGATCTTTTTTAGTAAATGGTGGGTGAGGGAGATAAGATGCAGAATGCTACAAAATGAACCAATCCCTCTTCCCATGATACAAGAGTGTTTTGAAGGTGTACTGTACAAAACGTTCTTATATTATGGGACGGAGGGAGTAGCTGTTAATGTAAGTACAGTGATAGACCACATTCGGTCCTTACAAGAGGACTGCGGAGCTAAACCTCTTCAAAAGCATTGGGTTGATTCTAAATTTGTGTAAGAGTCCATACGGATCTTATAATGTCCACCAAATGGACGATTATGAGCCTAACATGTGCAGTGATGCTACATAATCAAACAGCTATGAAAGTAAGTATGGTCATACAGGGCAAGAGGTACTCACAAGAGCAATGCAGTGTGCAGTATAGTTGCGAGATTCTGTGGTCCCTTGAGAACGAATGTTCTTCTGCTAACAGTTTTCGTACAAGTGAGACATTAAGGCAAATGTAGAAATGTAGTTCAAATTGTGATGTGATATCATAGACAGTACCTTATGCTGCAGCCGAGACCAATGTGTAACAAGATTATTCCAGTCACCGTCGGATAAATGTAGCACCGAAGACTTTACAGAAATTTCGTTCAGAGGCTTGCCATCGAAGTGCACTTGCCTCAGGTAGGAATGATACTTCATCAAAGAGTGCTTGAAAAGCGCAACCAACTCTTGCTCATCATACAATCCAGTTTGCTCCTCGCCTATTTAAAAGAATGAAATCTTGTGTCTTCTGTCAGCAGAAACATATGCAGTAATGACCATGAATAACATTAGTATATTACTTACGCGTAAGTTGCGGAGGAAGACTGGAAATTGTTCTGTGTCTGCGGTATAATCTTTCCATGAAGGAAAGACGCGCACAAAGTTCCTGACAACAACATAAGCTTCATCTTCTAAACTGGGAAGAAATGGAACAGGGGTCCTATTTGCTGCAATTGGGGCTCTCTCTGGTCCAAAAAGGGATTTAGCAACTGGATTTGGTGTACTCTTTGCTGGAATGGGGGTCTTGCATCGTACAGCTGGTGCTATGTCAACTGGCATAATCATACTGTTTGCTGCAGTTGGGGTCTGCTGAGTTGGGGCATCAGAAATGACCAGTGTGTAGGGCTAGAGTCTGCTAGAGTTGGGGTATTTTGTGGATCAGGTGATATTGCAACTACACCTAATGGGCTATTTGATTTATCATGTGCCACTAGCTTTTCCAAATACTTTGCTTGTGCTCCTCCACGATCAGCAATCGCCCTCTTCCTTTTGAACGTCTGATACACAAGAACAACATTTGAATGGATAAATATGGTATGATGACAGATGGAATATGTACTGAAAATGGATAGGCTGGCTGTATTCACATACACGATGTGTAAACTAAGCTAATGGCAGTTCAAAAAAGTAGAAGCAATGCAAAGCATTAGTTGCAAGATATGTGCGAGCAATGTAACCTTGGAAAGTTAGAGAAAGTACCTTGATGGGTGAATAAGATAGGGCATCTTCCTCTGACTCCTCCACTAGGGAGCTACATTGACTTAGCTCTCCCTCTAGCTCAGAATCACTGTTAGGATCATATTCCAAGCATGAATCTGTAGGTGGAGAGCGTTTGCATTGCATTGCATCCAGACTTGATTTCAGTCCCTTAATGCCAAGTTTGACAGCCATGGCATTGTTTCTACTTTATTCTTTTCATGCGCGCAAGCTCATAATCATTATGATGCTGTTCAGAATTTGAGATTCATGAAAACATAAAAAGTAGTCAGATTATCTATGGAATGCATTGCAGATTCAACTCGGAGAGTGTCTCCCTATAAACCCCTGCACATGCAAAGTTCACCTCCCCAACCGTGCTGACCAGACCACACAAAAAATTAGAAACCCCTTATGTCTCTATAACAGGCAGGCACACATTTCAAAACTGAAGTAGGAACATTAGAATCATATGAAATTCGTATTTGAACAAATAAACTAAGCAATTATGAGTGGCATAATGTTTAGCTTCAAGGGTGGAGTGTTGATAGTGCGACACAAAGCAAGTAGGCAGAATGTATTCCATGTAAAAGATCAAAACCTTTGTAAAAGCTGGAAATGACACTTTCTTTCTATACAATGCAGTGTTCGTTACCCACACATGTTGGAAGAGATCACATAGAGAAATACTATTCACTCATGTCTACGGTTCCAGTATTTAGAAACAGGGTGGTCCACCATAAAAGAATATTGACAACAAATATGACAAGGCAAGCATAGATGTAGTGAATCTATCATTTACTTGTGAGCTTATTAGGACAAGTATGCAGAATTGTAACTGCAGTAAGAGACCGTCCAAAATCTGAATGAAGAAGTTTGTCTAAAACTTATTGTTTGCAACTAATAGACGTGAATAATTGGATATTATATAGAATGAGTAAGAAAGACAAGTAAAATTGTCAACAAACCTGGCTTGCAGTAGTAATCTGGGTCAATGTCACTACGACCAACAATCCAAAATGACTAGTTTCTGTTCCGAGGGCCAGAATTTTGAAAACCCTGTGAACTTTAGAGGTACTAAAGATTACCGAAATACATCTAAACCATTAAGTGTAGGTAACATTGAGCACACAACAAACCCTGATGACAATCCTGCCTAATGAGTAATGAATCAATTAGAAAATGGGTGATGAGGAGTGGCTGCTGAGTGTTGAGGACGTATCTCAGGATAAATCAGGTTGGCTTGGTGGGTGCTGCACGCCTGAGCCCTAAACGGACCGGGAAGGTAGGCACGGCAGCGCGCCCGGGCAGCGGTTACGCTGTTGGGCAAGCGGCTCCTGGCCTCCTACTAGTCCGGCGTCTCCTCCTAGAGTCATGCCATCCGGGGATGGCAAGTCGCCGGCGAGGCAGGTGGCCGGGGGCGAGTAGAGATCGGAAGCGTGCAGCAGAATAGAGGAGAATCGGGGCCTGGGACGACCCAAAATCCCAGGGTGGGCCGGCCCGCCGTGGGCACCCTGTAGAGATACACACCCGAGCGGCGAACATGCATTTTCGAAACTAATTTAGGAACATTTAGCTGACCAATTAAACAACTCTGTTTTAATAATATCAGATTCGTATTTGAACATCTAAGCTTGTTTAGCTTGATGGGTGGAGCAGTCTTATTATGACACGAAGCACGTATTCTGATCGTATAGTGATCATAAAAGGCGGAAACTGTAAGCATATTTTTTTAGCAAAAGAGGGTTTCCCCTCCGATTTCTATTAAAGAAACCACCACGGAACCAACATGATCAATTAAACCCTAAGCATGATCAATTAAACCGTATTATGGCTGTGCCATGGCAGATTTGAAGCTGCAAACCGGAGAAATGATATTTAGCATCCATTTATTGCTTCGAACTAAGAACTAAATTCTGAGAGCTGAAAAGAAAGTAGAGTAACCAAGTTAAGATCCATTTTCTGGTTGAGATCAAAAAGTTGAGGAGATATGAAGTATCACCTCTCTTGCGGCGCCGTGTAGGCATCGGGGGTGCGATGGCTGTCGGTGGCGTTGAAGCAGATCTGCGACGGTAGACGGGTGCATCGGGGGATAAGTCCTGTTGCAGTGGAAGAGAAGGTCGTGTGAGCGTCCACGGCAAAGAGGACAACGACGCCGATGAAGCGAGAGGACGCGATGCAAGGCTATTGGTCCGTCGCCGTGGATGAGAAATGTCCATCTCTAGCAGTGGACGATGCGTTCTTGGTAGGCGCTCTGGCATGGTAAAGGACGGTGGCGATGGATGTGGTGGAGGACAGCGGCGATGGATGGGGTGGCGGACGGAGGCTGGCATGGGGATGGGGTGTTCTAGCGCGGACGGCGTATGAATGGTAAAATCGACGGAGAGCTACGGGGAACCATGTTTTTGGGACGCGCATGTCTGAAATATGGGAAAGTTGCGAACTTAGCCCCCGTTTAAAATTTGGACGTCTTGTCGGTTGGAGATAGAACGGTAATCTCGCATCTCGCCAATATTTGGCCAGAGCGATTTCGGGAGAGGAGAGGGTGGTTGGCGCCCACGGTGTCACATCTGAGTGAAGTTACAAACCTGCCCCTATTGAAAATATTTGCCTACATCGATTTCGGCCGAGTCGAGTTTGTTTTGCCGCCCACCATGTATGAATGGGGAATGGAGGGAGAAACAGAGGTCTTTCGGATGAGCTTGAATCAAATGTGTTTTGCCGCCCATGTTTGACGCCCACCGTGTCGGAATGGGCTCAGAGGCGGTCGTGTCACGTCTAATTGAAGTTACTAAACTACCCTTATTTAGAGCAGTGGAAATCGGGCCGATGGATTGTCCGTGTAATGGGTAGACAGTAATTTCCATCTCTCAAACACTTGGCTTCGGGCAGCCGACGTGGGAGTGGACATTTTGCTGCTTCTTTCGAATTTTGGGACAATAAGCATCCACGTTTACCTTGACAACTAAATTAGAATCCACTTTGTATTCCTATATGAATCTTTATAAATCAGTCTATGTGTTTTTATATATCTTCAAAAGGATGACAAAGATGTATTCCACTGTCATATATGAATATGGTTTACAAATGCAGAAACTCAAATTCAGAAACTAGAATCCAGTTTAAGGTGAATTCGAATATTTGGAACACTTCATGTCCAACTCAAATGTCACACGCAGCATAATGTGTCCTCCCATTTCGATATGTACACAAGCGATGTATCAAGATTCATATACCGAGTCAATCAACCAAGAATGTACAGAACTAACAGACATATAAACACTTATAGAGTATATGGATCAATAATATCAACTAACATACATAAGCCAGGCCGCTGTACTTTTTTTTGGCTACAATAGCATCCTTTTTTTAGCCAGCATCTTGGCCCTTTCCGATGCATGCCACTTATGGTCCATCTATACTACTACTATTGTTGAATGCACATTCAGCCCGATTGGCATATTTGTAGGTCTGGCACAGCAATCCAAATGAAATGTCTCTGAGTCTTATCATTTAATACATACTTGTGCTCAAATAAAATTACAAACCATAAAACAAAAAAAAGAATTATTACATGATCTCTAAAACAAATGGTTTGATTGATTACATGAACAGACAACATAAAGGTTATTCAACTATGGAAAGAACATTTCACCTATGATTTACCAAGTAGGAATTTAATTTCCTTTTTTTCCTTCAGGACCTTAACAATCTGGTCAGTCTCAGCTTGCTTTGTTTTGAAATCCACCAAATATTTAATGGTTGTCTTGAGTACTGCTTGTGATTGTGCTGTTTGCTTCCTCAACATGTCAACTTCATCTCTAATTGCAGAAGCAGAATCTCTTTCTACCACTAGTTTAGCCTCTAGAGCATCAGCAGTTGGAAATTCATAATGCACGATTGGGCCGGTGCCACTGCTGTGGGATTATGCAACGTCCATGGGGACCTCGCTCTTTGATATTGGGCTAACCTGTTTTGCCATTAAAGTTCCGATTGGATTCAGAAAAGTTGAAGTTAGCAAAACATCTCAACTGGGAGTTATAACAGCAAACCAGTTAAACAAACAAGGAATTAAAGAGTTTCAATTGGATGCTGAAAAGTACAGTAGTTATTAACATCATTGTAACCCGCTGTTGCAGCAACAAAGCAGTTAAACAAACAAGTAGATATTTAAGTTAAGGCAAACAGGTAATTCTTAACAGTAAGTATCAAACACATAGATAGGCGCAGTCTACAATATGATTAATAGGCTCTGGCATTATGTAATCAGCAGCAAACTAGATTAAGCAAAGCAACGTAATTGAATAGTTTTGCAATAAGTGGCTAACTAAAATTCCAAGAAGCAGGTAACTGAACTTACCCTAGTTCTTTGTACAGGCACACTGCAACTTCGTTTTCGCTTACAAGGTTGTACAAAGGAGTCCATGGCATCAATTGCTTGGATACGCAGTCCCAATACTTCTTTCTTCCCACACTGCATGGCTAAGTCGAATGGTTAATCTGGTAAGATGGTGCGTCCTTGATATGTTATATGAGGACGTGTAGTCAGACTAGTTGTAGCCAAACACATCACACTAGCTTTTACTGTATATTTCATGCGATTACTTTTGGCATATCGAGATCTAAGCAATCTACAATAGGATGAAAAGACTGGCATCCTTCACATTATTGGCGAACTCAGTTCATAGAAACAATCAATTCAACCATTTTGTGGGTAAATCAAAAGCGCCACAGGAATATTTTTCACTATCCAATAATACACGAAAAAAGGGGCGACGCCACCATAGGGGCTGGTATGGGTGGCCGCCTCAGGTGGCTGGAAAGTGTGCACCTTGTTTGAGTCGTCCAGGTTAGCCCACGCTAGTTTTGTTCGTCCCAACGCACGAGCAGGGAATGTAAAAAATGAAGAAAAATGTTTCAATTTGGATGGACCAATACATAAGTGCAAGGCAGGCCCTATAGCAGGCTCGCGGCCCATATCAGCGCCTCCCATATCGATCGACAGCAGGAAAAATCCCAATTCATTCGCTCCAGCCTTCAATCTGGTTCGCTCCTAACCTAGCCACCGTTGGACAGACCGACACAGCACTTCCTCGCGCCCTCGTTGGAGGGCGGTCATCGGGCTTCAAGCGAACGGAAGGACAAGAAGATGAAGATCCAACCCTGGGTGTAGCCTGCGTGGGAGGCAGCGGCGGCAGCATGGGCATGGCATCGAGCTTGTGCAAATGGACAGTCACAGCTTGCAAGAGTAGCATGCGCAACGAGCAGGTACGTCACATCCCTGATTATATCTAATTCAACTCTTCAATTTCTGGCCAATAGTTAAACCTGACGGTGTTGTAAAACTGCTTGTATGGAGGGAATCTATGAGAAAATGAAACCAATTTCTACTTATTTTATAACTCCCCCAATCAATACTGAACTGACTGAATCTGATGTATCTAATAAGGTTTCCGGTGCAAACATACAACCTCATTTTGTTCTTGAGCCTGAAGTGTCTAATGAACAGACTGCTAATGAAGGATTTGATGCAAACATTTTACATGGTCCTGGTGATGAACATATAGTGTCTAATGAGGGATCTAATGCAAGCATTTTGCAAGCTCATTGAAGGATGTAGTGTCTAATGATGATCTACTATGTTGAGAGAGACAGAGATTTGCAAGCATTGATGACAAGCAAATTATAGTGCATTTTCATAGCTTGAGGAAACGTCGAGGCCATCTACCAGAAAGTCCCCGTATCATGACAAGATAGCATAAATACTTTTCTAATCTATTGTTTGAAACTATTGGCATACTTGTGCAGGATAGATATATTGATATGCAGTTTGCGCACTGGTTATACGTGCAATTACACTTCGATATTTTCAGCCAGACAACGAATAATTCAAGCAGGTACAGACCATGTTTGTAGTCCTTGTACACCATGTTGCATTTTGTGTTTTTTGGTGCTTGCATCATTTAGTGTTTATAATCTCAACTACTTTGGATCATTAGCTGGTTTTCAAAGTGCATGTAGCTTCACATTTCTCAAGTTATGTTGATTTCCGGAGTGCAAGTGCCTTCGTATTTTTTAAGTTAAATGTTTGCCCCTGGTAACTTGAATTCGTGGATCAGCCACTTCACAGAAATCATACACGAATGACAGTACGAATTAAATGAAATGCAGGGACTTACGCTAGCTCGTTGTACAGGCTCACTGCGGCTCTGCTTGCGCTTAGGATGTTCCATGTACAAGTCCATGTTACCACTTGCTTGGATGTGCAGGCCTTGTGCTCCTTGCATCCCCCTCTGCATTTTTGACACGGCGAATGGTTGATCAAATAAGAGGAATCGACCTTGATGTTGTACCGGAGGACATATACTTACAAGGTTATACGGGTGTGCAGGATGTGTACCAGATCCCATAGCGCCGTCATGCTTCGCTAAAAAATGGATTTGCTTATTTCATATGATATCTCCAGAAGAAATAAGAGTTAAAGTCAGAGTTGCATAGGCGTGTAAGCTAAGAGAGCAGTGAAAGGATATCCAAACATCGTCGGAATAGTGCACAAGGGAACGATGTGTTGATACCTAGTTCGGGCCGGCGTTTGGGCATGCTCTCCTAGCTAGAGTGCGGGTCACTTCAGAGCCGTTGAGGGTGATGCACTGCGTTGGCTGGCCACGCACGGATGCAGATCTTGAGTGGCAGCAGGGCGCTACGATGCGGTGGACGAGACCGTTGGTGAAGCCCCAACAGCCTCGGGGGGCGGAGGTGCGACGATGTGCTCGGTGAAGTAGCCCTAGTGAGCTGGGAGACGGCGTCGGTGAAGCGCACCTGATGCAGTGGAACTCGGTGTCTGTGAGGCACGTCGGTTGCGGCGGCCGACGTTGTCAGTGCACCCGGTGCGGTGGACGAGGGTGTAGATGAGGTACCTCCGGTGTGGTGGTGAAGCGCGACCGTCGTCTTCGTCGTCGTCGTCCGGCAAAGGGGTGGGGAACGGTGGGGAAAGAGACGAGACGAGGGGCGATTCGAGGGATGACAGCGAATTAGGGATTTGAGCAATCTGGGCGCGGAAGGGGACGGTGGAAAAGAGAGATTTTGCAGGGCTAGAATTGGGGCCGCTAGATATTTCAATCCAAAACGTGGAAGCGCAAACTTATATTGTCGTCGTCCTTTTTTTTCGGGGGGGAGGGGGTGGGTGGCTGGGTGCTACGCGTCCGTCCGACACACGTGACCACCCCGACAGGACTATGCTTCGGTGCCTTAAGGCACCTGCCTTTGTGTCCATAACATGTGGGCCCAACAGGTGGCTGGCCCACATGTCAGTCACCCAAGGGCAGTTGCCTTTAAGGCACCGAAGCAGCGTCCACCTCGACACGAGCCTGGTCTGCCTGGTGCACCTACATTTGAGAATGCAAACGAATCTTCTTTCATTTGCAAACGAATCTGTATGTATAACCATGCCCGTGATTTCCTTGTAATAATTAGTCATTCGAAACGAGATACTCCATCCGTTCACTTAAAATGAACTGTTTTGCACATTGTCTGAAATGTCTTCAAGGTCTTATAAAAGTGAACGGAGGGAGTACTATAAATTAATTAATGAGGAGTTATTTGAAAAAAATCGAAACGGTACCCACGCTAACGTGGATTAGAGTGTGTCACATAATTAGTTATTTGAATTAGAGTGTGTTTCACATAGTTAGTTATTTGAATTAGAGTCAATGTATCCATGCTACTTTTTTAATACATGCTACCTTTTTAATACATGCGATCTCCAATTCTAACGTGGATTTCACATTTCACTGTATCCATGATACTTTTTTAATACAAATTCATATGTATATGATGAACACCATGGTAGTGAGAAAACTTTTGGATGGATTCAAACATATGACCTACAAAATAGCACAACAAATTGAGTCAATGTCAACTTTTCGAAACTTAGTATGGCACGAATTCGAAATAATTACCCGTATGCCTGGTCCTCGGTTCAAATCTTACAATGTACACCGAATTGAAACATCGATATTAAGTCTCGTACTATGTACATTCAAATGTTGTTTTTAGCCCCCCACCCCCCCCCCCCCCCCCGCGCGCACAAACGCTACATACTTCCTGTATCGGTCAATCTTTCTCTCCTAACCACCTTAGCAAGCTATCGGTTTCCAACACACGTTCATTCTTTCTCTCCATGTTTCGATCTCTAAGTCTCTCAACTACACAACCCCCTTTCCACTCCTGTTACCAAATGTATTTACCTCACACACCCGCCCTTGCACCCCATGCCGAGCTCTCTCTCTCTCCCCCCTCTCCCTCTCACCCTCTCGCGCTAAATACATGCATTGCCTATCTAGCACCCCCAACCTCTCGTGCGCACGCACGCACATTGTATATCTAGGTCACTCCCTCGAGACTGTCCCACTCTTTCTTCCGCATGGCGGGCCACACTCGCTCAATCTCGCTCTCTTTATCCGAGTCTTGTTTAACCTCGTTTTCTTTCACACACAAATGATATATCTCCCTGTTCGGGCCTCGATCGACACACTCTATACTCTCTCACGTAGATTGTCTATCTAGGTCAGTCCATCCAAGCCGCCGCCACTCTTTTGACCTCATGGTGGGCCACGCTCACTCAATCTACCTCGCTCTTTCTTGGACAAAAACAATATATCACCATGTTTGAGCCCAATTTGACCTATTCACATTGTATAGTCTCTCACGCACATCGTCTATCTAGGTCACTCTCTCCAACCCGTCTCACTCTTTCGATCGCACGGCCCCTATGTGATCGGTTGACCTTGCTTCCTCCCATGCACAAAATATATCTACACGTCTGTGACTGGATCATCTCTCAAGCTCTATCTTATAGCCCTCACCCTTACCAAAAGCTCAATCGGACAATATCTCTCCGGAGCATATATATTTGTTCAATGAATGTCGGCCCACACTCACTTTGTCTCTCTATCTATATGTCTCTAGATTGACCTCGCTTTCTCACACCGTATCTTCCACGCGTTGAAGCTACTAACTCTCCATCCCTCGCAAAGCCGGAGCTATTTACATTGCGAGGGGCACTCCAACCTTGGATTAGTTTGTGTAGGCATTTATTCCGGTCGGTTTAGATTATATTTCCATAGCATTCGGCCCACAACTACTCCAAACACCATTGCAACCCACGCAACTCCCCTAGTTGATTTCCCTCTGGCTCGGTCATCGCTCTCTCGCACATCCTTTCTCGCCTTTAACGTCGCACCATGGTATTATTGAAAAAACTATGTTGTTCTCTTTAATTATTATAAATAAGCTACAAACCTACACACCAATAGTCCACTTGGAATGGAACAAATTTCGACCCACAAATTAAAGTGATACAAACTACACACCGAGGGGCCCACATGTCATGAAACAAATTTGGACCCATATACAAATTAAACAATAAAGGACGAGGATCGAACATGCGACCGGGCCTTCAAGCCACACGTCAATAGGCAACATACGTAGAATAGCAATGTTTGTTGTACCCCCTTTGTTCACATAATGTTTTTATATTACCACAGCCTAATTAATGGATAACATGTAATATTATTTTTAGTACTATTCGCCTTCACTTACTGGTGGGTTCCATGTGTGCTCTCTCTCTCCTCCCCTTCTGCGTTTAGACACACGGGCGAACTGGAAGAACTCGCGGGCGATGTTGCCGTTGACCATATCTGGACGCGTTCACAAGTCACGACACCAGTTTCACGTACTAGCAGCACTAGTCAGTGTGTACGTGCAATGCACGTTAATTTGGAAGTATATTAAGTGCATGCGGATATTAACTACTAGTAGGATATTACTTGCGTGTTGTCTTGTGATTAGCACTATTTTTGGCATGAAATTAACTGCACGCTAAACGTGTTGAGAGCTCGACATTGAAGCAGTCTAGGTCGTTGGATGACAAGGAATACATGTGGCTTGATGACGTTTTATATTTAATATGATACGGCTCTAGTAGAACATTCAATCGATCAAACCATACATTTCGTTCAGTCTGACTCCGACTTTAAATTATACGACGACCGATATAAAATAAACGGAAATGATAAACGTTCGGATTTTAAGCATGGCAATCCAAACATTTTTCATGGCAAATTTAGATTACGCGGCGGCGGCGGGGGCGTCTCGCGGTGGGAAGCGGCTCCTCTGTCGTGCTCTGTGCGTCGTCGGGCCACTGACCGACGGTGACGGCGGTGTCTTGCGCCGTTGTTGGCGTACTCCTGGACGTTGGCCTAGCTTCAAGGAAGGCCAAAATGTTCTGGACTTCGGAGTGAGTCAACTGGCGGGAGGAGACGACTGGCGTTGGTGCAAGGAAGCGGTCGACGGCGGCCATCCATGCCGCTGAGGGGGGCACTGGCACCCGCGCGGGGTAGGCGCTGTGAACGGCGTGGCGGAGACATTCGTGTGCACGGGCACCGGCACAGGCACGCACGTCAGTGCACGCGCAGGCGCATGCGCTGGCAGGTGCACAGGCACTGGCATGGGCGTGCGCGTCAGTGCACGCGCAAGCGCATGCGCTGGCAGGTGCACGGGCGCGTGAAAGTCAGCGGGGACCTCGTGGAACCCCATGGCATCAAGCTCGGCGACAATGTGCGGCTCCCAGCCCATCAATGCCACGGGGATGGGCGCTGGCGCACTCGAGCCGACGGGAGCCGGAACGGGAGCGCGGACAGGCACGACGTCTTCCCGCAAGGCTAGTTCAAGCTCGTCCCAAAGCGCCTTATGTTCTTGAGACACCGGCTGGGTGTCTTCCTCATGAAACTGGAACACTAAGGGCAGACCATCGTGATGCGGCGTGGTGTATGTTTAGGTTAGGCTAGTTGGAGGTAGACGACAGGAGAATCGGAGAGGAAGAGAGAGGATTGTAGCAACACCGGGTAGTGCGGGGTTGATTTTAAACTGCGGCACCGGTGACATTAAAAGTGGGAGCAGTTGGGACGATGGTGGGCGGCGGAGCCTAGTCAAAGGGCTCGCCTCCCGGTGAGTCTGCACAGCGGTCTGCTCGCACGCCTCCCTGACAGCCGGCGCAGCGGTCTGCTCGCACGCCTCCTGTCGACTCACACGCTTGCTGGGACGGCACCTGCCTATGAGAAGCGGGGACTCGTGGCGGCACGTAAACGCCCACGGTTTCAATAGTGAAAGCGTTCGCCTTAACGTGACAGGTCTTTGTTCCAAAATACCTTGGCTCTTCATTTGTGCAACTTGTCATAAGCAGCTTGTCTCAAATTGAAGAAAAAACTTACGAAGTAATATTTGTGCCATATCACGTGACCATGCTCAGTTTCAAGAATTTATGCTCACTTTTGGATTTTCTGAAATTTAAGATCCAGGATTCGAAACAATATCATAACCTGCATCATGCAATAAATTTTAAAGGCCTACATCTGTCCTGTTGTATTTCTTAAAAATGGATTTGGTCAAACATTTTGCTTAGTTAAACCTCCTTTCCGATTTATAGGGCTCAATTTAAAAATCTCACCAACCAAGGTAGATGGTGAGTGGTGGAACAATTGTTGTAGTTTGCAAAACCACTCAATTAATGCGCTTGTTTTCCTCAAAAATTGTGTTTACGAATGCATTAATTGCAATGCATGCATGCATAAAGTACATGCATTGGTCAATTTTCTCTTAATTCTTGCATGTAATGATTTATTGCACCTTGAAATCCGAACATGTAATGGGGAACAACCAAATTGAGACTTATAAATTGGGAAAACTAAAATTTTGAGATAAGCCCTATAAACCGGAAAGGAGGGAGTAAAAGGATAATCCCAACGTACCAGTGCATTGCCTGATATATTAACTCAAGTACTAAGCACGAACAAACGGGCTCAATTCTGTGCTCATCCTGGTGTAGTAGTAGTAGTACTAGGCAATGCAGTTGACGGGTGACCTTGACGAGCGGCGACCGAGGGAATTGAACCGTGCTTGGCACGCTAGGTAACGTTGTCTAGTTACTAAAGCATCCCTCCGTTGTCCATCGGTAGTCATTATGGACCGGGGACTTGAGGGGAATTTCCTAGGGCTGGAATTCTGGCCGCCAGATATTTCGACTTGAAACGCTGAGGCTCGACTGGTTGGGGTTGCCTAATGTGCATACCACGCACGCCACCGAAGGACACGAGCCCGTTTTTTTAGGATCAACACGAGCCAATGTCTGGCTGGTACGCCGTTGGGTCCTACCATTCGAGAATACGAAAGGAACCTTTTAAATTGCCGAACGAATCTATGTGTATTACAATACCTGTATTTTCCTTGCAAATACTAACCTCAACGTGGTAATTTATTTATGACGAGTTGTTGAATTAGAGTGAGTTTGTGATATAGTGATCTCAACGTGGATTTCACATTTCATGGTATCCCTAGTAAGTTTTCCAATGCAAATTCAAATTTAAAAGATGAACAATATGGAGGTGAGAAAACTTTGTATGTATAAAGCGTATGACCACACACACACACACACACAGACACACACGCACGAACACAAGAACAATCCAATAAGTATAGTGCATCTATTTTTCCAACCCATGCATGCATGACACGAATTCAAAAATACTCCTTCTATTCCTAAATATTAGTCTTCTAGAGAGTTCAACAAGTGACTACATACGGAGCAAAATGAGTGACTCTAGACTCTAAAATATGTCTATATACATCCATATGTGCCAGTCCATTTGAAGCCTCTAAAAAGACTAATATTTAGGAACGAAGGGAGTAAAATGTAAGACATCCATGGTCCTCAGTTCAATATTTAAGATGAACATGAAACTGAAACATGAATATTAAGACTAGTACTACAGTACATGCAAATGTTGTGTTTAGGCGGAGCTATGATTGTCGGGGGTCAACCCCTCGACCTTAGATAAAATCGTGGAGCTCCGTTTAGGGTTGTTTAGATTATATTTGTCCCCACCCTCCCAACCACCGATTGGTTGTGCACGCCCCACCCCTCCTCCCCGGGAGAATATCATGTGCCCCCGTACCTTAGATGCTATATGCCGATACGAGTTGCTTGGAGCTTGTAGATCTAAGATATAGCAGCTCACATGATGTGTCTTAATTTTTTTGCAGGAAACCTTGATGAGTTTGAGAATTGCACGCAATTTGTACAAAAACTACTTAGATGCCCTTTGATCCCATATCCAACGACCTCGAAGCTCGTATCACCGTAGCATCTAAGATGAAGGAGGACATCATATTCTCCTGTATATAAGAATATCATGTGCTACCACACCTTAGATGCTTTGGTGATACAAGCTCTTCGAAGGTGTTGGATTTGTGACCCAACACCTCCTCGGTGGTTCGAATGGTTTTTTGCCGAAAATCCCCAAAAGAGTTTGGCCACTCCTTACAAGCACAAAGACTGCTCAGATGCCATTGGATCTCAGATCAAACGACCTACAAGCTCGTATCACCGTAGCATCCAAGCTGTGATAGCACCTTATGTTTTCTCGCACGGGAGAGTATGAGGTGCTCCCGCACCGTAGATTCTATGGCGATACGAGTTCACTAAGATCTAACGGCCCACAGTAGGAGGTTTGAATGTTTTTGCAATATACGGCTGATAGAGTTTGGGAAATGCGCAGAAAGTACAAGTACTATGCATGTGCCATCTGATCACTGATCATACGACCTAGATGCTCATATCACCGTAGCGGGTAATTAAGCTACGGGGAGCACCTAATATGAGCAGTGGGGAGCCGTTTGATCGAAGATGCAGCGGGGCACACGAGGCCTGAATGTTTTATTTGAAAAAAAACCTTTGGAGAGTTTGGAAATTGCGCATAATCAGAAAGACTACTCCCAAGCCATTGGATCTCACTTCCAACGGTGTAAAAACTCGTATCACCATTGTATCTAAGCTGCGGGGTGGATGTGATATTCTATTCCGCTATCATTCTTATTCGTAAACTTGCAAAATACGTGTAACTCGTGCCGTTACTTGTCTAACCGCGCAAAGTGTTTGTTCAAAAAAACCATCCTACACTGAAATATCGGAACAACACACGGGGGTCCCACTTGTCATTAATCAAATTTGGACCTAAAACTAACAAATCTGAAAGACGAGATTCGAACTGGCAACCTGGACTACAAAGCATAAGTCGATAGCCTGAAAAAATGAACGGTTATTGGCTTTGTCCCATAACTTGATTTTATACAGTACTTGCGTTGAGTAGAGTAGAGGGAGTGCCTCATCAACACGTGCATGACCGTTGTCTCACTTACTGGTGGGTCCCAGGTCTGTGATCTCAATCTCTCTTCTCTCCATCGTCTAACCTTTGCACGGGCACACACGAAGAGCGGAGCTAGCTTGCCGTGGTGTTATTACAACTAAAAAAAGCTTGGAAAATAGAAGAATCGCCTAGAACAAGAGACGTTGTGGCTGGTCGAGATGGAGCTATCCGTGCCACGTTTGCATGATGAAGCTGTGTGGCTAGTGGGGTGTTTTCGACTGATTGGCTGGGTCCCAAGGTCGAACCCTAGGTACTACGTCTGATACAGTATATTTTTACACGCACATTTTTCCTCCATGCCGAGACGTGGCACACCCTACCGCGTGGTTTCGGGGTCCTCCCGGGTGGTGCACGCATATATTCTTCCTGACGTGGGACGCCCTACCGCGCGTTTTCTGGGTCCTCCTCGGTCGTAGCACCGAAGCAAGTAAATGAGTTGTCAAATCATGAAAGACTACCTTTCCCGCCGAGTACATCAGTGAAGCACGGTGGCTAGCTAGTTGGGCAAGTTCGGCCGATTAGCTAGGCCGCCGCCACATTTTTTTCACCCCTTTTTTATCTACTTGCCGGTAGGTAAATTTAAATATCCACCACGGCGTTGCTCTGATGTTTGGGTGCGGCAGGATTTTTAATTTTCTGATTGACTGGAGCAGGCGGCAGGATTTTAAATTTTTTGATTGACGGGAGCAGGCGCTGCAGCAATTAGTCACGATGACTCCGCCTGTAAAAACCCACTTCTCCCTGATGTGAGAAGTCGTCGACTGGTGTTTTACCTGGTGAAAACCAAAAGATTCCCCGCTCCTTGGCTGGCTCTCTCCGCATTCCTGTAGATTGCATTGCCTTTCAGCTGTTTCACCCCCTTTGCCTCCTCTCCCCATTGCTTCTACCTCGTGCCATGGTGGCGCAGTAGATCACGGAGTCCGAGGTGAGGCGCCTGACATAGGAGCTCCATGCCAAGGATGCGGAGCTCAGGGCCAAGGACGTGGAGCTCCGTGAGCTCAAGGAGGAGAGGAGTGCCATGCTCCTCCGTTATGTGCGGGAGTTCGCGGAGCTTCAAAAGCGGCAGGCGTCCACCACAAAGATTCTCGAGGCGTCGGCGGCGTTGCTACAGAAAGCGGGAGATACGATAGGCCGTCAGGGGAGCCGGCTGGAGCGCGAGTGGGCAGATCGTGACGAGGTCCAGGATCACCTCAGCCACTTGGTGAACCAAGTTGCCACGCATGTGTTGCGGTTGCGCGATGCCTACCGTCGGGCCAGCACGACGATGCCGGCCGTCGGGCTAAACCCGTTCGACCACCCGATCAACTTCAACGAGCTGCGGCTTCCTGACCTGGTCTCCTTCTTCACCAATATCTCCAAGGAGCTGAGCCGTCTCCGCGCTATGGTGGGGGCTGAGCTTGACATGGAGGGGTTGTGGGCTGCCGTCGCCGTTGTCGGGCGAATCCTTTCAGGGCTCCGTCACCGGAATCCATTCGTGCCATTGGACGCCGTCTTTGACGAGCTGGCTCCCGTCGACCGTTCGTTTAGGCGCCCTCTGCATGGGCATGTCCATGTCTCGGCGCAACATGACCGTTGGATCAAACTCAGACGGTGCAGATTAGTCACTGTAGCACAAAGCGTGTGGGTGTGTTTGGTTGGATTCTCATCTCAATATAGTTGTTTCCTCTTTGTGTATTTTTGTCGACCTACTAGTGTGGACTCATGCACCCTTCATGGTTCATGCACTCTGCCAAACACCCAAAAGTGGGTCGAGAAGGGAACTTTTGCTCCCATCCCGTGCACCCTTCATACACCCTGTCTAACACTATAGGATGTGCTTCATATGGTTCATGTTTCGTGGAGTACTGTAGCATCGTACTCTCCGTGCGCAGTGGACCTAGTTCTTTTAACATTGATCTCACCGTTCATTCTCGACCAGACAGTCGAAAAAGTGGTACTATGTTACATATAGGAGTAGTTGACATGCGCACAACATCATTTGTTATCGTCATATCTTACTACACTAGCAACAAGATAGTGTAGTACTAACGTATGAACCACTGCACATGCCTAGTAGTAGGAGCACTGTGTATGTTCAAGTGGCTGCCATGTTTCGCACTCCTCCGTCGTAAGAGTGGAAATGCTTGCTGTAATCATTTTTTTCTTCAGAATGAAAAACAGTGGACACGCTCTACCGTGCGGATCCTCCTCTAGCCATGCACTAAATTACTCACTTTCGCCGACGTGTGGGACAGCCAGCACCTGGGTCCACCAGCCATGCACTAAATTACTCCGTAGTAGAGTGACGGTAGACTACCCCGATCGAATCGCCGCAGTAATGCCCAATGAGCCGTCAAATCACAAAACCCCCTCCTTTCCAGCAGTAAGTTGGATGGACGAAGCAACCATCATTTCACTCTTCTCTCTCAGCTTCCTCTTTCGAAGAAAACCCCCACTCGCTTCGCTTGTCCCTCATCTCGTTCCTCCTTTCACTCTTCTCTCTCAGCTTCCTCTCTTTGATGGACGCCGGAGCACCGGCCGACGTGATGTCTATGGCCCTGGCCAAAACCATCGAGGCTCATGGTACGAAGAAGCGCAAGCACCCCACCGAGACTACCGTAGACAAGCTCAAAGCCATCGCCCTGTCCAAGCCCCCCTCTCCGGGATCCCTCATTAAGCAAGTCCAGGTAATGTCTCTTGTTGACGATCTTTTTCTCGATCTTGATCGTGTTTTTTCATCTAACACGCAGTACTAGTACTGGTAGTACAACTTTCTGGGTGATCTTTTATGTGATTTTAGTGTGCCAAATGACGGTTCTAAATTCCTCTTTTGACCAAGAGGTTGACACTAATTTCTTATAGATTACTTTCAACTACTCCCTCTGTCCCAAATTTCTTGTCTTAGATTTGTCTAGATACGAATATATCTAAGACTAAAATGTGACTTGATACATCCATATCTAGACAAATCTAAGACAAGAATTTTGGGACCGAGGGAGTACTTTATGAACATCAATGCTACCTTTTAAGAGGGTATAATTGCCTCAGTAACTTGTGTTATGGATATTGCATGTAATCCCTCTGCTCTCATGCCTTTGAAGACTTGTTCTAGTGTCTTTGTTCACTCATTTCTGTGCGTATATGTAGTCATATATGGAGTATAATATCGAAAATCATCTTATATTTCTGAACAGAGGTAGTAATAAAATATGGTTTCTGTTTAATTAGAACCAGGTCCGTGGTGGAGATGAAGTTCTCAAAGTCATGCCGTGTGAACTGGAAGACCTGATGATGAGTTCTACTACTGAGCTATCCAGCTGCTGTGTCCTTGTCGCCACGTGTCCTGAACTAGTGTTTTCCTGTAGCATTGTTGTCAGGCATGTTCTCGAGGTATTTGCAAATATGGTGGATATGTTGCTTGTTCTTGCCTTGTTTCCTTTGTGATCCATTCCTATGATGATATCTTGCTTTGCAATTGTGCTTGTGATATGCCTTGTGCATTGCCCATGCCTACTACTTGTACACATGACATGATATCCATGATTTCCTCTAGTGCGTTGCATCTTCGCTCCAGTAGTTCACACGACTTGATTCTTATGCTTTCTCATGTTGCATCCAATTCTTGGATTAGTTGGTCCTATAACATGCTTGGTTGCAACAATGTCATTACTTCACTTATGCCATGCCCCATTGCTTATCACATGATTGATTTGATTGCCTCACACATGATGAACAATTGATCTTGCTATCGTGTTGAGTGCCACTTGATTTTCACTACACCACGTGCACATTATGATCGGATTGTCTTGCACTTGAATGTGTTTAGACATATCATCTTCTTTGGTGTTGTGAATGATTCTTATGCTTACCATAGACCATTTGTTGAGTGCTTTATGCATGTTTACTACGATCTTGAGGTAGATGCTTATTCTCTTGACACACATATTTGCATCGCTACCTCCCATTTACATGCTCGTTTCCATGATGTCCTTGATTTTACTCAATTTACGTACTTACATGCCATGCCACACTCCCTTGTCACACCATATGCTATGCTTGATGACAACACTTGTTGGGTGAATCACCTCTTGAATGCTTGGTTTTGCTTTAATGCCAACCACATTTGTTTTTCCAAGTGCTTGTTATATTTTCTCCTTTTGAAGGAATTACAAGACGGTGCGACATTGGAGAGTGACCATTTCGAGCTTCAACATGATACGTGCTTGGTGGTTGTCCACTTCTACACGACGACACCTTCTCTTCCCCATGGTGATGAAGATCACGATCCGCGGACGGATCTCTCCCAAGTGGGGGGAGAGATGATGCAGAGAATCCCTCGACCAACACCATGCACGTCACACCACCACCGCAAGGACGGAGAAGACCGATGACAAGAGCACACGCACGTGCCACCGAAACCGAGGTTGACTCCTTCCTCTTCAAACTCCATTCGGTTTCATATGAGAGTCGGTTCCTACCTCAAATAGAAATGTTGTGCCTTGTTAGGTACCAAGGAGATGACCGGGAGGACGCGAGGACGGAGATTCAAGCAACCATGGAGAAGGAGGAGAGAACGAGAAGAGAGAAAAAGGAGAGGCTCTGGACACTCCGGGTCCCCGGGCACTTTGGCCCTGGAGGCCCGGCCCCCCTGGCGCTGCTCCCAGCCAGCCCCGGGTGCCCGTCCACACATGGCCCAGCCGCCGCCCAGGCCACCCCGGGTGCCCGGCCCCGAGGCCCCGGGTGCCCGGCCGCCCGCCCAGCCACAGGCCGCCGGCCCGGGTGCCCGCACCTTCGACCTTGGGTGCCCGGCCCCTCCTCACCTGGGCGCCATCTGCCACCCCCAGGTGCCCGGGCTGTCAACCCCCGGGTGCCCGGTCCCCCTTCAGCTAGCCTGGGCGATGGCCCTGACCGGTCCGGGTGCCGGCTGGTTTGCCCCCGGGTGCCCGGTCCACTCCGGGGGCCTGCGTGCCTTTTTGGGTTTTTACCCGTGTATCCCCCCTCCTCCTCTTATTGGGTCCCTAGACTATATATACCCCTTCCCTAGCTCATTTAGATGATAGCAAAGTATATGATAGACATTTGTGAGATTTTCTCCATGGATTCACTCCACTAGGAGATCAAGACCTCCTCTTGGAGTGACCAAACATCAAGACCTCCTCCATGGGGAAGGATCCCCATCATAGGATCATCAAGCCCTCATCTCCTTCATAGGATTTGGAATGAACTCTACCATGTATCTTATTTCCCTTTGATTGTTCATGTACCTTGTGGATCTTGTGTGTTTGTTGGTCTAGTGGATGTGTGATTTGGACTTGTTCTTGAGTGTTCCTCTTGTTTTCCCTCTTGTGTTCATCTTGTTCTTGGGGATTCCCCCTCCAATTCATGAAAGATCTTCACTTAGGGTTCCACCCTACAACACTTTCTTTCCTTATTCAACCCAGACATGGATTAGTCTGCATGAAGTAGGGTTTCCTTAAATAGTGCAAATTAAGGTTTTCGTCTGCGTGACTAGCAGAGCACAGGATAGCAAATTGGGAAGATGGTGGAGCGGAAAAAGATCCACATGCAGCGACATGGCACATGGGGCAATAGAACAAGGTTATGGTTCGAAAGGAGGTAGCATACCTGAGGGTCGGCGGGAAGTGGCTTCGCTCGTGGTCATCGTCCCCCGCACATACTACGGCAGCAAGCTTGGGGACGGAGGCCATCCTGCGCGGACGCTAGGTCTGAGAGGACGGCCTCATCATTAGTGCGTGACCTCGCTCTCCAACGACGAGTGTGTCAACGCTGCACATCCTTTTCTTCCCCAGCAGATCTGTGACCATCGGTGAGGAGGGAGAGAGAGGCCATCTTTTTTAGATCCGGAGAGAGGGTGATAGTGTGAGAAGCAAGTGGGCAGCCCTCAGCAAGAAAGCGCTGATGCTCCAACCTATATATCCTTTTCATACTACTAGTACTAGAGGTGCAGTAGTGGTAGAGTAGTTTATATTTTCTTTGCATACTGTACCAATTAGTCGTGCTTCAAAACTGAACGGCACACCATTAATAAAAGGTCGATAACTAATGCAGCACCTCTGGCCAACGCTGCCAGATCGCATTTTGCACGAGAAATTACACACCATGTTTCGTCGACATGTGGTCCCGTTCCAACATGTCAGTGAGACGACGGTGAGACCTTTTGTACAATTTCCTAACGGACGTCTATGTAGACCGGGGCGCCCCTTCATGTACCGCGGCAACCATCCACCGCCTCTTTGCCTTTCCCTCTTGATTTGGAACTTCTATCACATGCTCTTCCTCCCTCCATTTGCCTTCACCCTTCCTTCTGCCATTGTTTAATCGTCTTCTCCATGGAGGGAACAGGCCGGAAATGACCCTGTTATTCTTTCTCCGATCTGAAAGATGACATGGTGGAGGAACTCATTGATGAGTGTGACGTCATCACCTCGGCTAGCATGGAAGGTTCGTTCAAGACCATTCTCGACTCAACTAATAACATCATTACAAGGAGCCCAAGGGTCCAGGAGCGGTTTGATCTCCCCTATCTTCTTTGCCGTGACCCTGCTGACCGGCGCGCAGACGACGGAGGCCTCGCCTTGTGCAAGTTGATGTCGCTTGATAATGATACGTGTGATGTGAAGATTCCATCGCTTGTGAGTAAGTCTTGGGCAGGCGCAAATGGAGATTGGGTTGTTTATATTGGGTCCAACTGCGAGTGGGAACTTGTGAATTCGTACAGTCGTCGCCGAGTTCCACTTCCAAAAATCTCAGACTGCCCAGAGGTTGAGCACACTGGTATTCTATGCATGTTCAAATACGATCATGGTTGCTGTCGTCTATGGAAGATAGCAATTTGTCGAGTTCCCAACCGCTCTTGGCATTACACGAACTATGGAGTTGTTGCTATCTTCGACAAGCTTGTTGCCTTCCTTCATGGTTCGACTGGATGGATAGTGCTCAAAAATCAGTTTCTATATATGGATGTGTACTGTGATGCAATTCAATACGAGGGTCTTGTGTTTGCTGCCACCACTCGTGGCACTGTTTTTGCATGGAATCCTTATGCTTTCGGTGCATTTGTCTTCCACCATAATTATAATTGTTTCATCCACATGGATGTGGTTAGCTAGTTTCCCTTTACTAATTAACCTTCTTGTGTTTCCAAGGTCCTGTGAACATTCCACCACCTATACTTGGAAAATTTGATAACCAAGGGGGAGATGACGATGATGGTGATCACGAGCATGAGGACCCATATACTCAGTGGCGCCTGGCAACTTATTCTGATGGATCACCTCTTCTTGTCTGTGTATAGGGCACTGTTGATGATACTATGGAAGCAAGAGTTGTCTCGCATGGTCGCACTCTCCAGACCTATTACAACATCCGTTGCAGCGTATTCGGGATGGATACTAGTGTGCTAGCCCCAACACCTTCTCACTGGTTCAGTATTGATAGTCTTGAAGGAAACTCGCTCTTCCTTGGACAAAACTATCCATTGATGTTGAAAGGCGATCCAACTGCTATTGACACAACGTTACTACCATTTGTGAGAAGCAACTATATCTATACCTCGGACATTGCTCTGCTTCCCTACCGTGGCCTTCACTATATGCATCCTGACATAGGCCGCTTCAGCTTGGATGATCAGTCCAGCATTGGTCTCGAGATTGACAGTAGCTGGCCCTTCCCAGAGAATCACTTCTGGTTCAAAGCAAGTGTTTCCAACGCCGACGAGTGGTTGAGATGAAGTTCATTTCATTGCTTTATATTTGTTGTGTGATGAAAACTTTAGCATTTATAATGTATCCTTGTTGTCGTTGTGGGTTGATGACCTGTTGTATGTAATAAAATGATATGCCTGTGATAAACTTACAAAATTTGTGAATGGCTTTTGAGTCGCTTCTCTGAGTGGGTGCTGCGATGAGGCAAAAAAATATTTTCCGAATACATAATTGTACATGCATTGAAACAGGTTATCGGATGTGGCCAATCAACAATAGTACACTATTTGTACTAGCTTCACATGCTTCGCGCGTCGGGCGGGTGTTTTTTACTGTAGCTGCGAATCACATCATCCTAGGTCCTCGGATGAGTCCTGTAGAAATTGCATTCTGATGTTTGGGTTCAAACTTTCAAAACTGCTGCACTATCTCTACGTCTACATATACGTAATACAACAAGTTTAAACTTGAGACCAGCCACCCACCCTCACAAAGAACACTTTTTTAACCTAGCACAGACTCCAGGAAATTTGGCCACAGTGTGAGGTGGGCCATATGTTAATGTGTTCGCTGTACGTAACCAGCACCTCGAATCCTCGAAACTATATAGGAGTAGTAGGATGGGATGGGCCAGAACAAGCATTCACGTCCGAGAGTACGGCACACGCCACCAGCACGACTTCCATCTGACACCATATTTCTTGGAGTCCTTGCTACAACTATCTATTCAATCTCGTCGTTCCTGTAACTCATCCAACACGCGGAGGGCAAGTTGGGGGTTTGCCGATAAAGGTTTCCTCAACTGCAATCCCACTTGTAAGGCCAACTCCAACGCTCGACCCCAAACGGACCTCTGTTTTGCCTGGATTCTATCCGTTTGGGTAGGGCAATGGGATCGTTTCCGGGGCATTTCTCGGTTGCGGTGGTCGTGCGCCCAACGCGCGGAAGCATCCCGACCGCGTACATTTTTCTTTGCAAACACATATCTTTTTTTCATCATTGATTTCTGGTACGTGGAAATACATCACCAAAATTTGACTAGAAAAGCAAGACCAAAGAAAACAAGAACCACAAGGATACATTTTAGAAGATATCCAACATCCATAACTACTCTTGTAAGTTGGATTAGTGCCTTCTCGATGCATTCATTGTTGATCTGCAGAGGCTCGATCTTGCATGCTTCTTTCTTCTTCAAGTGTAAAGAAGTAGACATTGCTTCCTCGCATCTAATCTCATGTCTATCCTCTATTCTATCAACAAGTGCACTAGTCTCATCTTTAGCCTCTATGCTAGCTAAAAGTGCTAGAACATCTACTAAATTGTGCTCTATCAATATATCGATGTACTCTTCTTCCTGATACCAAAACTTGCATCCATTTTACACAATAAAATTTTAAGTTAGCACAACTAGTCTAATCCGAGAGCACAACCGATGATTTGGTCGAGTTCTTCCTCCTTTTGCCGACACGTGGGACATCCAACATCCAGGTCGTGTCATGCAAGAAAATGAAGTGGTAGTTGAAGCCACGTGATGTGCATCTTGGGTTAAACTATAAATAGAATCTTACTACTCTTGATTAACTCCAAAAGCGGCCACCGAAGATCTTTATTGGATTTGTTTTTCATCACCAGCACGTTGAGGTGAAAGATGTGCATGTTCAGTGGGTCCTCTTGCGTTTTCACAGATATGTGGGACTGCATATGAGCAAACAGACGATGGGCTCTGCGCGTCTATTAGTTGGGTGAGAAGAGAGATAGAGGAGGGCTGAGCATGGACTCCAGGAAATTTGATCTACATAACCATCACCTCGATATAAGCTCGATATAGTGGGGTGGCATGGGCCATAACTAGCATTCACATCTAGCAGTACGACACACGCCACCCACATGAGTCCCATCCGACACCAATTTTCTTGGAGTCCGTGCTACAACCATCTCTTCTCCCTCTTGTTTTCTTAGCCATCATGCGGTGGGCAGGGTGGGGGTTTGCTGATGGTTGGTTTGCTCAACTGCGGTCCCACTTGTAAGTGAAAATGCAAGACAACACACATTCCCCCTTGAGAGGCGTGCCGGACCAACCGTGTGGGGGTGCGACTCGAACACGGCAGGCTTTCCCTTTTGAACTTGTAACTTGTAAAATTTGGTTCTTCTCCATGGCGTGACTGATAGATAGAAATAATGATTTTCCCTAGAGTAATGAGAAGTTTGGTTCTGGCGCGGTTCATGCATGGAGTACGTACGAAAATTATGAAGTTGATGCGAAAGGTAAGATAATTACTAGTAGTACCATATACTACTACAGGGATTTGACGGAAAGATAAAGATACATACAGATCCATCAATGACATCCTCACGCCCTAGTGCGTCGGGTCACCAACCGACGTGTGAGGAGCATCGGCGTTGGCGGCGAGCTCAACGTGCTTCTGAACAATGTCATCCAAGGTTACCTTGCGGTCTAAGAAGGCCAGCGTTCTATCGTCCTCCTCTTGCATGTAGTATTCCTTGTGTACGATTTGCGCGTAGACGTGGGTGATTATGTCGATGGTGTCTTGCTGCGCCAGGCGCTACATGGCGAGCGCGACCTCGAGGTGGACATTCTCCAGCACGACGGTGGGCAGTCACCCGGCCGCCAGTGCATCGAAGCGGTTGTCACCATAGAGGCCGTTGAGGGTGGCAGGCATCGCAGAGCCTGGGCGCGTGGGCTGGAGGCGTACGTCAAGGTCGTCCGCAAGCTTCTTGATGACGGTGAACTTGTCGAGATAGCCGACGAGGACCTCGTCGAACAAGGAGACGAAGCTGTTGTCCAAGCGGCCCCTCGCCCTAGTGGCCTCAAGCACTACCTGGAGACGTTCCTCGGTGCCGGGCCGTAGGCCGGCGTCATGGACCATCTCGCACAGCCGACCGATGCTCGCGCTCATCACCTCCATGGGTCTAGCTTCTAGTCATCTAATCTTGCGATTGGAGTGATCAATCCTGCCCTTGGCTAGGGTGCGTAGGTGTGTAGGATTTCGTAGATTGGACTGGCGGGGAGCCTTTATATGCGAAGTGCAGACTGCGTTGGATTCACGTGCGTGTTGGCCATCTACTCCTCGCCCCTCTACTGCACCTGCCTTTGGCTATATGACAGGTGGGCAGCCACCCGTTGGGCCCACGTGTCATGCACCCAAAGGTAGGTGTAGTAAGTCAATGAAGCTGTGCCCCCCTCCGTGCCAGTGCAGTATAGTCATCTCACCGGACCTCTAGTTGGGGCCAAGCGAGAGGACTTTGATGTTTACTGGTTTATTGGTCCCCTTTGCTTTTTGCGCCAAGTTTTGACCTTTGATTTAACTAATAAATTGTTAATGCATGTAACCAAAAATGTTGTGTAAGTCACCTTATGAAAACCAAATAATCCCAAAACACTTAGGCTGGTCATAGTGGGGAGTATAATATACTAGTATCATGCATATGATACTAGTGTATGATCCTACATCCATAGTGCATAGTATCATAGATTAGTATCATAGATGGTCTCATTTATTGCCATGCATGACACATGGTAGCATCACATTTTTATGTTAAGGTATCTACCTATGTTACTATAGCCATCTCTCTCTTCTTTAATTGCCTGCCACATAAGCATATTTGCGAGTCCCAGGTGCATGATACTACTTATGTTACCCCCACTATGGCCAGCCTTAGGCACGGTACATTAAATCCCTCCTTGTTTCTTATTTCGTGACATATCAATTAATGAGAGATGTCGGCCATGCATGCTTTCAATGACTTAAGACTAACAAATATGACATGCAGCGGTTAGTTCATTGCATGTAATCCTATTAATTAGCAAAAAGACATTAAGTTCTCTTGCCGATAGGAATAAAACAATACATCATGTATTTATTTACAGAGGGAGTAGTACATTTTTTGTGACATGCATTACTAGATATTGCTAGTCAAATACTAAATTCAGATGGACGTGGTAGTACTACTAAATCCGGATGGTGGTGCTAGTACTAGTAGTAGTACTACCAATGTAGTAGCATTGTACTACCCGTTGGTCAAATTATTATGTGCTGCTCCTCATAGTGAAGTGACAAGACCCTGCGCTAGAGATGACACCTGAGTATAGGCGCTGTGTTCGGCATACCATAGTCAGCCTCACCATCTGCAGTCACTATCATCATGGCTGTAGAGCTAGCCTGCTTATAACTAGCCGTGTTCGACATATTTTCCCGTGCGTAGATGCCTGTGCATTGCATGGAACACCAAGATTGGGGGTGGACGGCGTCAGCAGCGGCCATCGCGCCAGATTTTTCCGTGGCCTTCTAGATGTGGTGGGGAGGAGATAAGGCTGATTGTGAGAGACAAGGAGTTATTTGTAAATAGGGAACAAGTGCGGGCATCTTTTTGCAAAACTAGAGAAGTTTGGTTTGTCTGCGTCAGATCTAGATCCAACAGCTATTGGTGAAAGATGGCAGGCACAACATCATCACCAACTTAGGACCTCTTTGATTCGCAGGATTTTGAAAACGCGGGAATAGGACACGGCAATATTACAAGTTTCAAACTGATATTACAAACGTTAGGAGTAATGTTGCACCTACGAAGAGGGAATTACTGGAATTTCACTTAAGAACTTTCGTTACTTTAGGTGGATGCAGCATTATCATACAAACTAAAATGCACCGCCCTAACAAGTCACTAATGATGATGCCCAAGCTCTAGCCACTTGATGTTTCAAAAACAAACTCAGCTTCTCCGGAGACTTTGTCATTTAGGCTTACATGCTTGTAGTGATCAGCACGCCATTCATTGTTGTGCCAGAGAACACCAAACCTCATTACCTTGAGCACACTTGACTCCAGAACAAAGAACCTGGCCAATTTAATCTCAGATGTGTTGCCTCGGTTGTCGATCAAATCAATTTCTGTAAGATGGAGATCAAGGCATTCAATGAGATTGTTATAGTGCAACACATATTTCACTTTCGGGTCTTTTTTATCTGCAAAAGAAGAGAACATATTAGAGCAGCTGGCTGTATAAGATTGTTGTGTCATCAAGAGGTACCAATATCATTCGCTCATCCGATAGGATTGGCTGGCTAGTGATATTTTTTCACTCTCTCACTCTCTCTCTTTCTCTTTCCTCTCATTTACCTAGGAGCACGTGAAGATCTTGGGCATTGTTGCCTTCCACTATGTGGTTGATGCCATATTTCTCAAAAGTATGCCACATAATATGCAGCGATGTCAAATCAAAAGATTTGGCACCGCTCTCACGATGTGAGAGAGTTGGCACCGTTGTGCACACAGACCCACATCTATAAACAAATCAATCAAACCAACTACACCAGCCTCTCACTCTCCCAAACAAGTGTTTTTTTATTGCCTCGGTCCTCTCTCTCTCACTCCCACGCAAGTGTTTTTTCATTCCGTGAGTTAATTTTGCCCCGGAGCAAAGTAGGTGATCCGGATTGGGACACCAGGTGAGCAATGGAGGGGCATCGATGTCAAATGCATCACAAGTGAATTTGGCACATGTTTTGGCCTAATAGTGGAGGGCCTGCTGGGTGTGCACGAGTGCGTCCTTCTGTGCATGCTGCCGCGAAGTGGTGAATTGTGCGTGAGTGCATCCTTCATGCGGAAGAAGTGTGTCCTTAATGCGCCCTCAATTTACTAGCGAGTGGGGTGCTACCCGAGTGGTTTCTACTTTGTTTACTTCACCGCGTGTCAGATGGGCCTCTAGTTTACTTATTTTCACCCGCTGCCACATGGGCCAGCACACGAAGATATAGAACACGAGCTGATAAGGCAGCATGTGGACTGGTTGACCGGTCAACTAAACAATATACAGAGCTATATGCTGATACAGTGAGCGTATAATCCGTCGGTATAGAGAGTTCGAGTGAGAGGGGAGGCCCGTGAGAGATAGCAGAGAGAGAAAGAGAAAGAGCTAATCCCTCCGTTCGATAATGTAGTGCCAACATTTTTTTTAAAGTCAAACTTTTGAAACTTTGACCAAGTTTATAAAGAAACTACTTATATCTACAATACCAAAGATAAATGATAGTATGAAGTAAGTACATGTTGTGATGGATCTAATGATCGTTCCAGATGTAAATGTTTTTCTCCACATATACCTGGTCAAACTTTTATGAGGTTTGACTTTTCAAAACATCCATATGTTTATGGACGTGAGAGAGTCCCTAACTAGAGAGAGAGAGAGAGAGAGAGGGAGTGTGTGTGAAATAGAAAGAGTGAGTGAAAAAAGTGTGTGTGCGTGTGTGAAAGAGACATGGACAACACATGATAATGGTAGAGAAAAAGTGTGTGTGTCTTATGCAAACATATCACACATGCATCTTCGACAACGGAAGCAAGGTGAGGAGATAGTGTGTGGTTGTTTGCAACCGAGAGAGAAAGACCCCTAGCACGTGGCCAAGAGGGGTCTGACAAACAAGGGAGAGAGGTCGAGTGAGACGTACAGAGAAAATGCAGACATGGGGAGGAGAGAGTGTATGTTTGTCAGACAGACATCCCCTGGAGATCGTGATGGGACTACATGGGTGGGAGATTGAGTGACAAGGTGTGAGCGTGATAGAAGATACCCCAAGAATATCGAGATAGACATATGGATGGAAGGAGACAGTACGTGTGTTCCTGATGGCTAGTGAGAGCTAATCATACTTAGGGGGGAGTGCGTGCGCCTATGATGGAGTGAGGGATTATGGTACTTAGGGGGGTGCGTCTCACATAGAGAGAGAACAAGGGCGGAGAGTGTTGGATGGGTCTATATGTAGCACGAGCGAGACATGTGTATGTGTGAACCAGGGAGATATAACGTTTGTGAGAGATAGAGGAGCCCCGATAAGGCTAAGTGGTGCGTCAGATAGCTGAGAGGGGGAAAGAGATATTCTATCCGCTCGATAATGCAGTGCATGTAAATATTTTTAGAAGTCAAACTTTGGAAACTTTGATCAGGTTTACGCAAATGTTATTTATATCTACAATACCAAAGATACATCATACGAAACTACATCTCATGGTGAATCTAATAGTATATGTTTGTCGTTCTAGATGTAAATGTTTTTCTCCACGTACATGGTCAAACTTTGTGATGTTTGACTTTTCAATAAATCGATATGCTATGGACCGAAGAGAGTGCCCAAGTCGAGAGAGATCAAGTGCGTGTGTAGGAGAATGAGTGAGTGCGGAAAAAGAGTATGTGTGTGAAAGAGAAAGTGACAACTAACAATAAATTAGAGAGAGTGTGTGTTTTTTCGTTTCTTATGCAAACATATCAGGCATGCATCTCCGAGATAGAAAAGCGAGGTGAGGAGATACACGAAGATAGCTAGTGCGTGATTGTTTGCAACGGAGAGAGACACCCCTATAGCACATGTCCAATAGAGGTCTGGCCAACAAGGAACAAAGGTCGAGAGGGACATATGGAGAACATGGACGCATGGGGGGAGAGGGTGTGTTTGTGATAGAGAGATCCCCTCGAGATCGTGAGGAGACTATATGGGTGGGAGATCAAGGGAGGTGCGTGCGAGATAGAAAGATGCCCTGAGATAAATCGAGATAGACCATGCACTTGTTTGTGATGGAGACTATGATTAGCTAGTTATATACATATAGGGGGACTGCATGTGCCTACAATTGAGTGAGAGACCATCATACTTGGCTAGGCATTGATAACCCACAAGTGTAGGGGATCACAACAATTTTCGATAAGTAAGAGTGTCGAACCCAACGAGGAGCTAAAGGTAGAATAAGTATTCCCTCAAGTTCTATCGACCTCCGATACAACTCTACGCACGCTTGACGTTTGCTTTACCTAGAACAAGTATGAAACTAGAAGTACTTTGTAGGTGTTGTTGGATAGGTTTGCAAGATAATAAAGAACACGTAAATAAAAAGTAGGGGCTGTTTAGATAAAGATGCATTAAAGTAAATACAACGAGTGTGGAAAAGTGGTGGTAGGAGTTGTGGAATTGTCCCTAAGCAATTGACTATGTTACTAGACCGGTAATCACTATTGCAATTCTATTTGAGGGAGAGGCATAAGCTAACATACTTTCTCTACTTGGATCATATGCACTTATGATTGGAACTCTAGCAAGCATCCGCAAATACTAAAGATTCATTAAGGTAAAACCCAACCATAGCATTAAAGTATCAAGTCCCCTTTATCCCATACGCAAACAACCTACTTACTCGGGTCTGTGCTTCTGTCACTCACGCCACCCACCATAAGCAAATCATAAACATATTGCAAACGCTACAGCGGGAATCCCTCACGCTTGCGCGACACGGAGGGCACAATAGGAAAGCACCAATAATAAAACATGCAACTCAAACCAATCATTGCAATTCATCAATCACCGATAGGATAACAAAAATCTACTAAGACATCATAGGATGGCAACACATCATTGGAAAATAATATGAAGCATAAAGCACCATGTTCAAGTAGAGGGTACAGCGGGTTGCGGGAGAGTGGACCGCTGGATATAGAAGGGGTAAGGTGATGGAGATGTTGGTGAAGATGACGGCGGTGTTGGTGAAGATCGCGGTGATGATGATGGCCTCCGGCAGCGTTCCGGCGCCACGGGAAGCAAGGGAGAGAGAGCCCCCCTTCTTCTTCTTCTTCCTTGACCTCCTCCCTAGATGGTAGAAGGGTTTCCCCTCTGGTCCTTGGCTCCCATGGCGTGGGAGGGGCGAGAGACCCTCCGAGATTGGATCAATCTCTCTGTTTCTGCGTTCTCGTATTCTGCCCTGGCACCATTTCCTTTATATCTCAAGATCCGTAACTCCGATTGGATTGAAAACTTCGCCCAAATCGTTTTCCAAAAATTAGCTTTCTTGCGGCCAAAGAAGGGCATCAACCGCCTTACGGGTGGCCCACGAGAGTGGGGGGCGCGCCCACCTGGAGTGGTGGCGTGGGCCACTCTCGTGGCCACCTCGGGCACCGTTTCGCGTTGATTCTTCCTCCCCCAAATCACAAATATTCCAAAATATTTCTCCGTCCGTTTTTATCCCGTTTGGACTCTGTTTGATATTGGGTTTCTGCGAAACATAAAACATGCAACAAACAGGAACTAGCACTGGGCACTGGATCAATATGTTAGTCCCAAAAAATAATATAAAAAGTTGCCAAAAGTATATGAAAGTTGGATAATATTGGCATGGAACAATCAAAACTTATATATACTACGAAGACGTATCAGTCATGAGATTGTGTGTGTGCATGTGAGATGGACAGAGAACGAGGGAGAGATATAGAGTTTTAGATGTGTCTATCGAGTGCGAGTGAGATATGCATGTGTATGTGTGACCTAGGTAGATGGAGAGTTTGAGAGAGAGAGGGGGAAGAGCTCCGAGACAATAGAGTGGTGCGTGAGAGAGTTACGGGAAACGAGCCAAGGAATTTGTGTGCATACGATGAGTGCACCCAAGATATTTAGCTTGGACTAGGGAATCATACATAGTGTGCGAGAGAGACCTATGGAGACTGGAGTATATATGCATGTGAACTAGAAAGAGATGGAGAGAGAGGGAGAGAGAGGGAGAGGAACCAAAAAGGATTGTGTGTTGGATGCGTGCAACCAAATTGAAGATTGTCGGAGAGAGAGAGAGAGAGAGAGAGAGAGAGAGAGAGAAGAGAGAGAGAGAGAGAGAGAGAGAGAGAGAGAGAGAGCAGGAATTCGAGAGAGGGGGAGGTCGCGTTTTATGCATCAAAGACTGATATAAACCATGTTTCGATATAAACTTGCATTCAAATATTTAAATTGGAGAACATGTTGTCTGCAATCCACACATGAACGGAGATATGCGTATATCAAACAAGTTCATTAATTGGACATTCAACATGTTCCTGGAGTACTATAATACTGTACAACATGCTACCTGATTGAGGTGTTCAATTTTGGGTTTAGTTCACTATTTTGACCTGGTGAACGAGTTATTTCATTGAATCGAGATATTTCATTTTGGGTTTGATTCCCGTTTTTGAGTGGGTCAACTATTTGTCATATAGTAAATCGCTAGCAATGAGCATGTAAAAACACATTACTCCCGAGCATCATCTCTCCATCAAAAAAAGAAGTGGCAAGCTAATATTTCAAAATTTGTTTCGAATCGACTTGGTAAGATAGACGTGGATGCTCGTTCTCCCAAAATTTGAACGAACCGTTAAACAACCTCTGCTTGGTGGAATTCGCTCGAGCAAATAAATGGGAGACGCAAAATTACCGGCCTATGTGGGACACGCATCAATTGGCCCGTTGTACATCGAGGGTAGGTTCGTAGCTTCAACCAAGCGCGCCTTCTCCTTGGCCGAAATGACATGTGCCGAATAATTCATAAACCATGGTCAGCAAAACACCCTCTCCTCGCCCGAAATAGCTTGCTCCCACTATTTCAAAACACGCTCTCCTTGCCCGAAATCGCTCACGCCCACTATATTTCAAAACATGCCCTCCTCGCCCGAAATCGCCCGTACCCACTATTTGGGGAGAAGCAAAGTTACTCTACTATCCCCAACTCTCAGTACACAGACCCAAGCTGAGAAGCCTAAAGGCAGGGGTATAAATGTAACCCCCCCACACACACATTTCAAACAAATGCGTCGTGGGTGCCAAATCACCTTCTCCCTGGAAGCTCCCTTCTCCCGAGACGCAAAACGTCGGCCCCTCCTCCATGGCGCCTCCACCGCACCAAATTCACAACCACCCTCCTCCCTAATGCCGGAGGCGCTGTCCATTGGCTGTCGTGCACTAGGCCGTGTGCCTCTTACTCCGTGCTGCTGGAGCTGCCTCGACGACAGCTGCATGAACCATACCGGAGCCGATTCACCCACGCCATTGTTCACGGTGCCGGAGCGGCTCCAACTTCGGATCCGTCCAGAGTCCCGACGCTGGTTCCCCGTAGCCGTCGACCGTCACGACATCTCTGCTTCCCTGCCTCCGGTCGCCACCGCAACCGCGCTGGCCTCACCGACTCAGCAGCTGGAGTTGCCTACTTCACCATGCCGCTAGATAGGTCGCACCCTCATCTCAAATCACTTTTTTTAGGCGCCAGTTGTCTAAATTTTTATTCTGGGCCAATTAATTCCCAATGGGAAGCAGCACCCCTCGAGGCGGCGGAGCTCCTAGGCTGCTGGTTGAATGGTGTCTAACGTAAGGGTGAGGGGGCACAAGTTCGCCACGGAAGCAGCGCTTAGATGGCTATCTTAGAGTTGCATGGGTTGAAGGTACTGCCCTTGCCGGATATAGATGATGGCGAGTCTTTGTGGATTGGCCCGGGGGTGACGCAACACGGCAGTGCTGTGGGGCGGGGAGCGGGGTTTTGGTCAGGGCCACGGACGACGAGGCAGGCTGCTCTGCTGTTGGTCGCTGCATGAGGCACAAGACAGCCATCAAGCCATCCGGCGTAGATCGGATAGTACCAAAATAAAATAAAATCGTGTGACCCCAATTTAGTCTTCAGTCAACAGACGTGTGACCACTCTCGTACCTTGCTGTTCTCTTAGGGTATTTCTTCAGATCAAAGAGATGTGTCATTCTTAACATTATGCATTTTCTGCATCTTCAGCCACACCGTCTTCCGACTCACCGCAGCTGCTCCAACAAGGGAAGCATACACCAGAAGGCAGCTATAGTCCCCACTCAACAGTTCCCTGCATCGAATGCGTGTGCCCAACATGGACAGCCACAACAACTACAGGGCCATCGACAAGTCAGCACATGATGCTCACTCCTATGGATGCGGCCAGATAGGTTGTACCCACATCTTACTTGTGTGCAACATTTATGGCTTTGTTATTCATCTAAGCATGGAAAATAGATTATCACATTTCACTCTATATTCATGCTGATCTCTTACGGGTCTTGTTCAGGAGTTAACGTTGTTCCATAGTTCAACTAAGAGACTTGTTTTTTAGGTAACGCCGTTCCATAGTTATCATCCATCAGCCAATGCTATCCCACATTCTGGTGATTATAGTATTATACCACTTCCAGTAGTGCCTATGTTGTTCTTTAATACTTTTGTGTGCCATCTAGTTAATCTCGTGTACAAATGATAAGTATTCTATAGCTTTCATCTATGTTCTCCCTTTAGTTTTTGAGACCTGTTGCTGCTAGTTAACCCCAATCCTACTATTTATGTCATCTCCTACAGGCACTCATTACATAAATCTAACTACTAGTTTTCTTCCATGTATGTCAGATATAATTGCACACACTAATTTATGCACAAGAACCTCACGGAGCAATGTAACGACCAACAAACTTGACGTCAATGATGCTCAATATGGTGGAACATGTAAAGCCAGTTCTTCACAAGACTTGCAGAAAGATGATGAATCCTATTCACCCCACAAGGAGCTTGCTCTTACTTGGCCCTTGATATGGGTACATCATGCATATAATGTCCTGGAGTGCATCTACTCTGTTGCAATGCCTTGTGCTTACCCTGCTGATCATGCATGTAAATATGACATGCATTCCTGTTTTTCAGTACCTATTCCATTCATGATAACATGTTTTCAAATTTAAGTACTATCATTCTACTCTACTGTAATGCCATCTGCTTAGTTTGGACATCATGCTTCTGAGTATCTTATGGATTGTTATTCATCAGTATGTACTTCATTTGTCTACCATACCATGTTCTTTTTTTTACATTGAAGTGTTGTTCTAGTGGTCTCCTGCAATGCCATCTTAGTTTCCCAATCATACACGCATATGTTGCTTTAGTGTTTTTCTGTATGTATTCCACTATCATACAGTTTTACATTCAAGTAGTGTTTTTTACACTATTGTGTTGTCGTATCCCTAGCTCTTACATCATACTTCCTTCGTCCGGATTACGTGTCGCAGAAATGGATAAAACTGGATGTATCTAGAATTGAAATACGCCTAGACCCATCCATTTATTTCCGTATGGAGGGAATACATGTCAATATGTCATGCCTTTCTATTCTTCAGTACCTATTCCATCTATGCTGTAGCATGTTTTATAATTGAAGCACCATTCTCTATATAAGGCATGCAAGGGGAAGGCGACTATGTTAGAATCTGAAGGGTGCAAACCAGGTCTTTGCAAAAGATCCAAACTCCAGGAGATAATAAACCAACTCTAGTTTTCATAGATACTGCTCCAGCATAGAGAAATCCAACTCCCACTGATAATATGCAGATTCCAGTGGCAAAAGAACTGCTCCGCTCCAGTCCAGCAAAAGAATGTCAACTCCATTCTAAGAAGCGTGTGCGTATCCTCGCATCATGAAATTTCATAGCATTTTGATAATATTTTCTACAGGTTTCTTACCCATCTCTCTTTTAGAAAATAAGGTTAAACGATAGAAGACTTCCTCCATTGCGATTGTATTCGAGGAAAATATCTTGCGGGAATTCTCTGTGCTCCAATGCTGATGTAAGTACTTGTTGTATATCACTATATTTTTACATTAGCATGTATTTTGTTAATCAGCGTGAATCCAACCTTTATCTTATCTAAAATTAGTTGTAGCAAAATGTTAATGGCGCAAATGTTGATTTTTGTAAGGGAAACTGCCTGGTAGTTTTGCATACTGAGCTGCATGAGTGTAATATCTTATATCATGCACATTACTGAATTGTAGTGCTGCTCTGGTTGCCCATTCATTCATTGTGTCAATGTTGCTTTTGTATTACCTTACCTAGCTGATGATAGCTAGGCCATATTGTGTTAATTTGGTGTAGGCTAGTTGCCCAAACATTCGTTGTGTCAATGTTGCTTTCCTATATATTATCTGACTTGGCCAATGATAGCAATGCTAGTGTGTTAATTTGGTGCAAGCTGCTGAAGATAAGAAGACAAACTCTAAAAACAGCAAGGCAACCCAATTGTTTCTTTCCAATAAACTGAGGCCAGGTAATATGGCAATAACTCATGACTAATCTGTTCGGTTCCCCTCCTAATTTATGTTATGATCCAGTGGTCGAGACACTCTCCACTATAAATAATACTCCCTCCATTTACTTATACAAGGCCATTATGAAATATACATTTTGTATATATACAAGGCCACTAACAGTAATCGAGGCAAAAATTAATGATGTTTCCTCATACTAGCAACTTATTTAATACTTGCATGCATGTAGCCACAATGACACTTAGCTACTTCCTCCATTCAGTTTTCTTGCATGCATGTGGTGTAATAAATGATCCCAGCAAACAAGAAAGAAAGTTGGGTTGCAAAACATGTATTAAATTTTAGCTTGGTACCTATAATTTGAGTTTGTGGCCTTGTATATAAAAATGGAGGGAGTACAAGCCTGCCAAAATCGCCATCTGAATCTGTTCAGTTTCCTCTGGCTTGAATGCAACGGAAAAAATGTATGTTTGTGAACCAATTAATTGCTGAAGCAATGGTGGAAATGGTGGAGGAATGAGAGGGGCACATTCGTGCGCAACAACAACATATCAATGTTTTCAGAGACAGTGTAGCAAAGCCGCAAGAACTTGCCCACATGCTTATGGGTGTCATCCGCGCTGAGGTTGCAGATTGTGATGTTGTAGATCATTAGGTTGTGTTCATTTATTTGCACTGGCATCAATCTTTGATTGACTAGTGGATGTAATTTCCTGTAATATATGCTGGATGTGCAACGTTTTCCCTGGTATGTCGTACCTTTGCTTGATTGGTTTTGGTCCTATGCATAATTGCTCGTCGTAATGGGCTCAACTTATCTAATTTGGCCTAAAGACATGTACGAACTTTAGTGGGCCCATTAAGTTAATGGGACATTACCAGGCCGAAAGTTAATGGTCGGCCCTCTTACCTCCCGGCTCGTTAACAGGCCGACATCGGCGCGAGCAACAGGTGGGCCCATTTGATTTCACGGGCCGTTAACAGGCCGTTACTAAGGTCGGGCTACATATGGCCTAACTATACTGTGGGCCTTTTGTAACGCCCCGGATTAGATGCGCCAGGTGTATTCCAGTTATTCGTCGTTGTTGCCATGTCATTTGCTTGCGTGTTGCATTTTTCCATGTCATCATCTGCATGTTTTTCTAAACTTGCATCCGTTCGGGTTTCCCCGGTTTTCTCCGTTGTCCGTTCTGAGCCCAACCACACTCGCACGTGCCCGTCGCACCTCTTAGACCTTGTTTCATGAGCGGGGGGAAAATGTTCTCGGAATGGGATGAAACTTGGCGTGCGGTGTTGTTTTAGAGTAGGTAGACCGCCTGTCAATTTTCGTCGCATTCGAATTCCGTTTGACGCCCCAACGGTTAACCGCATAGCCCGAAGCCCCTCTCTCTTTGCAGCCCAACACCCTCCCAAACAACCCATGAGTCCATCCAAACCCCCTCCATGCTCTCGGTCGTTCGATCATGATCGTGTGGGCGAAAACCGTGCCCCATTTGGATACTCCTAGTACCCTCTACCTAAAAATATGCCTCTCCCTCCGAAATTTGCGTCCAAACCCTAGCCTTCGTCCCTCCACGCCGCTGGACACACCTCCCCACCGTCGCCGGACATGTCCGCCACCGTCCTCAGCGAATCCGCCGCCGCCACGTCACCCTCTCTCTCTCCCCCGCCGCCGCAGCCCACTGGGCCCAGATCCGGCCCGCACCCGGGCCGAACCCGGGCCTCGAGCCCCCGAGTGCGCCGCCGCCCAGGACCGCCGTCGCCGAAGTTCGGCGCCCCGTCGCCTGCCGCTCGCCGGCCCCGCCGACCCCGCGCATCCGTCCGCCACCCCCCGCGCCCTCTGCCGCCAAGCGTCCGTCCGCCGCCGCCCGTCTCCTCCCCACGTCGCTCCAGCCCCAGCCGCCCCTGTGCCCCGCTGCCCTTCGCTGGCACCCGACACTGCCGGTTGCCCTAGGCGCCGCCGTGCCGCCGCGCCGCCCTTCTGCCATCGCCGGACGCCGCTCCGCCGCCCTTCTGCCATCACCGGACGCCGCTCCGCCGCCGGAGTGCCTCGTCTCCCCGCCGCCTCCATGCCCCTGCGCCGCCGGAGCTCTGCTCCTCCGCCGCCCCCGAGTTCGCCGGCCGCCGCTGCCTCCCCATCGTCCTCGCCGGAGATCCGCCCGGCCAGATCCACGAGGGTGGATCAGATCAACTAGGCTGGCCATCCAAACGGCGCCCCGATCCCGGATCTCCTCGTCCCGGAACCCCTCCGTCCATTTTTCCCGGGGTGAGATTTCTGCCAAGTCCCAGTTTTTCAACAATATGTGCCCATGTTTGCCATGCCATAAATTCATGTGTGCTGCTCCGATTTGTGCATATGATATGTCAAAATGTTCATTGTGAGATGCTCTTCATTTCGTACCACTGTGCCATGCTTGTTTGAGTTCATAGTGATGCCCAAATCATCATTGCAAGAGTGCTATATGATGTTAACTGTTGTCTGTTAACAGAACTTGGTGATTTGTCTTTTTCATTGCATTTTGTGTGTGCATCCTATGAGCTTGACGTCTACATGAGTCTTGAGCTACATCATGCCATCTTTACGGTGGTGCAATCCATTTATTTTTGTGAGTCTTTTAGTGAGTGCATCAAGCTCGTGGAGTAGGGTACTTGCTGTTGCTTTTTTGCTAGGCTGAATCTGTTATATCATGATGCTGTGTAAACCTGCTACTACAAGTCATTCTATGCATAATCTGGAGATCTTCACTAAGGATGTTTTGTTATACATGTCATGCTCTATCCATCCAAGCCCCTGGTTGAATTTATAGCTTATTGTAGCTTGTTGTTATCTTGCTCTCAAAATTGCTAAATAATGTTGCTGTTAGCCTGTTAACATTAAGTTCAGTTTTGCCATATGCTTTGCTAGTGATCCATGCACCCTATGACTGTTGGGCACCATGTAATGCCATGTATTGCTTTGTGGTGAGTGGTACAAGCTCACCAATATGCCTACTTATCGTTGTTCCTGCCATGTCTGAATCTGTCATATCACTTGCCATGATTGCATGGATCCTACCATCTTTTCTGTTGATCTTGGAATAAGTACAGTAAGGGAGTTTTGTTCTTTTTCTTTAGTATTAGCATGCCATGCCTTTGTTTGCCATGTTAAGTTCCTGTAACATGTTGTTTGATAGCTCTAAACATTGCAACCTGATGTTATTTCTGCTAAGTCTGTAAACTGTTATTATTTGCAATCTTGCCATGTCCTTTTGAGTATGTTCTAGTGATTTCTGGAGATAGCTCAGTGTTCATGTTTTGTCATGCTTTACCTGTACATCATGCCCATAACTTTTGTTTTCACGTTGAGATTATGTAGCATAGTGTTTCATGTGTATGTGTTGAACCGTTGCACCATTTTGAGTGTGATCTATATGAAACTTGCTTGATTTTGCATGAAGTTTCATATTATCATGTTGCATCCATGTTTTGAGAGTGTTTGCTTAATGTTTGTATGCAATTTGCATCAATATCATGTTTAACTTGTTTTGCTCATATCTTCTAGGCCGTAGCTCCGAATTAAATGAACTTTATATGTAATTTGACTAGAATCTCATGTAGATCATCTTGGCGCATCTTAACTTGCTGTTTAAAAACTTGAACATAAGGTTTATTCAGTTCTGGACCAATTTCTAAATTTGCATATGAGGACTTACCGGAATTATTATATGTTGTTTCCGGCCTCATTTAAACTTGCTTTGATGTGTTGCTCTTGCCATGAGTAGCTTCATGTAGTCTTGTCTTGCATCATAGTTGGTTGAGCATCATGTCATGTATATGTGTGGTGTGTTTACCATGTTGTGTGCTTCTTCTTGATAGTTCCTGTTTCATTGCGATTGTGAGGATTCGTTCATCTACGCTTTGTTCGGCTTCATCTGTTCATCTTCTTCATGGACTCGTTCTTCTTCCTAGCGGGATTTCAGGCAAGATGACCATCACCTTGGATCTCACTACTATCATTGCTATGCTAGTTGCTTCGTTCTATCACTTGTTCTTCAAGCCTCCCAATTTGCCATGTCAGCCTCTATCCTTTTTCACCCTTCCTAGCAAACCGTTGTTTGGCTATGTTACCGCTTTTGCTCAGCCCCTCTTATAGCGTTGTTAGTTGCAGGTGAAGTTGAAGATTGCTCCATGGTGGACAGGATTATGTTGGGATATCACAATATCTCTTATTTAATTAATGCATCTATATACTTGGTAAAGGGTGGAAGGCTCGGCCTTATGCCTGGTGTTTTGTTCCACCCTTGCCGCCCTAGTTTCTGTCATACCGGTGTTATGTTCCTTGATTTTGTGTTCCTTACGCGGTTGGGTGATTCATGGGACCCCCTTGACAGTTCGCTTTGAATAAAACTCCTCTAGCAAGGCCCAACCTTGGTTTTACCATTTGCCTCACCACCACCTATACCCTTCCCTTGGGTCGGCCAACCTGAGGGTCATCTTTATTTTAGCCCCCCCCGGGCCAGTGCTTTTCTAAGTGCTGGTCCCAACCGAGTAGACTGTGGGGCCACCTCGGGGAAACTTGAGGGCTGGTTTTACTCGTAGGATGTCTCATCCGGTGTTGCCCTGAGAACGTGATATGTGCAGCTCCTATCGGGATTGTTGGCGCATCGGGCGGCTTTGCTGGTTTGTTTTACAATTGTCGAAATGTCTTGTAAACCGGGATTCCGAGACTGATCGGGTCTTCCTGGGAGAAGGAATATCCTTCGTCGACCGTGAGAGCTTGTAATGGGCTAAGTTGGGATACCCTTGCAGGGTATAAACTTTTGAGAGCCGTGCCCGCGGTTATGTGGCAGATGGGAATTTGTTAATATCCGGTTGTAGAGAACTTGGCACCAGATTCGAATTAAAATGCATCAACCGCGTGTGTAGCCGTGATGGTCTCTTTTCGGCGGAGTCCGGGAAGTGAACACGGTTTTGGGTTATGTTTGACGTAAGTAGGAGTTCAGGATCACTTCTTGATCATTGCTAGCTTCACGACCGTTCCGTCTGCTCTCTTCTCGCTCTTATTTGCGCATGTTAGCCACCAGATATGCTTAGTCGCTGCTGCTACCTCACCACTTTACCCCTTCCTTACCCATTAAGCTTTGCTAGTCTTGATACCCATGGTAATGGGATTGTTGAGTCCTCGTGGCTCACAGATTACTACAACACCAGTTGCAGGTGCAGGTTATGCGATGATCATGACGCGAGAGCGATGTATGCTTGTTTTGGAGTTCTTCTTCTGCTTCTTCTTCAATTCAGGGGATAGGTTCCAGGTCGGCAGCCTGGGCTAGCAGGGTGGATGTCGTTTGAGCTTCTGTTTGTGCTTCATCCGTAGTCGGATGGTGCACTTATGTAAGATGATGTTGTATTCGTGTGGCATTCTATGCCTCTTATATGTATCCCCTACTTTTATGTAATGGTACGATGTAATGATATCCACCTTGCAAAAGCGTCTCCAATATGCGCTTCTATCCTTGGTGGGACCTTAAAGTTCCTTTAGGATAGGGTCGCATATTAGGCGTTACAAGTTGGTTTCAGAGCCTCGACTGACCATAGGAGCCCCCTTGATTGATCATGTAGTTTGGCCGTTGTTGAGTCTAGAAGAAAACCGTTTTTGGAGTCTAGTTATATCGGAGAGTAGGAATTCTTTTTACTCCTCAGCCCCTTCGTCACTCTGGTAAGGAATCTTGACATAGGTGTTTTGAATTACTTCTCTTCCCCTTCAAATTTTCTTTAGGATCACGCAGTTGGTTTTTCGATCGTTGTTCCTCAGATCTTTTCATCTGGTGTTGTTCTCATCAAGTTGACTCGAGCTTGTTCATCTTTGCCAAGTTCAATCCTCAGTTGTCTTCTTTTCCCACCCACCTACCCTTTTTGTTCTCGGAGCCGGAGTCCATAATCGAGTATCCATCCTACTTGTGCGAAGTCTTTGCTTTCTTTCCTCGATGATTTCAACTGGTATTTTCTCTTCAAGATATTCGTCGGTTCCCCTTCCAAGTTGCCTTTGTTTTCCTACCCTCCCACCCTCTTCTTCCCGGAGCCTGAGTCTGTTTTGAGAATCAATTTCATTCATATGGAGCCTCTTCAGTCTTCCTCTCAATTGTTTCAATCGGTGAATTCTCGTTTTGTTCGACATTCTTCATCTCCTTTTCTTTTTCCGGTGCACTCAATTCAAGTTTTTCGGTGTTGATCGTATTCTTCTCCTTGGATCAAGTGTTCTCCTTGCTCGTTTGCCTCTCGCCATTCAATCATTCCGGAGTTCGAAAGACATCTCAGGAGATTCGTCTGTGTTCCAATTAAGTCGAGGTTGTCACCTCATTCAAATATTTCAATTGTTCCGGTGCATCATCTATCTGTTCAACATCCCTTTCCAACTATGTTTTCTCTTCAGTGGGCCCTAACCCACAGGTCTTTTCCCAGGATCTTACCTGACTCTTCAAATTCTCCCGGAGCTATTCTCGAATTCTTTTCAAGTGTGATGTAAGAATGGATCCCTCAGTCACAGGCATTCTCCAAGATCTCTTTCAATTATTATTTTTCATTGTTGGCTCAACCTCTTCGCTTTTCATTCTACCGGCATATCTCAGTAATTTTGGGTGGTGTTTTCCGTCGTCATTTGAAGACCGAAGAAGAATTTTTCCTCTAAATCTGTCCCGTTCTCTCGAAGATCCGCGGTTCTAGCTTCTTGTTATCCTCTCGAATTATTCCGTTTGTCAGATATTCTTTCTTACCCATCCAGAGTATGTCAGGAGTTGTTTTTCCATTTCTTTTCACCAGAGGCCATCGTTCCAGAAGAATTTTTCGTCCTCACATTTCAACTACCGTTATCCAATTATCCCGGTGCTTCGTTCAAGTGTTCTTTAATCAGCTCATGATCACTTTGTTCTTTTGCATCTAAATCCCCTCTAGCATATTTGTTCTTCTAATTCTTCCCGGTGATTCATTCTCTTTCATCAGTCATTTTGAATTCTTACGGCGTTTCCTTCAGATTCCTTTTCTTTGGTTATCATATCAATTCATTCGTTCTTTCCAAATCCTAACGGTGGTTCATTGAAGACCTTCTCAAGTTTGCGATATGTCACTTCTCAATCCTTTTCAAGAAGAATAAGTAGTATGCAAAGTGGGCCATTTGCATTTCTGTCCCTAACTCGAACCCACTACTCACATTTGCCCCTAATTCGAAAGCCTGCTCAAAAATTCCCCTCCGCCGTTAGGTGCCCTTATAGAAATGCCCTTCCGTGCCGTTTCCGTTAGGTCAAAGGCCTTTGACCGTCTACCGGACGTTTCTTGGACATTTTGCCCCTGCCTCCATGTGTCACTTACATGTGGGACCCACTTAGGAAAAAATAAAAATAAAAACACTTTCTCTCACCCCTCTCTCTCTCACTTACATATGGGCCCAGAAAAGAAAAAAGAAAACCTCTCTCCCACATCTCTCTCTAACTTACATGTGGGGCCTAACAAAAAATAAAGAAAAGAAAAAATTTATCGCTCTGTCTCCCGACCTCGCGGTCTCTCTCATATCCAGCTAACTACATGCAACAACAGGCGGACCAGTCCTCTCGCCACCACTGGAGCTGGCTCATGCTCCTCCACCAGCTCACCGCGCCCGGTCGCCAGCTCGCCGCGCTCCGCCGCCCTCTCCCTCTCTCTCTTGCCAAGGAATAGCAAAGATACCATCGTCGGCATTGACGCGCGCGCACGGCCAGCGACAGTGCAGAGCTCCAATAAAATGTCTGATAGCCCGACCACTCTCCGATTCATCTTCCTGTGCGATTAATTCGATTGAAACGCCCCATAGTGACGGATCCTTCCTCGTCTTCCCCAGCTCCGGTGACATGCCGCCGCCGCTCGATCTCCTCCACTAATGAGCACTGCCGCCTTACCTCGGGTTCTTGAGTTTCGAAATCTCCTCCTGAACATCCTCCACCTACTCCCGATTATCCTCGCCTCCCCTAGCAGCTCTGCCGGTGAGCACCTCCCGTCGCCGCCGCTCAAGCTCGCAACTTCCCATCCTCCCCGGCACCCCACATTCTCTAGCCACCTCAGGCCACTGAAGCTTCTCTCCGCACCCTCACAAGCCCGATCTAGCAGCCACTCGACTGCTCCGGCGTACTCCCGTACATCGCCGTCGTGTCTTCGTGCGCGGGCGCCGGCGTGTTTTTAGTTAGCCTAATCCCAAATTATCCTAAACTATTATTAGTTCTAATTACACTCATTTTACAAAAGCTGACTAGTGGGTCCATCCCTCAAATAAATCAATCAATAACGTTTCAGAAAATAATAGAACAATGACTGACCCATATCAAGTTTTATTTTTCATTTTATTAGTTGGGCCCATATGTAAGTGAGAGAGAGAGGGTTAGAGAAAATGTTTTTTCTTTTTAATTTTTCTTTGAGTGGGCCCCACATGTAAGCGACACATGGAGGCAGGGGCAAAATGTCCAGGAAACGTCCGGTAGACGGTCAAAGGCCTTTGACCTGACGGAAACGGCACGGAAGGGCATTTCTATAAGGGCACCTAACGGCAGAGGGGCATTTTTGAGCAGGCTTTCAAATTAGGGGCAAATGTGATTAGTGGGTTCGAGTTAGGGATACAGATGTAAAAGACCCATGCAAAATCCATTGCTTGTCATCAATTTAATTTGATGAAGGATAAGCATACAATGAATCTTATTCTTATTTCATCCAAGTGAGTAATCCCTTCCTTCGTAGTTTGTTCTTGATGAATAAATTCTAGTTCAAAGTGTTTTCATCTTTTCTTTTCCGGAGTTCAAATTTCCTCGGCCATTTCGTCGGAACCTCCATCTAAATCACTGCAAGGCTTTAATCTTATTCTTTTAATCCTTCAATTCTATCTCATTGTCCTTTTGTTTACTGGAGTTCTTCATGGTGGTTCTTCATGATTTAATTCATTCTTTCAAGTGTTCATCAAGATTCTTGTTGGAGGAGCTCAAGTTTTATTCTTGTTGCATCTCGAAGTGCAATTAATTCTCTGTATTCTTTTCGAGTGGAGTTTTGCATTTCTTCGTTATTCCCAGATATTCAAGCATTTGGTTGTGGCATAATTTCACCTCAAGTTTTGAGTTGTTTTGATAAGTCCACAACAAGCTTATTCTGTCGTTGTTGATTTTCTTAACAACTCCGTTCAACCCTTCCTTCTAAATTCTTTTCATTCCATTCTTTCAATTCTTCCGGAGGCATTGCATTGTTCATCTCGTCAAGTGTCATCCCATCTTGTGAAGTTCTTGTTCTAGTCCTTCCATTTTCAGTCGAAGTGTTGCCGAAATTCTTTTATTCATTCCTTTTCTATCTTGTTCTAATCGGAGTGGTTTAGAGTTTGTCTTCTACTTGAGCTTTTCTTTCTCTTCATTTTCGCCGTTCATCTTTTCTACCCGAGTGCTCTCGACTTTGTTCATCTTTTCTCGTGCGTTCTTACTTCACCTCATCCTCTTTCTGTTCTGTCTCGTTCCTAAGATCTCGGGACGAGATCTCTTGTTAGTGGAGGAGAGTTGTAATGCCCCGGATTCGATGCGCCTGTTGATGGTGTAATTTGGCTGGAGAGTATGATCTGCCAACTTATATAGGTTACTGATCAAGCTAATCAGCTAATTTATTGCTTCAAGTGTTGTAACAGGTGTTTTACATGGACCGACACTTACACAGGGCAAGTCCTGCCCAGATCCTGGTTTACGTCGAGCTAGTAAGCTACTACTTCCAAGGACAAGTCCTAACCGGTCTCAGATGCCAAGCTGAAGTTTCAGGTTTGCAAAGGCTATCATGCAAGGATACAACAAAAAAAGTGAAATTACATCTGCACGGCGATGCATATTAGGCGTATGAGATCTCCATTAGCTGATATAATTACATTGTGGCCGGATATTTTATTCCTTTCCTTGTGGGCCAAAAGGGATTTGTACGCGGCCTTGTTTGGATTTCTTAAGTACCGGCCAGCAAATAGATTGGGTAGGCATCGATTCATACATAGTAAACCATGGTAACCAAATTAGGAAGGTCTAGTCAGGTTCGGTTTAGCTTTAAAGTTTTATTCTTGTACCCCAAGTCTGCCATATACGCCAAGTCATGCGTGCCTTTAAATAGGCCACGGCTGATTGAGGAAACGAACAATCGATCTATTCAACAAAACCAATCTACTTTTTCACGTATGTTTTATCTATCGTTCTTTTCCCACTAAACCCTAGCAGCCCTAGGGTTTGGTTCATCTTTGCCGTTTTGCGCAGAAAAGCGGTCGTGCCTCCTCTACGAAATCGAGGGGATCTTTGTTGCTTTGCTCAGAAAGCAATCGTTCGTCATCACGAAAGCACGACGGTTATATTGGTGTTGCGCGGCAATTTTGCGTGCCAACACAATTGGCGACCACGCTGGGGCAGAAAATCTTTATCAAGAAGAAACACGAGGCTGATACTATCGTTGATTCATTCGGACATCTATCAAGAGGCTACCAGCAATTTCGTCGAAGGCCGACATCCAAGTTTGGTTCAGCTAATATTCAACACGTTAATTTTCAAGCTAGCCAAAGCAACAGAGAGAAACAAGCAGAATCTTTCTTCCATAATAGAAAACTGCAGGCTCTGGTTCCATCTGAGAACGATATCATCATCAATTTCGTTTGTCTGCGTTGGCGTAATCTGTAAGTAAGATATTTTATCTTATTGCAACTACAATGGATTCATATAGTCATGTTGCTAGTCATTTAGATGGATGTTCTGTACATCCGAATTACCAATCTCATAATTGTATAGAGCCTATGTAGAGTACGAGTTCTAGTCATGCTAGCAATATGCAACAAGAATTTTTCGACTCTAGTACATCGGCAATGTTTATGACACCTATATCATCACAAATGCACATGTCGTTGTATAATCATGATGGCCAATATAATAATGTTTATTCAGCCTGTTGTTTTGTACCTAACACTAGTAATCCTACTGTCTTAACTTCGGTTTCACAAAATCTTGCCATATATAACCGAAGTGTTGGCTTTAGTTCTAATATGCAACAACCATTTTATCAAAAAGTAGCTTGTAGCACACCACCTTCGCCAACTATAGGTACCGGGGTTCCGTGTGAGCCAGTTCCGAATTTGTATTCTAATGTATCTCTACAGCATACCTCACATGCTAAACCCTCTTCGCCAGAGTTACAATCACATACCTATGTTGCATCTGTGCCACAACCGAATTCTCTAGAGCCATCTCAATATTTTAAGGACCTACTTGACAATATTCTTATAGAATGTGGTTTCAAATCTCCTGCAAGTTTAAAAGAAAATAAAATTGATTCAGATATGAATGGTAATTCGGTTATTGAAAGAGCCGAAGAAAACAATACTTGTTCCGATTCAGTTATATTAGAAGACATACATCTGGCTATGCAAGAACACGAAGAAGAGAGAAAGGTGGCTGCAATCGACCCTGACAATGCCTTCGTCGTCACGCTCGACGATCTATCTGAGGATGGACGGCGAGAAATTGAACGGGAGCTCGAGGAAGAAAGGCAGGAGAGTCTACAGAAAAAATTAGCAGGCATTCAGAATACGAGGAACATCGTCATCACAAAGGTAGTGGCATCAGACCACTCTGCTTCACCTGCCACCGAGGTAAGTAAATCACTTTCCTCCAACGTATTCAAACAGGTACGGGTCACAAATACATTGCCTATTTCTCAATTTAATCAAGTCTTTATATTAGATAAATCCGGAGATTATCCTAGGAGTTCTCAGTTATATGTGCTACACAGTAACATTTTTGTGCACTCCACCTTATGTGTTCCAAAGTCAATAAATGCTTTCTCACAATTAGGCAACATGTTTTATGATAATATTGCTACTAGGAATATGAAATCGATAACTGATAAAATAAAAGAGTCTGATTTTGATGGGATCAAATATGCTTCTGAGTTATCAAACAATGCAAGTTCAAGCAAGGTTCAGATAGCCGAATTAGGGAGTAATTTGGGTGGTGTTAAAAGTAGTAAAGAGAATCTAAAAATTAGTAAAGGGCCGATCTTAGCAATGTGAAAGAATGTAATTCTGGAGCATCGGACAATGTTCAACCAGTTGTTGTCAAAGGTCAGTTTGATTCCATAAAACCTCAAGGTATTGGGGGCAAAATATCAATTGAAAAACCTAACCCCAAACATGTAATTAATTTTGAGGATAAAAAGGTGTTGATTCGGTCAGAACAGGCAGTTTCAGCAAAAGGCAAGAAAGTAGTGTTGTCTAGTGAAATCAACAGTGACCTTTTTCATGATAAGATTGAAAAGCCTAGCAAAGTTGTGAGACAAAAAGAGAAAATGGTTTGGGTCCCTAAAATTAGCAAAGATATTAAGTGTGCGTCCCAAACATCTGCCCCTAGCACTACGAAGTCAAGAAAGCCGAAGGTGACGTTCCAACAGCTTCTGGCTAAATATGAAAAAGAAAAGGCCGACGAAGGTTCTAATCGGCCTAATTATTTCACGCATACTAAATCTTTTTCTAGACAACATTTTGATGATTACAAGCATTGGAAAGAAAATAAGTACACGCAAATGCCATATTTTCCACTGGAGCATATGTACTGGGAATGTTCACTTAATATGCCAATGTCATATCCATCACATGGATTTAACTGCCAGAATCCGGACATTACAGAAAATGCACATCTCCTCCATCATGGTTGGCAACCTGCAGGGCAGCTGTTTGGGCACCAAGTGCATAACAAAATGAGACGGATGCAACAGCAGAGCACTGGAATGTTTCCATATCAACATTACAGGCCAAAATATACTATATTTGTTCATGGTGGGGAAGAGATTCCAGTTAGTGAAGCTTTTAACTCAGAAAGATATAGTGTGGCTGGAAGTACAAAATCAAGAAGTCATGCTTTGGGTGCCAGGAGGGTGCCGTCTAGGTATGATGCTGGTCGTGGAGCATATGGAGTTGTTGGACTACCCAGGCACAATGTTGATGGGCTGATCCAAATTGGTGGACAACAGTTTAAGTGGGTGCCAATCAAGTCCATAGATTGTGATCAACCTGTGACAGGTTCAGATGCACTAGGTGTTGGTCATGGTAAAACCGACAACATCTTGATTGATAAACCTCAACTGGATGTAGGTGTTAATTTGAACATAAATAGAGATGTTAGATTTCAGTATGGTTCAGTTCTGAAACATGGAACAGGTACCGGGGATTCTTGGAATGATTGAAGGCAGCAACAATGAGGCTTTGATGTGTTTCAGAAAAAAGATATTGTAGTAGAAAATGATGGCTTGCTTGCTGGTTCCGAATGTGATTCACAGAACAATTCAGAGAAGCCAGTTGCTATTACTAGCACTAGGCAAGAGCCTGAATCATCCAGTATTCTTGCCAATTCAGTCATGAGAAGTAGTAGCCTGAGAAGTAGTAGCACAGCGAACCCCAAGGACGTGCTTTCTGCAGGATTTAAATTGAATACCGGCACACTTATGCAGCATAAGAATTTAGAAATCAGCATCAAGGAAGTTGTGCCGGGTGGGATGTCTGTCCAATGGAGAAAGTTTTCGACCAACTACAATTTGTTTCGGCCAAAAACAACAGCACTTATCTACCGACCAAGATTCTTGGGGGGCAGCAGAATTAGGTCGGTTGCATCAGGAACCAAACCGAAACCACATTGGTGTCTGGCGGGCCTCACGCATACACAAAAGCGATGGGTACAACGACTTCGAGCAATAGAAATTATGGAAGAGAAAAAAATTGGCGATTTGGAATTTGACAAAAAGAAAACTATGATATCCATTAAGAAGGTGTGGAGGCCAAAAGAAGTGAAGATGTTGGCTAGCGATGATGAAAATAGAAGCTTCGTCAATGGATGTTCGTTGTCGAACTAGCATGGTACTCCGCATCACAAAGGTATGGATATGTTTTGTTGTGAACGAAACTATATGAACATCTAAATTAAGGCCGATGCTTTATTTATCATCGTCCCGAGGAAGCTAAATATTATATTGCTTGTAGTTATATTAATTTGTATTGATGACATATATAGTTTAGGCTGAATTACACTAATAAGTTGATGATTAATCGGTCCATTAGTTAGTGCAGCTACTAAACATTATTTTGACCGGATTAGTTCATTAGTTGATAATTAATTGGCCTGTTATATGATTTAGTAATGATTCAATATATGTTGCAGCGACTGATTCTTAGTGGTAGAATTGGAAACTAGGTTTATGCACTAGTAGAATATGATTTAACATACAAATCGTTGCTTGCTATGAGAGGTCAAGTTGTGGCCGATTTTATTGTTAATCATAGGATAAAAGATGAAGAGGATATTTGCCTTGTTAGTGTATGCCCATGGAAACTTTATTGTGATGAATCGGTGAGATGGACAAGGCGTCGATAATATTTTGATTTCTCCAAAGAACGTAGCTTATGAAACATTGATTCACTTAGAATATCCTTTCACTGATAATTAAATTGGGTATGACGCATTGTTGTTTGGCTTGCGAAGTTTAGTTGATATATGGGTGTGAACGATGCTTTTGGAGATTCTCCTTTAATCGTTCAGCAGAATTTCAATGTTTCGATGATGGATTGCTGAATGGTTACTTGGACCGATGTTTAGATATAATTAAGTATCTGGACACTTTTACTATCAGCCATATATGTAGAGAAGTTTTAGAGCTAATCATTTGTCCCAACAAGCATCTGGTTTCCAGGTTACTAGTGGAAAGTTTCAATAATAGAAACCCGATGCTAGCTGTTGTCGAAAGGGCGACCGATCTGCAAGTTGCTAGTTCGGTTCTGGGTCAATTTGGGAGTTCTGGTGTACAGGGTGCATCAGGTGCTAGTTTAGTCTAGCAGCAACCAGTATAAGATTCACAAATGCCCGAATCTATTAGTGAGTTAGAGCCTGGTGATTAGAGGAGCCCTATAGTTAATTCTTTAAAGAATTCAAGTCAAACAAGAGATGGAAAAATTCGACGGTGAGCTTTAAAATATACTTTCTTAAGTAATGAGTTATACTGCCGAACCATAGATGGATTACTCTTGAATTGCTTGGGTTCTGACCAGTCTAGAATATCTATGAGTGAAGTACATGAAGTCTTTTGAGGCATTGACGGAACTCTCAGGTAATGGCTTACATATATATATGGCTGATGATAGTTCATCGTTGCCTCTAGAAAATATGGGGTCATGGTTCATCATTTGTACAATTGAATATCGACCTAGGTAAAAAAGAATTAAATGCAAGATTGGTCATTGTGCCATGTAAGAATGTTCGGAGAAAAGGAAAATAGTAAAGCCGTTGTATTAGTCGTCATGGCTTTCAGATTTTGATGCATGCTTGTGCTGGTTCAGAAGAAGTAGTAATAAAGAATTATTTGAGATGGCTCAGGTGAGTTTGTTCTTGCATACAACTTAAAATTCGGCCTTTAGATTTTGCCAAAGTCATCTATTAAGCATTATCATGGTAGCTAGACCATGACCGAATTTGTGAGTAAGAGCTTCTGTGTCTTGTGTTTTTGGTAAATACAATATCTCTGTGATAAACAAGATGGTTATTCGGCTGTTTGCTACATGATAAGTTGTTTTTGCCGAACGATAATAATATAAAATCTTAGTGTTATTGGCAGGATGATTGAAAATATTTGGTGAGATATTACCTCACATACATATATATGGCCGAGACTAGCTCATCACTACCCTTGAATGAAATGTGGGCCATGAGTTTGCACTACTTTTACAAAAAAAAGTTGGCCGATATATGATGGAATATCGTTCTAAATAAAATAAACAAATATAGCCGATGTGTTAGTCATCGTGGCTAAGGTTTTGATGTTTATAATGAGGTTGCTAATTTTGTATGAAATGCATGTGAATGGTGTCCTTTAGTCTGTTCATAATTGACGGGAGCATCGATGAGGTTACTTTACTGCTAGACATAACCTAACATTCGGTCGTCGATGTGGCAAAAGTTGTGTTAATTTACTGCTATATTGATCAAATTATTACCACTGAATCTGTGGACAAATTTGATACTTGTCAAAGTGTTTTCGGTAAATGCAATTGTACCGAAAACAGGGGGGCATGTGTTGATGGTGTAATTTGGCTGGAGAGTATGATCTGCCAAATTATATATGTTATTGATCAAGCTAATCAGCTAATATATTGCTTCAAGTGTTGTAACAGGTGTTTTACATGGACCGGCACTTACATGGGGCAAGTCCTGCCCAGATCCTGGTTTACGTCAAGCTAGTAAGCTACTACTTCCAAGGACAAGTCCTAACTGGTCTCAGATGCCAAGCTGAAGTTTCAGGTTTGCAAAGGCTATCATGCAAGGATACAGCAAAAAAGTAAAATTACATCTGCACGGCGATGCATATCAGGCGTATGAGATCTCCATTAGCTGATATAATTACATTGTGTCCGGATATTTTATTCCTTTCCTTGTGGGCCAAATGGGATTTGTACGTGGCCTTGTTTGGATTTCTTAAGTACCGGCCAGCAAATAGATTAGGTAGGCATCGATTCATACATAGTAAACCATGGTAACCAAATTAGGAAGGTCTAGTCAGGTTCGGTTTAGCTTTAAAGTTTTATTCTTGTACCCCAAGTCTGCCATATACGCCAAGTCCTGCGTGCCTTTAAATAGGCCACGGCCGATTGAGGAAAAGAACAATCGATCTATTCAACAAAACCAATCTACTTTTTCACGTCTGTTTTATCTATCGTTCTTTTCCCACTGAACCCTAGCAGCCCTAGGGTTTGGTTCATCTTTGCCGTTTTGCGCAGAAAAGCGGTCGTGCCTCCTCTACGAAATCGAGGGGATCTTTGTTGCTTTGCTCGAAAAGCAATCGTTCGTCGTCACGAAAGCACGACGGTTATATTGGTGTTGCGCGGTAATTTTGCGTGCCAACAACGCCAGGTGTCTTCCAGTTATTCATCGTTGTAGCCATGTCATTTGCTTGCGTGTTGCATTTTGCCATGTCATCTGCATTTCATCTGCATGTTTTTCAAAACTTGCATCCTTTCGGGTTTCCCCGGCTTTCTCCGTTGTCCGTTCTGAGCCCAACCACACCCGCACGCGCCTGTCGCGCCTGTCAGACCTTGTTTCATGAGCGGGGGAAAAATGTTCTTGGAATGGGATGAAACATGGCGTGCGGTGTTTTTTTAGAGTAGGTAGACCGCCTATCAATTTTCGTCGCATTCGGAGTCCGTTTGACGCCCCAACGGTTAACCGCGTAGCCCGAAGCCCCTCTCTCTTTGCAGCCCAACACCCCTCCAAACAGCCCATGAGTCCATCCAGACCCTCTCCATGCTCTCGGCTGTTCGATCACGATCGTGTGGGCGAAAACCGTGCCCCATTTGGATACTCCTAGCTCCCTCTACCTATAAATATGCACCCTCCCTCCGAAATTTGCGTCCAAACCCTAGCCTTCGTCCCTCCGCGCCGCCGGACACACCTCCCCACTGCCGCCGGACATGTCCGCCATCGCCCTCAGCGACTCCGCCGCCGCCACGTCACCCTCTCTCTCTCCCCCGCCGCCGCAGCCCACCGGGCCCAGATCCGGCCCGCCCCCGGGCCGAACCCGGGCCCCGAGCCCCCGAGCGCGTCGCCGCCCAGGACCACCGTCGCTAAAGTTCGGTGCCCCGCCGCCGCGCATCCGTCCGCCACCGCCCGTCTCCTCCCCACGTCGCTCCAGCCCCCGCCGCCGGTGTGCCCCGCCGCCCTTCGCCGGCACCCGCCACCGCCGGTTGCCCCAGGCGCCACCGTGCCGCCCCGCCGCCCTTTTGCCGTCGCCGGACGCCGCTCCGCCGCTGGAGTGCCTCGCCTCTCCGCCGCCTCCATGCCCCTGTGCCGCCGGAGCTCTGCTTCTCCGACGCCCCCGAGTTCGCCGACCGCCGCCGCCTCCCCGTCGTCCTCGCCGGAGATCTGCCCGGCCAGATCCACGAGGGTAGATCAGATCCACCAGGCTGGCCATCCAAACAGCGCCCCGATCCCGGATCTCCTCGTCCCGGAACCCCTCCGTCCATTTTTCCCGGGGTGAGATTTCTGCTAAGTCCCAGTTTTTCAACAATATGTGCCTATGTTTGCCATGCCATAACTTCATGTGCGTTGCTCTGATTTGTGCATAAGATATGTCAAAATATTCATTGTGAGATGTTCCTAATTTTGTACCATTGTGCCATGCTTGTTTGAGTTCATCTTCATGACCAAATCATTGTTGCAAGAGTGCTATATGATGTTAACTGCTGTCTGTTAACAGAACTTGGTGATTTGTCTTTTTCATTGCATTTTGTGTGTGCATCCTATGAGCTTGATGTCTACATGAGTTTTGAGCTACATCATGCCATCTTGGCAGTGGTTCCATCCTTGTATTTTTGTGAGTCTTGTAGTCAGTGCATCAAGCTCGTGGAGTTCGGTACTTACTGTTGCTGGTTTGCTAGGCTGAATCTGTTATATCATGATGCTGTGTAAACCTGCTGCTACAAGTCATTCTATGTATAATATGGAGATGTTCACTAAGGATGTTTTGTTACACATATCATGCTCTATCCATCCATGCCCCTGGTTGGATTTATAGCCTGTTGTAGCTTGTTGTTATCTTGCTCTCAAAATTGCTAAATAATGTTGTTGTTAGCCTGTTAACATTAAGTTCAGTTTTGCCATGTGCTTTGCTAGTGATACATGCGCCCTATGACCATGATATTGCCATGTTTAGCTTAATAATTATGTCATCTTACTGTTGGTCACCTTGTCATGCCATGTGTTGCTTTGTGGTGAGCGGTACAAGCTCACCAACAAGCCTATTTATCGTAGTTCCTGCCATGTCTGAATCTGTCATATCACTTGCCATGATTGCATGGATCCTACCATCTTTTCTGTTGACCTTTGGAATAAGTTCAGTAAGGGAGTTTTGTTCTTTGTCTTTAGTTTTAGTATGCCATGCTTTTGTTTGTCATGTTAAGTTCTTGTAACATGTTGTTTGATAGCTCTAAACTTTGCAACTTGACGTTATTTCTGCTAAGTCTGTAAACTGTTATTATTTGCAATCTTGCCATGTCCTTTTGAGCATGTTCTAGTGATTTTTGGAGATAGCTCAGTGTTCATGTTTTGTCATGCTCTACCTGTACATCATGTCCATGCCTTTTTTTCACGTTGAGATGCTGTAGCATACTGTTTTGATGCTTGCTAGATGCCTAGTTACTGTTTTGGACAGCTTGTCCTTTAAACTTGTTTCATGTGTATGTGTTAAACCGTTGCTCCGTTTTGAGTGTGCTCTATATGAAATTTGCTTGATTTTGCATAAAGTTTCATATTATCATGTTGCATCCATGTTTTGAGAGTGTTTGCTTGATGTTTATATGCATTTTGCATCAATGCCATGTTTAACTTGTTTTGCTCATATCTTCTAGGCCGTAGCTCCGAATTAAATGAACTTTATATGTAACTTGACTAAAATCTCGTGTAGATCATTTTGGTGCATCTTAACTTTCTGTTTAAAAACTTGAACATAAGGTTTATTCAGTTCTGGACCAATTTCTAAATTTGCATATGAGGACTTACCGGAATTATTATATGTTGTTTCCGACCTCATTTAAACTTGCTTTGATGTGTTGTTCTTGTATGCATCATCTCTTGCCATGAGTAGCTTCATGTAGTCTTGTCTTGCATCATACTTGGTTGAGCATCATGTCATGTATATGTGTGGTGTGTTTACCATGTTGTGTGCTTCTTCTCAATAGTTCCTGTTTCGTTGTGATCGTGAGGATTCGTTCGTCTACCCTTGGTTCGGCTTCATTCGTTCATCTTCTTCATGGACTCGTTCGTCTTCCTAGCGGGATTTCAGGCAAGATGACCATCACCTTGGATCTCACTACTATCATTGCTATGCTAGTTGCTTCGTTCTATCTCTATGCTGCGCTACCTATCACTTGTTCTTCAAGCCTCCCAATTTGCCATGTTAGCATCTAACCTTTTTCACCCTTCCTAGCAAACCATTGTTTGGCTATGTTACCGCTTTTGCTCAGCCCCTCTTATAGCGTTGTTAGTTGCAGGTGAAGTTGAAGATTGCTCCATGGTGGACATGATTATGTTGGGATATCACAATATCTCTTATTTAATTAATGCATCCATATACTTGGTAAAGGGTGGAAGGCTTGGCCTTATGCCTGGTGTTTTGTTCCACCCTTGCCGCCCTAGTTTCCGTCATACCGGTGTTATGTTCATTGATTTTGCGTTTCTTACACGGTTGGGTGATTTATGGGACCCCCTTGACAGTTCGCTTTGAATAAAACTCCTCCAGCAAGGCCCAACCTTGGTTTTACCATTTGCCTCACCACCACCTATACCTTTCCCTTGGGTCGGCCAACCCGAGGTTCATCTTTATTTTAGCCCCCCCGGGCCAGTGCTTCTCTAAGTGCTGGTACGAACCGAGTAGACTGTGGGGCCACCTCGGGGAAACTTGAGGGCTGGTTTTACTCGTAGGATGTCTCATCTGGTGTTGCCCTGAGAACGAGATATGTGCAGCTCCTATCGGGATTGTTGGCGCATCGGGCGGCTTTGCTGGTTTTGTTTTACCATTGTCGAAATGTCTTGTAAACCGGGATTCCGAGACTGATCGGGTCTTCCTGGGAGAAGGAATATCCTTCGTTGACCGTGAGAGCTTGTGATGGGCTAAGTTGGGACACCCCTGTAGGGTATAAACTTTCGAGAGACGTGCCCGCGGTTATGTGGCAGATGGGAATTTGTTAATATCCGGTTGTAGAGAACTTGACACCAGATTCGAATTAAAACGCATCAACCGCGTGTGCAGTCATGATGGACTCTTTTCGGCAGAGTCCGGGAAGTGAACACGGTTTTGGGTTATGTTTGACATAAGTAGGAGTTCAGCATCACTTCTTGATCATTGCTAGCTTCACGACCGTTTTGTCTGCTCTCTTCTCGCTCTTATTTGCGCATGTCAGCCACAAGATATGCTTAGTCGCTGCTGCAACCTCACCACTTTACCCCTTCCTTTCCCATTAAGCTTTTCTAGTCTTGATACCCATGGTAATGGGATTGCTGAGTCCTCGTGGCTCACAGATTACTACAACACCAGTTGCAGGTGCAGGTTATGCGATGATCATGATGCGAGAGCGATGTTTGCTTGTTTTGGAGTTCTTCTTCTGCTTCTTCTTCAGTTTAGGGGATAGGTTCCAGGTCGGCAGCCTGGGCTAGCAGGGTGGATGTCATTTGAGTTTCTATTTGTGTTTCATCCGTTGTTGGATGGTGCTCTTATGTAATATGATGTTGTATTCGTGTGGCATTCTATGCCTCTTGTATGTATCCCCTACTTTTATGTAATGGTACGATGCAATGATATCCACCTTGCAAAAGCGTCTCCCATATGCGCTTCTATCCTTGGTGGGACCTTCGAGTTCCTTTAGGATAGGGTCGCATATTGGGCGTTACACCTTTAGCAGGCCGAAAGAGACAACGGGCTCGTACTGGACCATGAAGAGCATGGGCTGCTAAGAGGCCGAAAGTCAGGTCATACTGTAAATGGCCCAACTGTGTTGTGGGCCTTTAGCAGGTCAAAAGAGAAACCGGGCTGGTATTGGACCATGGAGAGCATGGGCCATTAAAATGCCAAAACTCAGGTCCGACTACAAATGGCCCAACTCATTTATGGGCCATCACCAGGCTGAAAGACACACCGGGCCGGGAATTGGCCCAACACTTAAATGGGTCGCTAAAAGGCCAAAACTCTGGTCCGACTACAAATGGCCCAACTCATTTATGGGCTATCAACAGGCTGAAAGACACACCGAGCCGGAAATTAGCCCAACACTTAAATGGGTCGCTAAAAGGCTGAAAGATGTACATCCTGAAAATTGGCCCATCCCTTGAATGGGTCGTTAACAGGCAGAAATCACATCGGGCCGATATATATTAAGCCCAAATATATAGCAAGCTGTTAACGAGCTCGAACTGACGATGGGCTGCAATGGTGTCAAATTTTAATGGGCCGTTGACGGGCCAAATTGGCATATCTCATATGGGCCCTAGGCTTAAATGGACCTGACACAAGTAGGCCATATATGGGCCAGCCTGCTAATTTTTACTGGGCCGGCCTTTTTCACTGGAATGGGCCACTATTAGGCCGTGCCACGTGTTGACCTATCATAGGCGCGTCCTGTCCAATGAGTGGATGTCATCTGTCCCAACGGTGAACCAACACGTGTTTCCTCTGGCCAATGAGAATTTTACACGTGGAAAATCCTCATTGGTCAGGGTTGTTAATGGGTTATTGGATCCAAAACCGGACCCGATAGCTTGACGGCAACCCATTACGATGGATGCCACGTGCCGGTCACCCTTGACGAAAGCACTTTCATGACGCGCCATTTATCGTCATGGAAGTGGACACTTCCGTGATGATAATTTTGGTAATGTCATGGAACACTTCTACGACAGCACAGGTATGACTATCTTGATTCTGTCATAAAATCGGCATGGCTGTACATGCATGACAGAAAATGTGACCTACTGTGACAAACATGTATCATCACGAAAGTGTATTTTCTTTGTAGTGTATAGCTAGTACGATCCTCACCTACTTCAGCATCGCTACCGGTGAGTAAGTCTCCTCATAGTCAATTCCTTGAACATGTCCATAACCTTTAGCGACAAGTCGAGCTTTGTGGATCTGAACATTTCCATCCACATCAGTTTTCTTCTTAAATACCCATTTGCAACCAATTCCCGTTACTCTAGGCGGAGGATCAACCAAGTCCTAGACTTGATTCTCATCCATGGACTATAACTCAGATCTCATGGCCTCTAGACATGCCTCGGAATCTGGGCGCACAGTCGCTTCTGCATTCGTGGTCGGCTCGTTGCTCTCTAGCAACAAAAAGTCGTTCACTCTGCGCAATCTTTCCGACCTTTGCGATTCCGGTGCAGCTTCAGCTATGAGTTCCCTGACAGACTCCGGTACGATCACATCATCAGCCAAGTTTTCTCCAAGTGATTTTTGAATTTCTTCGAGCTCAACCTTCCTCCCACTGACTTCCCGCCTGAGAAACTCCTTCTCAAGGAAGACTCCATTCCGAGCAACAAACATTTTGTTCTCTTCGTGGTTGTAGAAGCTGTATCCCATGGTTTCCCTCGAATATCCCACGAATATGCACTTATCTGACTTGGGTGTAAGCTTGTCCGACATAAGTCGCCTGACAAATGCTTCTCAACTCCAAATCTTTAGATAAGACAACTTGGGACTCTTCCCAGTCCACATCTCATGTGGTGTCTTGTCTACGGATTTAGATGGTACTCTGTCGAGTTTAAAAGCTGCAGTTTCTAGATCGTATCCCCAAAATGACAAGGGTAAACCCGATTTTCTCATCATAGATCGAACCATGTCTAACAAGGTACGATTCCTCCATTCCGACACACCATTTGTCTGTGCAACAAACCCCTGGTCTATTGCCCAGACCATGCACAGGCCTAAAAGAGCAAGATTCTAACGACCAAGACAAGGCCAAACATAAGAGACCAGCTCTTTGAGAAATCAGAGTGCAGATCAAGACGACCAAGTCAAGCCAAAGGAAGCAAGATACCATTAAGGGAAAACCTCCCTTGCCGGGCAGGCGAGCCTGGAGAGGTCGAGGTGGCCCCAAGAGTAAGCATCAAGACCATCCCGGCAGGCCTGTCGGACACAACGAAGGCAAACCACTCCGCCAAGGCCCCACCACTCCACATCACGGTGACACAAGTCATCGATCGGTGCGGTGTCAAGCCCCCAAGTGACTAAGTGGCTGATTCTTGCCAAATGGCAGCCAGTTCCTATAGGAAACACCTCCAAATGACACCCGTCCGGCAAGGTGTCATGCAGACATGAGAGAAGGTGGCCGAGCAACTCGGCAAGGCTTGTCAAGCATGCCATGATGTGACACTAAGCGGCGCATTTAATGTGCTATGCCCTGTCTGCAGAGTTGGGTATGATAGCACTGTTCACTATCTAATCAGTGCATAATGACCATTTTGCCATTATGGTGACCCCTTGATCTATTAAAGGAGGCCCATGGAAACCATAGAAAGGATTCGGACCCCTGGACACTCATATGTGCGTAGCTGCTCTCACCCCGAGCAACCCTGCCGGGCAAGAACACTGCATTTTCCACCACAATCCACCATCAATCTACCAAAGCAAGAGTAGGGTTTTACGCCTCTTGGCGGCCTGAACTTGGGTTAAATTGCCCGTGCGATCTCTGTCGTACTGCGCGACGTTCTCCTCTCTTTGTGCAACGTGTTCATTCCCCCTGCCGCACAACAAGGGGCTCATCGCCCCATAGGTGGTCGTGGTTTCTCATGACACCTTTGGCGCGCTTGGTAGGGGGAAGCGCTTGCACGAACTTGAGAAACATACATAGCGTGTCATCTTCATCATCATTTTCTTCATCGACAGGTCCATCGACCATGGTGCCCAAGAAGAAGCCCGGTGTTGCAGCTCACCCATCCACCTTGAAGGACCTGTCACGCGTGGCGACAGACGCCGCGGGGGCTCTGGGGAAGCACGCGGCTGTGGACACTGCGGGGAACATGGTCAGCGCAGGTAGCATGTCACCACCTCCCCATCGTCCGAAGCAGGAGCAGGAGGCACCGGGGAAGGACAACGTCAACAGCACCCTAGCGATTACGCTCCAGAGGTATGCGTGGAGAGATTATTCCGTCTGCACCCCTCCACCCAATGAAGGGCACAGCAGCAACGGTGGCGCTCGGTCTGGGGCGAATCGCAACTCTCTGGCTGCTCCCGCCGCGGGCGCGGCCGCAGGGCATGCACCACCCCAGGAGCGAGCTGACCCAGCCGTAGTGCCCAATGGAGCCGCTAGTCCTCAAGCGCCTCCACCTCGTCACCACGCCATCCAAGCGGTGGCCTGCAATGACGAGAGCATGGCACGGTCGCTACCGGCACAATCAGGAGCCGAGCAATGTTGCGATCTACATCGTCATAACCCATACCAAGCACCGCCTCGGAGGCCATGGTGTGGGCCCAACTACTGTTGAAATTTCCGCCGGCAGTCGGTCAGATGGATGAGTGGCGAGCCACCATCCAAAACATGATTGGTTTCGCCGAGGCGAGAGGATCACAACGAGCTGGCCTGCTACGGCCTCCCCAGGCGATGACAATGGCCCACGCAGGTGGCCTTACCATAGGAGCCACCCCCACGATGCAGTCTCCTCCGCAGCAGTCGGCGCGGCAGCCACGCAACCAAGAACCCGGCAACGTCTCGATGGCCTCGTCCAACCCTTGAGAGTGTCAAGGCAAATAGTGGGCCCCAGAGGACAGGCAGAGGGAAGGTGCGTGCGTCACCATCGAGCAACGCCGTGACACCCTCCGCCTGTCCAATTGGCGCGATGGTCCCAACGTCAGCGAGCTCGCGCTCGGCGGAGGCGGGTACCTGCCTTTTGAGGTTGGGTGCCCCGCCTTCACCCGAGAGCTGCGGCAAGTCCGTCGGCCGTCTGCTCGCACATTCAAGCCAGAGATACCAGAGAAGTACGATGGGAGGCTAAACCCGGTAGAGTTCTTGAGCATCAGCACCATTGTTGTACAAGCTACTGGGGGAAGAGATGAGAAGGTGTTCGGCAATTACTTCCTTTCGCACTCAAGCCAAATGTGAGGTCTTGGCTGATGCACCTGCCGGAGAACTCCATTTCAACCTGGGCCATGCCACGAGTTCATTGGCGCCTTCACGGGTGGCCATCAAGAACCAGGGCGGCCCAGCGACTTGCAGCTTCTCCCACAGAAAGAAGGAGAGACTATGTGGAAGTACATGCAGAGGTTCAGCGAGTCCACATAAATATTCTAGACATCCACCCGGCAGTTGTGATAGCTGCATTCCAGTCCAACATGCGCAATCGTGGATATGTGCCAAGATAAACATTCGATTGCCCAAGATCGTGAAGGAGCTTTACACTCTAGTGGATAAGTGTGCTCGGGTAGAGGAGGGGAGGTGGATCCCTGGAGAAAAGGATGGCACTAACGTTGACCCAGAGGATGATGATGAGGCCACCAGTCAGAAGAAGAACAAGAAGCACAATAAAAGGCGCAAGGATAAGGGAGTGATTACCGTCGAGGGATCAGGCACACCTAATACCGAAAAGAAGGCCAAGACTAAGGTATCCGCCAAGGAAGTTACTGCGTGCACTGATTACCGGGAGGCCGCGGCTGCCGAGAAGGCCCTGAAAGCTGATGGCCCGTACTGCAAAATCCATTAGACCAAGGGCCACGATCTCCAGGAGTGTCATCAGGTTGAGCAGCTCGCCAAGAAGCGGAGGGCTAAAATATGAGAAGTGTGATAAGGAAAGAGGTCTGAATGGCGTTGGTGGGAAGGGCTGGGGAGGTGAAGCAGGTCGCCCCGGAAAGGATCCTCGGAACCAAGGGAAACCCGCTAGGGGCCGTGAGAAGGAGGATTGCAATAATGAGAGTGATGGAGGAGATGAAGAGGAAACCATTGAGCAGGAATTCCAGGAAGCCACTGACACCCTATGCATTGATGGAAGTGCATCTCTGCACTCCTCTCACTGCCAACTTAATTAGTGGGCGCGTGAAGTCTGTGTCGTGGAGCCTGTGGTAGATTCTTGGAGGCCACTCAAGTGGTCCCGCACGCCCATCATCTTCGACGAAGAGGACTACCCTGACTGCACCACTACAGTAGGGTGCCTGGCGTTGTTGGTCTCACCAACAATCTGCAACCTCAAAGTCACAAAGATGTTGGTTGACGGCAGGGCCGGGTTGAATCTGATTTCTCCAAAGATCATTAGTAAATTCAGATAACATAAGAAGATCTTGAGGTTACTGGCACGTCTCAAGGAGTTAACCCCAACATGAGTCTGTTGGAAATATGCCCTAGAGGCAATAATAAAATGGTTATTATTGTATTTCCTTGTTCATGATAATTGTCTATTGTTCATGCTATAATTGTATTAACTGGAAATTGTAATACATGTGTGAATACATAGACCACAACTTGTCCCTAGTGAGCCTCTAGTTGACTAGCTCATTGATCAATAGATGGTCATGGTTTCCTGATCATGGACATTAGATGTCATTGATAGCGGGATCACATCATTAGGAGAATGATGTGATGGACAAGACCCAATCGAAAGCGTAGCACAAGATCGTGTAGTTCGTTTGCTAAAGCTTTTCTAATGTCAAGTATCATTTCCTTAGACCATGAGATTGTGCAACTCCCGGATACCGTAGGAATGCTTTGGGTGTACCAAACTTCACAACGTAACTGGGTGGCTATAAAGGTGCACTACAGGTATCTCCGAAAGTGTCTGTTGGGTTGGCACGAATCGAGACTGGGATTTGTTACTCCGTATGACGGAGAGGTATCTCTGGGCCCACTCGGTAATGCATCATCATAATGAGATCAATGTGACTAAGTAGTTAGTCACGGGATCATGCATTATGGAACGAGTAAAGTGACTTGCCGGTAACGAGATTGAACGAGGTATTGGGACACCGACGATCGAATCTCGGGCAAGTAACATACCGATTGACAAAGGGAATTGTATACGGGATTGATTGAATCCCCGACATCGTCGTTCATCCGATGAGATCATCGTGGAACATGTGGGAGCCAACATGGGTATCTAGATCCCGCTGTTGGTTACTGGCCGGATAACATCTCGGTCATGTCTGCATGGTTCCCGAACCCGTAGGGTCTACACACTTAAGGTTCGGTGACGCTAGAGTTGTTATGGGAAATAGTATGTGGTTACTGAAGGTTGTTCGGAGTCCCAGATGAGATCCCGAACGTGATGAGGAACTCCCGAATGGTCCGGAGACGAAGATCGATATATTGGATGAAGGGTATTGGAGTCCGGAAATTTTTCGGGAGTACCGGGTGACGACCAACGTGACCGAAAGGTGTTTCGGCGGCCCCGACAAGTGTCGGGGGCCTTATGTGCCAAGGGGAGGGGGCACACCAGCCCACTAAGGGGCTGTGCGCCCCTCCCAACCCCTCTCATGTAACCTGGAGAGGTGGGGGCGCCTCCCCTAGGGCAGCCGCCCCTCCTGGCTTGGGGGGCAAGTTTCCTAGGGGTGGGGGTGCCCAAACCCATCTAGGGTTTCCCCTGTGGCCGCCACCCCTCCCCTAGGGAACCCTAGGGAGCCTCCTCCACCCCCTTCCCCCTATATATAGTGAGGGAGAGAGAGGGCAGCCGCACCCTTCCCCTGGAGCAGTCCCTCCCTCCTCCAACACCTCCTCCTCCTCCATAGTGCTTGGCGAAGCCCTGCTGAAGAACCACGAGCTCCATCGCCACCACCCCGTCGTGCTGCTGGTGTTTTCCCTCAACTTCTCCTCTCCCCTTGCTGGATCAAGAAGGAGGAGATGTCACCGGGCTGTACGTGTGTTGAACACGGAGGCGCCGTCCGTTCGGCGCTTAGATCAGAATCGACCGCGATCTGAATCGCTACGTGTACGACTCCACCAACTGCGTTCTTGTAATGCTTCCGCAGTGTGATCTTCAAGGGTATGAAGATACACTCATCCTCTCCCTCTCTTGTTGCTAGAATCTCCATAGATTGATCTTGGTGATGCGTATAAAATTTTGAATTATTGCTACGTTCCCCAGCAGTGGCGTCATGAGATTGGTCTATGCGTAGATTCTATGCACGAGTAGAACACAAGTAGTTGTGGGCGTTGGTTTGTTCAATATGCTTATGGTTACTAGTCTTATCTTGATTTGGCGGCATCGTGGGATGAAGCGGCCCAGACCGACCATACACGTACGCTTACGTGAGACAGGTTCAACCTACTGACATGCACTTGTTGCATAAAGGTGGCTAGCGGGTGCCGGTCTCTCCCACTTTAGTCGGATCGGATTCGATGAAAAGGGTCCTTATGAAGGGTAAATAGCAATTGGCATATCACTGTTGTGGCTTTTGCATAGGTAAGAAGCGTTCTTGCTAGAAACCCATAGCAACCACGTAAAACATGCAACAACAATTAGAGGACGTCTAACTTGTTTTTGCAGAGTATGCTATGTGATGTGATATGGCCAAAAGAATGTGATGAATGATATGTGATGTATGAGATTGATCATGTTCTTGTAATAGGAATCACGACTTGCATGTCGATGAGTATGACAACCGGCAGGAGCCATAGGAGTTGTCTTAATTTATTGTATGACCTGGGTGTCAATCAGAACGCCATGTAATTACTTTACTTTATTGCTAACCATTAGCCATAGTAGTAGAAGTAATAGTTGGCGAGACAACTTCATGAAGACACGATGATGGAGATCATGATGATGGAGATCATGGTGTCATGCTGGTGACGAAGGTGATCATGCCGCGCCTCGAAGATGGAGATCAAAGGCGCAAGATGATATTGGCCATATCAATGTCACTCTATGATTTGCATGTGATGTTTGTCATGTTTACATCTTATTTTCTTAGAACGACGGTATCATAAATAAGATGATCCCTCATAAAATTTCAAGAAAGTGTTTCCCGTAACTGTGCACCATTGCGAAAGTTCATTGTTTCGAAGCACCACATGATGATCGGGTGTGATAGATTCTAACGTTCGCATACAACGGGTGTAAGCCAGATTTACACATGCAAAACACTTAGGTTGACTTGACGAGCCTAGCATGTACAGACATGGTCTCGGAACACAAGAGATCGAAAGGTCGAACATGAGTCGTATAGTGGATACGATCAACATGAAGATGTTCACCGATGATGACTAGTCCGTCTCACGTGATGACCGGACACGGCCTAGTTGACTCGGATCATGTATCACTTAGATGACTAGAGGGATGTCTATCGGAGTGGGAGTTCATTAAATAATTTGATTAGATGAACTTAATTATCATGAACATAGTAAAAAGGTCTTTGCAAATTATGCCGTAGCTCACGCTTTGGTTCTACTGTTTTAGATATGTTCCTAGAGAAAAAATTTAGTTGAAAGTTGATAGTAGCAATTATGCGGACTGGGTCCGTAAACTGAGGATTGTCCTCATTGCTGCACAGAAGGCTCATGTCCTTAATGCACCGCTCGGTGTGCCGAACCTCGAGCATTGTCTGTGGATGTTGCGAACATCTGACATACACGTTTTGATGACTACGTGATAGTTCAGTGCGTAATGTTAAATGGTTTAGAATTGAGGCGCCAAAGACGTTTTTGAAACGTCGTAGAACATATGAGATGTTCCAAAGACTGGAATTGGGATTTCAGACCAGTGCCCACGGCAAGAGGAATGAGACCTCTGACAAGTTTCTTAAGCCTACAAACTAAGGGAGAAAATCTCAATCGTTGAGCATGTGCTCAGATTGTGAGAGTACTACAATCGCTTGAATCGAGTGGGAGTTAATTTTCCAGATGAGATAGTGATAGTTCTCCATAGTCACTGCCACCAAGCTATTAGAGCTTCGTGATGAACTATAATATATCAGGGATAGACATGATGATCCTTGAGCAATTCGCGATGTTTGACACCACGAAAGTAGAAATCAAGTAGGAGCATCAATTGTTGATGGTTAGTAAAACCACTAGTTTTCAAGAAGGGCAAGGGAAAGAAGGGATACTTCATGAAACGGCAAATCAGTTGCTGCTCTAGTGAAGAAACCCAAGGTTGAACCCAAACCCAAGACTAAGTGCTTCTGAAATGAGGGGAACGGTCACTGAAGCAGAACTACCCTAGATACATGGTAGATGAGAAGGCTGGCAAGATTGACAGAAGTATATTGGATATACATTATATTAATGTGTACTTCACTAGTACTCCTAGTAGCACCAGGGTATTAGATACCGGCTCGGTTGCTAAGTGTTAGTAACTTGAAATAAAAGCCGCGGAATAAACGAAGACTAGATAAAGGTGAGATGACGATATGTGTTGGAAGTGTTTCCAAGGTTGATGTGATCAAGCATCGCATGCTCCCTCTACCATCAAGATTGGTGTTAAACCTAAATAATTGTTATTTGGTGTTTGCATTGAGCATAGACATGATTGGGTTATGTTTATCGCAATATGGTTATTCATTTAAGGAGAATAATGGTTACTCTGTTTATTTGAATAATACCTTCAATGGTCTTGCACCTAAAATGAATGGTTTATTGAATCTCGATCGTAGTGATACACATGTTCATGCCAAAAGATATAAGATAGTAATGATAGTACCACATACTTGTGGCACTGCTGTTTGAGTCATATTGGTATAAAACGCATGAAGAAGCTCCATGTTGATGGATCTTTGGACTCCCTCGTTTTTGAAAAGATTGAGACATGCGAACCATGTCTATTGGTATATACGCATGAAGAAACTCCATACCGATGGATCGTTTGGACTTACTTGATTTTGAATCACTTGAGACATGCAAATCATACCACATGGGCAAGATGACTGAAAGGCCTCGTTTCGGTGAGATGGAACAAGAGAGCAACTTGTTGGAAGTAATACATTTGATGTGTGCAATCCAATGAGTGCTGAGGCACGCAGTGAATATCCTTATGCTCTTACTTCACAAATGATTTGAGTAGATGCTAAGTATATTTACTTAATGAAATACAAGTCTAAATTATTGAAAGGTTCAAACAATTTCAGAGTGAAGTTGAAGATCTTCGTGACAAGAGGATAAAATGTCTATGATATGATCATAGAGATGAATATCTGAGTTGCGAGTTCGGTACACAATTAAGACATTGTGGAAATTGTTTCACAACTAATACCGCCTGGAACACCATAGTGTGATGGTGTGTCTGAACATCATAGCCGCACCCTATTGGATATGGTGCATACCATGATGTCTCTTACCGAATTACCACTATCATTTATAGGTTAGGCATTAGAGACAACCGCATTCACTTTAAATAGGACACCATGTAATTCCATTGAGATGACACCGTATGAACTATGGTTGAGAGAAACCTAAGCTGTCATTTCTTAAAAGTTTGGGGTTGCGACGCTTATGTGAAAAGTTTTAGCCTGATAAGCTCGAACCCAAAGCGGATAAATGCATCTTCATAGCACACCCAAAACAGTTGGGTATACCTCCTATTCAGATCCGGAAGCAAAAGTGATTGTTTCTAGAACCGCATCCTTTCTCGAGGAAAAGTTTCTCTCGAAAGAAATGAGTGGGAGCATGGTGGAGACTTGATGAGGTTATTGAACCATCACTTCAACCACTGTGTAGCAGGGCACAGGAAGTCGTTTCTGTAGCACCTACACCAATTGAAGTGGAAGCTGATGATAGTGATCACAAAACTTCAGATCAAGTCACTGCCAATACTCGTAGGTCGACAAGGATGAGTACTATTTCAGAGTGGCACGTAATCCTGTCTTGGAGGTCATGTTGCTAGACAACAATGAACCTACGAGCTATGGAGAAGCGATGGTGGGCCCAGATTCCGACGAATGGCTCAAGGCCATAAAATCCGAGAGGATCCATGTTTGAAAACAAAGTATAGACTTTGGAAGAACTACTTGATGGTCGTAAGGCTGTTGGGTACAGATGGATTTTAGAAGGAAGACGGACAATGATGGTAAGTATCACCATTAAGAAAGCTTGACTTGTCGTTAAGATGTTTTCCGACAAGTTCAAGGAGTTGACTACGATGAGACTTTCTCACTCGTAGCGATGCTAAGAGTCTATTGGAATTGTATTAGCAGTTACTGCATTATTTATGAAATCTTGCAGATAGGATGTCAAAACATTGTTTCCTTGACAATTTTCTTGAGGAAAGGTTGTATGTGATACAACCAGAAGGTTTTGTCAATCCTAAAAGATGCTAACAAGTATGCAAAGCTCCAGCAATCCTTCTAAGGACTGGAGTAAGCATCTCGGAGTTGGAATATACGCTTTGATGAGATGATCAAAGATTTTGGGTTTATACAAAGTTTATGAGAAAGTTGTATTTCCAAAGAAGTGAGTGGGAGCACTATAAATTTTTTGATGAGTATATGTTGTTGACATATTGTTGATTGGAAATGATGTATAATTTCTAGAAAGCATATAGGGTTGTTTGAAAGGTGTTTTTCAATGGAAAACCTGGATTAAGCTACTTGAACATTGAGCATCAAGATCTATAAGGATAGATCAAAAAACGCTTAATAGTACTTTCAAATGAATACATACCGTGACAAAATTTTGAAGGAGTTCAAACAAATCAGCAAAGAAGCAGTTCTTGGCTGTGTTATAAAGTGTGAGCATTGAGTAAGACTCAAGATCTGACCATGGCAGAAGAGAGAGAAAGGACGAAAGTCATCCCTTATGCTTTAGACGTAGGCTCTACAGTACGCTATGCTGTATAACGCACCCGAAGTGTGCCTTGCCATGAAGTCAATCAAGGGGTACAAGAGTGATCCAAGAATGGATCACATGACAGCGGTCAAACTTATCCTTAGTAACTAGTGGACTAAGGAATTTTCTCGATTATGGAGGTGGTAAAAGAGTTCGTTGTAAAGGGTTACGTTGATGCAAACTTTGACACTAATCCGGATGACTCTGAGTAGTAAACTGGATTCGTATAGTAGAGCAGTTATTTGGAATAGCTCCAAGTAGTGTGTGGTAGGTGCATCTACAAGATGACATAGAGATTTGTAAAGCACACACGGATCTGAAAATTTTAGACCCGTTGACTAATAACCTCTCTCACAAGCGAGATATGATCAAACCCCATGGGTGTTGGATTCATTACAATCACATAGTGATGTGAACTAGATTATTGACTCTAGTGCAAGTGGGAGACTGTTGGAAATATTCCCTAGAGGCAATAATAAAATGGTTATTATTGTATTTCCTTGTTCATGATAATTTTCTATTGTTCACGCTATAATTTTATTAACTGGAAACCGTAATACATGTGTGAATACATAGACCACAACTTGTCCCTAGTGAGCCTCCAGTTGACTAGCTCGTTGATCAATAGATGGTCATGATTTCTTGACCATGGACATTAGATGTCATTGATAGCGGGATCACATCATTAGGAGAATGACGTGATGGACAAGACCCAATCCTAAGCGTAGCACAAGATCATGTAATTCGTTTGCTAAAGCTTCTCTAATGTCAAGTATCATTTCCTTAGACCATGAGATTGTGCAACTCCCGGATACTGTAGGAATGCTTTGGGTGTACCAAATGTCACAACGTAACTAGGTGTCTATAAAGGTGCACTACAGGTATCTCCCAAAGTGTCTGTTGGGTTGGCACGAATCGAGACTGGGATTTTTCACTCCGTATGACGGAGAGGTATCACTGGGCCCACTAGGTAATGCATCATCATAATGAGCTCAATGTGACTAAGTAGTTAGTCGCGGGATCATGCATTATGGAACGAGTAAAGTGACTTGCCAGTAACGAGATTGAATGAGGTATTGAGACACCGACGATCGAATCTCGGGCAAGTAACATACCGATTGACAAAGGGAATTGTATACGGGGTTAATTGAATCCACGACATCGTGCTTCATCCGATGAGATCATCGTGGAACATGTGGGATCCAACAAGGGTATCCAGATCCCGCTGTTGGTTACTGGCCGAAGAACGTCTCGGTCATGTCTGCATGGTTCCCGAACCCTTAGGGTCTACACACTTAAGGTACGGTGACGCTAGAGTTGTTATGGGTAATAGTATGTGGTTACCGAAGGTTGTTCAGAGTCCCGGATGAGATCCCGGACGTAACGAGGAACTCCCGAATGGTCCGGAGATGAAGATCGATATATTCGACGAAGGGTATTGGAGTCCGGAATTGTTCTGGGAGTACCGGGTGATGACCAGCGTGACGGAAAGGTGTTTCGGAGGCCCCGACAAGTGTTGGGGGCCTTATGGGCCAAGGGGAGGGGGCACACCAGCCCACTAAGGGGTTGTGCGCCCCTCCCAACCCCTCTCACGTAACCTGGAGAGGTGGGGGAGCCTCCCATAGGGCAGCCGCCCCTCCTGGCTTGGGGGGAAAGTTACCTAGGGGTGGGGGTGAGGGAGTCCTGGATTAGGGGGAATCTGGACAACCGGACTATATACTTTGGCCGGACTGTTGGACCGTGAAGATACAAGACTCAAGACTTCGTTCCGTATCCGGATGGGACTCTCCTTTGCGTGGAATACAAGCTTGGCAATCCGGATATTCGATCTCCTTCTTTGTACCTGACTCTATGTAAACCCTAGCCCCCTCCGGTGTCCATATAAACCGGAGGGTTTAGTCCATGGAGGAATAATCATAGTCATTATAGGCTAGCTTCTAGGGTTTAGCCTCTACGATCTCATGGTAGATCAACTCTTGTAATACTCATATCATCAAGATCAATCAAGAAGGAAGTACGGTTTTACCTCCATCGAGAGGGCCCGAACCTGGGTAAAACATCGTGTCCCTTGCCTCCTGTTACCATTAGCCTTAGACACACAGATCGGGACCCCCTATCCGAGATCCGCCAGTTTTGACACCGACATTGGTGCTTTCATTGAGAGTTCCTCTGTGTTGTCGCTACAAGGCTCGATGGCCCATCTCGTTGTCAAGGACAACATCACCTCTGGGGGAGCACTGGCGGTAGGCCAAACTCTCTGACTGGGCAGCTTCTTCATGGCCGCCCGATCAGCTTCAGCGTCGACGATGACCTCTCGGGTCATCAAAAATAGCCTCCACGTCAACTCGGAACTCGCCGAACAGATGGATCCAATGGAGCTCTCCACCCTCAATGAGCCATTGGATCGCATCACCGCTTTGGGAGTCGCTACAGACTATGATCGGATTGGTCTTAAACCCTACCAAAGGGATATTAAATCCCCACCGATTACCCACGAGATAGCGTTAGTGGAGGAGCCCCACTTGAAATATCCCTCTATTTTGAGGATGAACTATGTCCGGATTACTGAGCTCTCTAAGCCGGATACCCGTTCGAGGGAGGACATGACCCAGGCACCGAACTTAGAATCGGGCAACAGGCCGGAAAAATCAGGCAGCTCCCCGGAGCCCGAGCTGCTAAGCCCGGAAGCTCCTCTGCCCCGAGGCGTTAGATCGGATCAGAATCCAGATTTAACTACGCCCACCCACCCAGACTTAAGCCGTCTCTCCCATGTCAGCCAAGAGCCCCAGGAGACAGTACTTCGCTACTGGGCTAGATTCCTCCTTGTGATAAACAAGGTCAAGGACTGTCGCGAGGAGGACGCAATCTCACTTTTTTTTGCAAAAGTTGCACGAGCAAAGGGATCCTTAATGCTATAAGTCGCCGTGACATAGTACACTTTGCCGACTTAGCAGCCATAGTACAGAAGTACTGTGCGATGGAAAGTACCTGGAAAACCCAAAAAGACTTTTGGGATAATCCGGCTCTCACTAAACCCTTCCTCCGAGCTAAAAGGGTAAACTCTTATAAGTTGCCCGATCCAATTCCCAAAAAATCAAAGCCCACTCTAGGATGTGGAACCATATTGGAAGAATGGCTCAATGGGCCATGCAAAATTCATAGCACGCCGGATACTACGCCAACGCATAGCCTTATAGCATATTGGATACTCCGGCAGGTAGCAAAAAGCGGCGAGGATCTTCTTGTAAATAAAGCTGAGCAACATCCCGCCGAAGACAACAATGCGGTATTGACAGTCTTCGAGACTTTCACCTGAAATAATAGGCACAAGCGAGCTCATCAAAATCTCGCTGAAATCTGCCACGTGGCAAAAATAAATCCGTGGAACGACACTGCTATAACTTTCAGTGCTAGTGACGAACCTCAATTCCAGACGGTCCAGGCACCTGCCACTTTGGTCCTTAGCCCAATCGTGGACGGCTTTCGTCTCACTAAAGTACTCATGGATGGCAGAAGCAGATTAAACTTGATCTATGAAGAAACACTCAACAAGATGGAAATTGATAGAAGCCACATTGAGCAAAGCGGCACGACCTTCAGGGGAATCATCCCTAGTCAGGAGGCATGGTGTGCGGGGAAAATCACTTCGATGTGGTATTCGGCACCCCGGAGAATTACAGGTCCGAAGAAATCACATTCCACGAGGCTCCTTTCAGCAGCGGATACCACGCCCTTTTAGAGCGGGATGCATTCACAAGCTTTCAAGCTATACCGCATTACGGGCACATGAAGCTTAAAATGCCCGGACCCAATGGAATCATAACTCTAGCTCGTGATCCGGACGTCGCACTCCGCGCCAAAAATAAAAGCTACTGTTTTGGCACTGCCATTATTAAGCAGTAATGTTATTATTTTGCACCTTAATGTAGTGGCACTATTAATTTGAGGCAATGTTTTGGCACCGCTAGTGCCACTGATTTTTTTATATATCGAAAGAGGGGGTTTCCTCTGATTTCATTAAAGAAACCCAACCATAGAGAACCATTATCCGACAACATCTCAGTGTAAATGGGCAGTTATGCAACAACTACTAGAACGGACTGAGTACTAGTGGGAGACAAGTTCGCCACATAAGCTAGGCAGGTAGGGGGACGCAGAACCAGCTCGACCAAGTTTGTATTACAACCCAAATGCTACCATAGAAACATCAGGGGGAAGATATGGACTAAAAGAGCCAGCTTGAGCATCCCAGTCTAAGCACCCCCGGCCTCCATCCTTGCGACGCACAGTACACCTCGTTTGCCACCTGCTCGACCCTGGTGTCACTAATAAAATGAAGTAATAATACAGTTAAAATAGAGCGAGTGTCCTCTCTATCATTTCATTTCCAATGTAGATAAAGAAAGTGCTTCTATTTGTTAGTCTATGTTTCATCAACTAGTCCCATTGTTAATGTTTAAGCGTTTCTACAAACTGGGGTGCTTAAAATTTTAGTTGATCTGCAAAAAAATAGAGATTGGAATGTCTCAAGGCCCATCCTTGTACTAACGCTGCACACTGATGTTCATCACTGGCCGAAGGTGTATCGGGGAGACTTTGGTCGATTTCTAGTATGAGGCGTACCGTATGAGGCATCGCGGGTCCCATCTCGCCCTCGCAGCATGTCATACTATGATACTATAGCAATATTTTCTTCTATTTATTAGTGTATGTTTCATAAACTAGTGCCACTATAATGTAACCATGCTTTTTCATTATCTATGCAAAAATGGTTATTCAGCTCCATTTTTGTGGAACTGCACAAATGTACGGATGGAACCAGCATATATGCAGAGTGCGAGGTGTGCCAAGTAAAAATTACTGACACCAACCATGCTCCATGCACGCATTGGCATCCACCACCACTAGTGGGATGTGTGGCGCTCTCTGTGGACGGATCTTTCTCGGCAGCAAAACCTCTAACCAAATACTAGTAGCTTATATTGGCAGTTCTCTAGGGAGTACTCTTTTCTGAAAGAAGCACCAATCTATTTTTCTTTATTTGTACACAGTGTCACAACTTTGACCCAAAGGTCTAGAGCTATTTTAGGTTGATTGGCATAGTACTCGGAGACTGATTGTAAGCATGATTTTCATTAGTTGTCACACTAATTGTAAGCATGAGTAGATGGAAGATTAGGTTAGTGTAAAGTTTACCTTAAATCCTACAACCACCGTTGAAACGAGGTGAGCGTCGAGGGAACCGTGGAGAACGGAGAGGTAGCGAATTCACGCCATCCGACCTCCTCTTGCGGTGGGAGAACAAATACTCATGTGGCTTCGGCTGGCTCTGCACTGTCACGAACGACACACCGTACTCGATCGACTCGTTATCCTCTGGGTGCTCAACCTTCAACCTGTACGCCCACCACCTCCGCCTGACTTTCGCCTCGGGCGAACCTGTCTGCTCCATCGCCCAGACGAGATACTCAATGAACTCGAAGGACTGCGGCGTGACTGCCGCTGAGGATTATGTCTCCGCCCTCATCGCCACAGTCTCGCTCTTTCGCATACATTTGCCACAAGGCCCTCACCGTCCTTGAAATCTCCCACTCATTGTCAAACCAAGTAAGGACCTCCTTCAACCCGGCTAACTTTGCCTGGTCGCCGCCAGTGATCTTCCCGATTCGCTGCTGCATACTCTCCATAGATGTCCTTCTGAGTGGTCCGGTGCTAGCTTTGGAAGATGGGAGGAGAGACGGTGGTCTTGCAACAGAGAAGAGGGAGAGGTGAGACAGTGGTTTTGGAATGGAGAAGATGGAGAGGAGAGAAGGTGGTTTTGCAATGGAGAAGAGGGAGAGGCGAGACGGTGGTTTTGCAATGGAGATGATGGAGAGGAGAGGAGGTGGTTTTGCAATGGAGAAGAGGGAGAGGAGCGTGCGGCAGTGATTTAGGATTGGACGAGAGGGCCGGTGCGCTTTGACTGGATCAAAATCAAAATCAATTTACCCTTCAATTAAGAAAGCGACCCCACATTAACTAGTCTCCCTTCTATTCTGGGTCATAATTGGCAATGATTTTCACAAATAAAATATATGTTATACGTTGCAAGAATAATATAATTTGAAAGTACATTCAGATATGAACCAAACGACAATTTTTGGTGACATGCATTCACATTTTGCTTGTCAACTACAGTACGTGGTCAAACTTTGACCCAAAATACGCAAAACAAAAAATACTTCCAAGACCAGCGCCGCTCTTCCGCTCTTCTCCTCTTAAACAACCGGCGCCCCTCTCCTTTTCCAATCTAAATCCAGCGCCGCTCCTCTCCTCTTCCATTTCAAAACCACCGCCCCTCCTCTCCTGCTTCAATCGAAAACCAGCGTCACTCCTCTCCGTTCTAATCCAAAACCAGCGTTGTTCCTCTACTCTTCCATTCAAAAACTACCGCCGGCAAGTGAAGGTGTTGTGGAGAAGTAGATCGATGGAGGAGTACAACTGATACATGAGGATCGCAGACGGCAACCCTGTGAAGCTAGCTAGAATGTTGGAGATACAGTCTTGGTTTGACAACAAGGACCAACTATCGGCGACGGCGATATCCATGGCCAAATATCTGCAACAGAGCGAAAAGGAGGCAATTCCCCCAGAGGGAGTCGCGCAGGAGTACATAGAGCTGCTCCTCTGGGCCATGGAGCAAACAGACTCACCAAATCCAATCGTGAGGGAGTGGTGGTGGGAGTATCAATCCCAGATGGAGCATCCACCAGAGACATCTACAGGGTGCCGTTTGTGAGGGTGTCATGCCAGAGCGAGCCGGTGGAGTCTTGGTCGACCGAACCCAACTGCAAGAGGAGAAAATCAGTTGGCCCGACGATGCTTCCCCGCCATCCTCTCCCTCGTTGTTCACATTGTCTCACGGGGCGACTGTCTGCCGCCGAGGAATAGGAGGGGACTGCCCCCCAGCCGAATAGTCAGGCAAGTTGTGAATTGTCAAGAGGAGCTTAGGGTTGTCAGTATTTGCAGGTTGTGAATTGTGTTTTATGTTATGTATTTTGAGAGTACTTTCAGATATGAATGTCTTTTGAATTTTAGATTTGTAGTATTGAGCATATGAAGTATTTTGTGAATTCTATAGATCTATTTTTAGCAGTTAAAAAAATGTAGTTTCATAGGAGTATAAAATTGCAGACAATGTGATTCTCAGAGAAGAAACTGCAAGTCTCGGTTTCAGATAAGAAACTGCAAGTTCAGTTTCACATAAGAAACTGCAACTTTCAGAGGCAGAGCATTTATATTAACACGGCCTTTCAAACAGGGTTAACATCATGTTGGAAGTTTTATTCATGGTCGAAAATGGAACTACTAGCCAGTTAACATCATGCTGATCAACATACATGCATAACACATCTTCATATGATGCACAGTCAAAAATATATGCTATTTTCAAAATGCCCACACAATGTCAATTGTGCGAAAAACAGAAAAAATGAGGGACGAAGTTTTTGCAAGTGTTGGACGTGGTGTGCGTAGATGAAAATGGGGACCCACATGTTAATAATGGCAGAGGCAAAAAAATTGAAGATATTTTCCCTGCATCAGGTGGAATCGAACCCGGGCGGAACAACTGTCGGGTAGTGTTACTTGGCCACTGGGCTAGTTCAGTACTTCCGTTACAAATAAGGCACTTTCTCAGGTGGTCGGATCTCCTCTTGTACCTTTGTGCACTCACCATGGCGCCGCTGTCTGCTGTTGTGAACATGCTAAACAAATGAGAGGAATCTGGAGCGGACTGTACATGGAGAGGCGGACATTCGGGACCACCATGTGTATGGCCGTACGCAAGCTAGTGCCTCATCGAAAAAATACTTCCTCCTAATGCTATATTGACGTTGGGGCCCATAGGTCTATCAACATAGTTACATTTTTTCTAGGTGCTTCAGCGTAGTTACTATAGGAGATAAATTCACAACGAAGCCGGGGAGCTGCAGGTATCATTTATTATCACTAGGGCAGCAAGTATCAGCTGGATTTTGGGCTGCCCCGTCTAGGCTTTCTTTTTTAACATTCGCAGCCCACGATATACTGGTTTGTATTTTCTTGAGGTCCGTCATGTATCGACCGGCCTATGGACCTCCCATCCGAGGTTTTATTTTTCAAAAACATCGACAGCCCAATTTATGTAATTTTTTTTGAACAAAACGCAGAGGTCTGTTCTATTTTTCTATATAAGAATAGGAACACCTGGTCCAACTTATGTTTCCCTTCTCACTATATCATATATAATAAGTTATTTTATATGTTATTATATATTATTGTTATTGTCATCATATATTTAATAGATACTTACATATGTAAGAAAACAATATCCCACATCTTATTAACATACAAAAATAATTTCTTAACAATAAAATCCTGGATTTTTTTGGCAACGAAAATCCTGGTGATTGTGTACAAAAGCTTGCTAAGATTTAAGGACCAATGTAATAATAAATCACTTATTATATAAATATATTTATAACAAAAATGCTCAGCCCTTGTTTATTTTTTGATAACATTGTTGCGCCCAACCCAACGTTATAATTGGAATCAGCCCAGCAAAATCATTTATTTCGAAAAAGTGCAAATGGCCTATAAATTTTTAGGAAAAAATTAAATGGGCCGCATGGACGCTACATTTTTTGTTCACCCAACCCAACTAATGGACTGTAATTCTAAAAAAGATCAAATTGACTGTAAATTCTACCCCGTAAAAAAAGACTGTAAATTCTGAAAAAATAGGTTGAATACGTGCCACATTTTTGGAGGCTGAAATGTGGGCCAATGGGTCAAAGCCAACACAAGTCGTTGTCAACTTAGTCGACAAATGATTCTGATATCGTTAACCATTGGATTTACATCCAACGACTGGCATCCATCTTCAATCTCTCTTCTTCTTCCTCCAGCACCGCCGGGACCACCTGCTCCCGCCTCCTGCTGCTAGTAGGTCTGCTTAGCACGCTTCGCTGTGAAGCGCTACCCCACCATTGGCCAGGCCATCCCTCCACCTCCACACCTCCTGTTCTTCTCCACCGACTGTCGAACCACACCGCACCAGAACCAGTTAACCCTTGTACAACTCTCTGTCTACGACTCTACTCTCGCGTCTTCCCATCTCCGACTCATTGCTGTCCGGGGCCTTGCCGTCATCCACCACCATGGATGCGCTCGGCGCGGAGTGGTCAACATGGTCAACGAACGACATCCATCGTAAGTAGACTGTGCGTGGAGATGCTGACAGCTGGGTCCACGGCCGCACACAAGGATATGCCTCCTTATTACGCGCAAAATAATAATTCCTCCACCTGATGCTAGGACCCACCAAAAGGGCCTCTGTATTTGGCGAAAAAACACCCCCCCCCGCTGACAGGTCGGACCCACCAACTATATCTTCGCACGCAAGGAAGTGCCTCCTTATTACGCACAAAAAAATGAATACCCCCCTGCTAGCTGGGACCCACCATAGTGGGAGGCTGATTTGTGGGCCTACTAAGTTGATGGGGAGGGAGGGCTTTGTCAACTAAGTCAATATGAACGATTGTAGCTCCAGTGACCGTATGATGTCCATCCAGCGACCGTAGTGCTTCTTCAACCTCTGGTCTTCTTGCTCCAGCTGCCGAAACCAGCGCCGGTCGTGCCGCGTGCTCCTGCCTCCTGTGGCCGGCAGTGATGCCGCGGAAGCCTAATCGCCCCCTACTACTCCCACCGCTGGCCAGGCCATCCCTCTACTCACCCACACCCCTTGTTATTCTGCGGCGACGACAGCCTCACACCGCAGCCGAACCAGTGAACCCTTATACTCCTCTCCGCATGGGCATCCACTGTCGCGTCTTCCCCGGCTCCGCGTCATCCCCTTCCTAGGCCTCGCTGTCGTCCACTGCCCTGGTGCTCTTGGCGCGGCGTAGTCAACATGATCAGGGAACAACTTCCATCGGAAGATTACTGTATGTGGAAAGGCTGGTAGCTGGGTCCACGACAGCCGCAAGGAAGTGCCTCCTTATTACGCGCAAAATAATTATTCCTCGACCTGGCAGCAGGGACCCACTGGGCGGGCCACCGTATTTCGCAAAAAAAAATGTTTCCCCCCTGACTGCAGGGACACACCAGCTACATCTTCGCACGCAAGGAAGTGCGTCCATATTACGGGCTAAAAATGATTCGCCCCCCTGACTGCTGGGACCCACCAGCTAAATCTACGGACGCAAGGAAGTGCCTAACAGTTGGGACCCACCTGGTTGAAGTGTACATAGCATTGTCATTCTGGTCGTGAACGTGTACGTACATACTGGTCGATGTAGAGGCATGCACGTGTCGTAGTAGAGGCGCGCACATGTCGTAGTAGAGGTGCGCGCGTAGCATGTACATGTACATCCAGTGGCCAGGGTGTACGAAAGTAAATATGGCCACGTACGTACATATGGGCAGGGTCTCGAACGCCTGCTAGCGCATATGTATGGCCAGGGCTCATGTACATGGCTGGGTCAGAACAGAGAAACTGCGTCGTCATCATGTTCACGGGGAGGCAACAGAACGCATCGTGTTCATCGCGAGGCAACAGAACACGTGCTGTTCATCGGGAACCAACCGGCTTGGACGGAACAGCCGATAGAAACGAGGCCTGGCGTACCGCAGAACAGAGGAAACGGCCTTGTGTTCGACCGGCCACGGTCGAAACGGGATCCTGTTCATCGGGAGGGGTCTGGCGTACCGCAAAACAGAGGAAACGGACTTCTGTTGGACCTCCTATGGTCAAAACGGGGTCCTGTTGATCAGGAGGGGCGTGGCGTACCACAAAACAGAGGAAACGGACTTGTGTTGGAGCGCTACAGTCGAACGGGGGTCCTGTTAATCGAGAGGGGTGTGGCGTACCGCAAAACCGGACTCCACGGGTTACTGTTCAAATCCACCGTCGACCTCCTCCAGCCTCCACCTATGACCGTTCATCCACGGGCTCCTGTTCATCCAGCCTCCACTGCGCGCTGATCTACCAGCTACTGTTCAACCAGCCCTTTCCACGGGGTCCTGTTCAACCACCCCTCCACGGGCTAGTATTCATCCAGCCCTCCACCGGCTACTGTTCAACCAGCCCTCCACCAGCTACTATTCAACCTTCCCTCCATGGGGTCCTATTCATCCAGTCCTCCATGGGGTCCTGTTCATCCACGCCCAACCGACTCGGTCGATCGGGGTCCTATTCATGTAGCGGCAACACCACGGGGTCCTGTTCATCCAACCCCTCGCCAGGAACTGTTCATCCAACCCCCCAACAACGCTCACTGTTCATCAAGGGAAAGAGGCAGCAGGTGATACGTCCATTTTGCATCATGCTTTTATATCAATATTTATTGCATTATGGGCTGTTATTACACATTATATCTCAATACTTATGGCTATTATCTCTTATTTTACAAGGTTTACCATGAAGAGGGGGAATGCCGGCAGCTGGAATTCTGGCTGGAAAAGGAGCAAACATTGGAAACCTATTCTTCACAGCTCCAAAAGTCCTGAGACTCCACGAAACAACTTTTTGGATTTATTAAGAAGTTATGAGCGAAAGAAATAGGCCAGGGGGCCCACACCCTGTCCAGGAGACAAGGGGCACCCCCCACCTATAGGGCGCGTCCTCCTATCTCCTGGGCCCCCTGGTGGGCCTCCGACGTCCATCTTCTGCTATATCATCACTTTTACCCTGGAAAAAATTGTGGGCAAGCTTACGGGACGAAACTCCGCCACCACGAGGCGGAACCTTGGCGGAATCAATCTAGGGCTCTGGCAGAGCTGTTCTGCTGGGGACACTTCCCTCCGGGAGGGGGAAATCATCACCAATGATCCTCTCATCGGGAGGGGGTCAATCTCTACCAACATCTTCACCAGCACCATCTCCTCTCAAAACCCTAGTTCATCTCTTGTATCCAATCTTGTATCAAAACCTCAAATTGGTACCTGTGGGTTGCTAGTAGTGTTGATTACTCCTTGTAGTTGATACTAATTGGTTTACTTGGTGGAAGATCATATGTTCAGATCCTTTATGCATATTATTACTCCTCTGATTGTGAACATGAATATGCTTTGTGAGTAGTTATGTTTGTTCCTGGGGACATGGGTGAAGACTTGCTATTAGTAGTCATGTGAATTTGGTATTCGTTCGATATTTTGATGAGATGTATGTTGTATTTTCCTCTAGTGGTTTTATGTGAACGTCGACTACATGACACTTCACCATTATTTGGGCCTAGAGGAAGGCATGGGGAAGTAATAAGTAGATGATGGGTTGCTAGAGTGACAGAAGCTTAAACCCTAGTTTATGTGTTGCTTCGTTAGGGGCTGATATGGATCCATACGCTTAATGTTGTGGTTAGGTTTACCTTAATACTACTTTTTGTAGTTGTAGATGCTTGCAATAGGGGTTAATCATAAGTGGGATGCTTGTCCAAGTTAGGGCAGTACCCAAGTACCGGTCCACCCACATATCAAATTATCAAAGTACCGAACGCGAATCTTATGAACGTGATGAAAACTAGCTTGACGATAATTCCCAATGTGTCCTCGGGAGCTCCTTCTTCATTATTAGAATTTGTCCAGGCTTATCCTTTGATACATAAAGGATTGGGCCACCTTGCTGCACTTTATTTAATTTATTTACTTGTTACTCGTTACTATTTATCTTATCACAAAATTATCTATTACCTACAATTTCAGTGCTTGCAGAGAAAACCTTACTGAAAACCGCTTATCATTTCCTTCTGCTCCTCGTTGGGTTCGACACTCTTACTTATCGAAAGGACTACGATAGTTCCCCTACACTTGTGGGTCATCAAGACTCTTTTCTGGCGCCGTTGTCGGGGAGTGTAGCGCTTTTGGTGAGTGGAACTTGGTAAGGAAACATTTATATAGTGTGCTGAAATTGTATTTTACTTGTCACTATGGAAACTAATCCTTTGAGAGGCTTGTTTGGGTTATCTTCACCCCAACCAGAAGAGCAAAGAGTTTCTCCTCAACCTACTGAACTTTATGAAAATATTCACTTTGAGATTCCTTCGGGTATGATAGAAAAACTGCTAGCTAATCCATTTACAGGAGATGGAACATTGCATCCCGATTTACACCTTATCTTTGTGGATGAAGTTTTTGGATTATTTAAGCTTGCAGGTATTCCTGATGATGTTGTCAAAAGGAAGGTATTCCCTTTATCTTTGAAGGGAGATGCATTGACATGGTATAGGCTATGTGATGATACGGGATCTTGGAATTATAAGCGATTGAAGTTGGAATTTCACCAGAAGTTCTCACTACTAGGGAAAAGCCTAGCAGCAGCGCGGGTTTTAGGCCTATCAGTAGCGCGGGAAGGAGCGCTACTGATAAGGCGCTACAGCTAAAGCTTAGCAATAGTGCGCCTAGATCAACGCTACTGCTAAATTGACTTAGTAGTAGCGCTTCTTCAGAACAACGCTACTGGTAATTAGTAGTAGCGCTTCTCCTTTCCCGCGCTACTACTATTATTTAGTATTTTATTTCTTTTTTATTTCATGTTGTATTCATACACCTTTACACAAGTTTTCATACAATAGGAATTTAGAGATTGTTTTTACATCATAATGAGTTATTACATCACGGGGTGAAAGAACCGTGGACTAGTTTCAAGTGGATGTCTATCCACTTGAAACAAATCCACGGTTCTTTCACCCAACGATATAATAATATCATCATCATCATCATATCATTAACAACTTATCATCATAATACATCATTGTCATATAACACCTCCTCAAGCTCATTGTTTTCATCAATGACATCACATAGCAAATTGGTCACTAGTCGTAATCACAAGTACTCCTCATTATCAACTCTAACACATTACCACATAATAAACATATTGTACCTCATAGGACCTACTACATTCGATTAAGACCTACTACATTTTCGAAGGTAAAATAGCAAAAAACAAGATAGCCCCTGACTCTCCATTATGGAGAATGGAGATTAGCCTGTCTCCAATTCTTGCCTTTCGCTGAATGTTACTTCCAAGAACCTCCTTGCGAATGTCCATACATTTCTTCCATTCTTTGATGAACATGTGTTCACCGGTTTTAGAAATCCGATATGCACAGGTGAGCTCCCTAGATTTACCTGGCAGTATGTTCAGAACTGAGAGGCGACCATTCAGAGAGATCAGATGAGGCACACAATCCATCGGGAGTTTCTGTTGAAAAACATAATAATAACTTCGTAGTTAGCAATGATGAACTAGTTTTAGAAGTATGCAAAAGATGCACGGATGTCGTAATAGTAAAAAATCTTACCAGGGTATCTCTAGAGAAGTTACTGTGGTTCAACACATGCACTAGTGGCACGTATTCACCATAATTTGGAGGAGTTCGATAATAGTTATTGTAATTCTCAAGAAGAGTACAAAATGCGATCAGATGATTTTTCTCCTTATACGTTAATTCGGTGCCATCGGTGTAGTGGGTTTTATCTACCATCTTCCGCACAGTCTTTGAAGAATCAAAATAAGCTGTCAATGGAAATAAGCTATCAACTATTTTGAAATAAACAATATAAATTAGTTAATAACTATGTTTGAGAAACTCACATAGCGGTACAATCGGAAGCGTATCAACAAGGACCCAAATGTCCATATTGTCTTGCTCGATGTCAGGATCACCAAGATCCATGGTGACAATCATACCCTCATAAAAACCATACATTTTGCAAAGTGCTTCCCAATTTTGGTAACCAAAATGGGTTACGCTCTGAGCATTGCACAGATTTACTTCAAAATCCATATCATGATGGGTCCTTAGGTGTATTTTCTTTATTTCGAAATTTTCATGGTCTTCAAAACCCATCCTCTCCAATACACAACGTCTTGCATGGCATGGGATAAGCTAGTCGAATTGTAAAATATGAAAATTAGACGTTGAAATAGTTGAAGTCATGCTTAATTACGAAAAAAACACTTGTTGTTGTTGCGTACCGTTTCACAATCGAAGGTCTCCTCGAGCTTAATGCTGAAGCGCCGATCTTCGTCCAGCTCAATGAACCTGTCGCACATACCTCGATCGTCATGGCACCAGCTACACTCCCCCGGGAGACTGTCGTCGTCCGAGTACGACATTTCCTACATTCATAATTCAAAGATTAAACTTGTACATATTCTAGCACAAGTCATGCCAGAATTCATGAAAAAATCTGGCATGACCTTTGCTAAAATAGGATATATCGAGCGCTTGAAATTTGCCTGAACGGAAATTAATCAACACTCCGGCAAAACATAGGCCACTCGGAGATGTAAATTGAACATGAACGGCCACTTGGGCAACCACATATCCTATTTGAGCAACAACACAAGATATACAAGGATATTTGGCTGGTCTCACCTCGATGTCGGAGGGGGTCGGTGACTGGGACGACGGCGGGGATGTCAGAGGGGTCGGTGACGGGGACGACGGTGGTCACCTGAAACCATATAAGTTATCACTAATACATCCCGAATAATTGCTTAAACTAAAAAATAACAACAATATGACATGTTCAGCTAGTTTTATTAATTCAACTAGTTCTTACTAAATATAAACTTACTATAAAAAAAAACTAGTTCTTTCTAAAAATAAAGTACTTCAACTAGTTATATTAATTATCTTACTAAAAATACATTAGTTCTATTAATTCAACTAGTTCAACTAGTTTATTAATTTACTTACTAAACTAGTTCAACTACAACTAAAGTATTTTAACTACAACTCCTATTAATCATACTACCGTAGTTAACTAGTACCATCACTACTAGTAATTAACATCTACTACTACTAAAAATCTAGTACTAACTAAGCAACATCTAGTACTAGCTATGAACCCTAAATTAACATCTACTACTACTAAATCTAGTACTAACTAGTGGCAGGGGTGGGGGGCGACGGAGAGGTAGCTAGGGGCGGCGAGGTCGAGGGCGGTGGGAGGAGGGCTGCCGGCGGAGGAGGGAGGAGGGGCGGCCGCAGGCGGAGGGAGGAGGGCGGCAGCAGAGGAGGGAGGGGCGGCCGCAGGCGGAGGGAGGATGTGCGAGGAGGAGGGAGGAGGGACGGAAGAGGGGAGTATCTCGGCGGCGGACGGACGAAGGCGGCAACGGCGGTGACGCACGACGATGGTTATCGGCACGCGGGCGAGAGTGAGAGTGTGAGTGAGGGCCGGTCTTGCGCATGGGGATAAGGTAGGGATAGTTGTAGCACGTTTGCCAAAACGCGCTACAGCTAATCTGAATAGCAGTAGCGCTTTGCATATAAACCGCTACTGCTAAGTGTAACTATACAAAAAATACGTCAATGCAAAAATACATTGGCCATCAATGATCTTTTTGTGCACAATCTGAATTGTCAATATGAGTCCTCTCCGGTAGGAACCGGAGAGGACTCATATTGCGGCCACAAATTTAACACATATAGTTCAGTAAAGACCAACTTGTTGTGGTAGTTTCAGAAATAACATATTTAAGGTGGTAAACACCCTGTTCACGGAGCGAGGTGGGACTAAACTTGTGGGCTGATCTTAGCAGTAGCGGTTTTCTTTGAAGCGTGTTACTGCTAACTTCTATAGCAGTAGCGGGGTTCAGTATAGGGCGCTACTGCTATAACTAGTGGGGGGGGGCGAGGTTATAGCAATTATAGCAGTACCGCGGTTTGTGGTGGACGCGCTACTGCTATTTTCCTTTCAGCAACGCGTTTTGATATCACGCGCTGCAGCTAAATAGCAGTAGCGTGGTATTTTGAGGAGCGTTGTTGGTAAGATTCTGTGTATAGGCTTTTCCCTAGTAGTGTCTATCCTATGCATCTTGTTCATCGTGATCATAATTACATAATATAATTTCTGGCCTCGCGAAGGAGAAAGCATCGCTCAAGCTTGGGGAAGGCTTAAGTCAATGTTATATTCATGCCCCAATCATGAGCTCTCTCGGGAAATGATTATTCAGAATTTTTATGCTTGGCTTTCTCTTGATAATCGCAACCTGCTCGATACTTCCTGTGCTGGTTCTTATATGCTAAAGAGTATTGATTTCAAATGGGACTTATTAGAAAGAGTTAAACACAACTCTGAAGATTGGGGTTCCGACGATGGTAAGGAGTCAGGTATGACACCTAAGTTCAATTGTGTTAAATCTTTTATGGATACCGATGCTTTCCGTGGATTTAGCGCCTAATATGGACTTGACTCTGAGATAGTAGCTACTTTCTGTGAATCTTTTGCTACTCACGTTGATCTCCCTAAAGAGAAGTGGTTTAAATATAATCCTCCTGTTGAAGTGAAAGTAGCTACACCTATTACAGTCGAAGAAAAGATTATTACCTATAGTGATCCTATTGTTCCTACTGCTTATGTTGAAAAACCTCCTTTTCCCGTTAGGATAAAAGATCATGCTAAAGCTTCGACTGTTGTTCATAAGAGTAATACTAGGACTTATACACCTCCTGAGCAAATTAGTTTTGAACCTAGTATTGCTATGATTAAAGATCTCTTGGATGAGGACTTAGATGGGCATGTTATTTCTTTCTTGGGTGAGACTGCTAATATTGCTAGACCTGATACTAAGACACGTAGACCTGTTGTAGGCATGCCTGTTATTTCTGTTAAAATAGGAGATCATTGTTATCATGGTTTATGTGATATGGGTGCTAGTGCTAGTGCTATACCTTATGATATTTATAAAGAAATTATGTGCGACATTTCACCCGTTGAATTAGAAGACATTGATGTTACTATTAAGCTTGCTAAGACGGACACCATTAAACCTATTGGGATTTTTAGAGATGTTGATGTTTTGTGTGGGAAAGTTAAATACCCTGCTGATTTTCTTGTTCTTGGTTCCCCACAAGATGATTTTTGTCCCATTATTTTTGGTAGACCCTTCTTGAATACTGCTAGTGCTAAGATTAATTGTGAAAAGAATATTGTTACTATTGGCATAGATGGTATGTCTCATGAGTTTAATTTTTCTAAGTTTAGTAGACAACCTCGTGAAAGGGAACCACCTAGTAAGGATGAAATTATTGGTCTTGCTTCCATTGTTGTTCCTCCAACTGATCCGTTAGAACAATATTTGCTAGACCATGAAAATGATATGTTTATGAAGGAAAGGGAAGAAATAGATGAAGTGTTCCTTAAACAGGAACCTATGCTGAACATAACCTTCCCATTGAAATTCTTGGGGATCCCCCTCCACCCAAGGGTGATCCCGTGTTTGAACTCAAACCATTACCTGATAATCTTAAGTATGCTTATCTTGATGAAAAAGAAATATATCCTGTTATTATTAGTGCTAACCTTTCAGAGAAAGAAGAAGAAACATTATTGAAAACTTTGAAGAAGCACCGAGATGCTATTGGATATACTCTGGATGATCTTAAGGGCATTAGCCCCACATTATGTCAACACAAAATTTCAGTGGAGAAAGATGCCAAACCAGTTGGAGATCCTCAAAGACGATTAAACCCCAAGATGAAGGAAGTGGTAAGAAAGGAGATACTAAAGCTCCTTGAGGCAGGTATTATTTATCCCGTTGCTGATAGTGAATGGGTAAGCCCTGTCCATTGTGTCCCTAAAAAGGGAGGTAATACCGTTGTTCCTAATGATAAAGATGAATTGATCCCGCAAAGAATTATTACAGGTTATAGGATGGTAATTGATTTCCGTAAGTTAAATAAAGCTACTAAGAAAGATCATTACTCTTTACCTTTTATTGATCAAATGCTAGAAAGGCTATCCAAACACACACATTTTTGCTTTCTAGATGGTTATTCTAGTTTCTCTCAGATACCTGTATCAGCGAAGGATCAATCTAAAACTACTTTTACTTGCCCTTTTGGTACTTTTGCTTATGGACGTATGCCTTTTGGTTTATGTAATGCACCTGCTACCTTTTAAAGATGCATGATGGCTATATTCTCTGATTTTTGTGAAAAGATTTGTGAGGTATTCATGGATGACCTCTCAGTCTATGGATCCTCTTTTGATGATTGTTTGAGCAACCTTGATCGAGTTTTTCAGAGATGCGAAGACACTAGTCTCGTCCTGAATTGGGAAAAGTGTCACTTCATGGTTAATGAAGGCATTGTCTTGGGGCACAAGATCTCCGAGAGAGGTATTGAAGTTGATAAAGCCAAAGTTGATGCTATTGAAAAGATGCCATGTCCAGAGGGCATAAAAGGTATAAGAAGTTTTCTTGGTCATGCCAGTTTTTATAGGAGGTTCATTAAGGACTTCTCTAAAATCTCTAGGCCTCTGACTAATTTATTGCAAAAAGATATTCCTTTTGTCTTTGATGATGATTGTGTAGAAGCATTTGAAACACTTAAAAAAGCTTTGATCACTGCACCTATTGTTCAACCGCCTGATCGGAATTTACCTTTTGAAATTATGTGCGATGCTAGTGATTATGATGTAGGTGCTGTTTTAGGGCAAAGAGTCGATAAGAAATTGAATGTTATCCAGTATGCTAGTAAGAGTCTTGATACTACCCAAAGAAATTATGCTACTACTGAAAAAGAGTTCTTAGCAGTTGTGTTTGCATGTGATAAGTTTAGACCTTATATTGTTGATTCCAAAGTTACTATTCACACTGATCATGCTACTATTAAATATCTTATGGAAAAGAAAGATGCTAAGCCTAGACTCATTAGATGGGTTCTCTTGCTCCAAGAATTTGATTTGCATATTATTTATAGAAAGGGAGCTGAGAACCCCGTTGCAGATAACTTGTCTAGGTTAGAGAATGTTCTTGATGACCCAATGCCTATTAATCATAGCTTTCCTGATGAACAATTAGCGGTCGTCAATGCTTCTCGTACTGCTCCTTGGTATGCAGATTATGCTAATTACATTGTTGCTAAATATATACCGCCTAGTTTCACATACCAGCAAAAGAAAAAGTTCTTTTATGATTTAAGACATTACTTTTGGGATGATCCACATCTTTATAAAGAAGGAGTAGATGGTGTTATTAGACGTTGTGTGCCTGAGCATGAACAGGAACAGATTCTACATAAGTGTCACTCTGAATCTTATGGAGGACACCACACTGGAGATAGAACTGCACACAAGGTACTACAATCTGGTTTTTGTTGGCCTACTCTCTTCAAGGATGCTCGTAAGTTTGTCTTATCTTGTGATGAATGTCAAAGAATAGGTAACATTAGTAGACATCAACAAATGCCTATGAATTATTATCTTGTTATTGAACTGTTTGATGTTTGGGGCTTTGATTATATGAGGCCTTTTCCTGCCTCTAATGGTTATACACATATTTTAGTTGCTGTTGATTATGTTACTAAGTGGGTAGAAGCTATTCCAACTAGTAGTGCTGATCATAACACTTCTATTAAAATGCTTAAAGAAGTTATTTTTCTGAGGTTTGGAGTCCGTAGATATCTTATGACTGATGGTGGTTCACATTTTACTCATGGCGCTTTCCGAAAGATGCTTGCAAAGTAGGATGTCAATCATAGAATAGCATCTCCTAATCATCCGCAGTCTAGTGGTCAAGTAGAGTTGAGCAATAGAGAGCTCAAATAAATTTTGCAAAAGACTGTGAATAGATCTAGAAAGAATTGGTCCAAAAAACTTGATGATGCATTATGGGCCTATAGAACTGCATACAAAAATCCTATGGGTATGTCTCCTTATAAGATGGTTTATGGAAAAACATGTCATTTACCTCTTGAACTTGAACATAAGGCATATTGGGCTATCAAAGAGCTCAATTATGACTTCAAACTTGCCGGTGAGAAGAGGTTGTTTGATATTAGCTCACTTGATGAATGGAGAACCCAAGCCTATGAGAATGCCAAGCTTTTCAAACAGAAAGTCAAACGCTGGCATGATAAGAGGATACAAAAGCGTGAGTTTAACGTAGGAGATTATGTGTTATTATTCAACTCTCGTTTAAGATTCTTTGCAGGAAAACTTCTCTCAAAATGGGAAGGTCCCTACGTTATCGAGGAGGTCTATCGTTCTGGTGCTATAAAAATCAACAACTTTGAAGGCACAAATCCGAGGGTGGTAAACGATCAAAGAATTAAACACTATATTTCAGGTAATCCTATCAATGTTGAAACTGTTATTATTGAAACCATAACCCCTGAGGAATACATAAGGAACACTTTCCAGAACGTTCCAGACTCCGAAAAGGCATAGGTATGTGGTACGGTAAGTAAACCAACTCCAAAACAACTCTAATGGCAATTTTTATCAGTTTTGGATTATTTAATAATTTTAGGAAGAAAGAAGTAGTCCGAAAGGGACACGAGGCCCCCATGAGAGTGGAGGGTGCGCCCCCCCTGTAGGGCGCGCACCCCCTGTCTCGTGGGCACCTCGTGTGCCTCCCGGACTCCGTTTTCTTGTACATTACGTATTTTGGTCGGTAAAAGTTCATTATATATACTCCCGAAGGTTTTGACCACCGTATCACGCAATTATCCTCTGTTTTCGTTTCGAGCTGTTTTCGTTGCAGATTTAGAGCACCATGACTTCTCCCTCCTCCAACAACGAAGACAAGGATGCTTGGCTATTGAAGATAGAGCTGAAAAGAGAGGAACCAGAAGAGATCAACAAGGATGAAGGGATCAAGAAGGCCATGGAGGTTCAAGCTCGGGTGGTGAAAGAAGAAGACCTCCCTCAACCTTTACCTAACCTTTTCACTCCAACAGAGATTGAAGCTTTCAAGATGATTGAGTTAGCTCGCATACAGAACAAGTATCTCACACAGGAGAATATCCTGTTGAAAGACCACATCGCCGGACTCAAGGGCATTATCTGCAAGTTGGAGGAGCTTTTACGCTCGATGTGCGATTATCCACCGTCATCATCACCACCTCCATAACCTCCAAGGACATAATCACATGGGTATGGGCACTCCCCTTCGCAACTTGCCAAGCTTGGGGGAGGTGCCCCAGTATCATATCACCATCACACTCCTGTTTTTATCGCTTTATTTAGTTCGATCCTTTTAGTAGTATCTTGATCTAGTAGTTTGAAGTTTTGATATCAAGTAGTTTCGAGTTTTTCTTTGTGACCTCTTTATGTAATCGAGTCCGTGTGCTATCTATAATAAAGATTAGTATTGAGTCAAGGGCTTTGCTTTGTTGCTATGATCTTTAGAAAGTAGAAAGAATAAAAGAGTTCATATTAATCTTATGGATAGTGATAACTTCACACATAGAAAGTATGAGGCATAAAAATTGTTGAGAGTTGATGAACGTAGCCTTGGTCATCGTTGCAATTAATAGGAAGTGATAAGGACAGAGGGGTTAACATATAAATATATTATCTTGGACATCTTTTATGATTGTGAAGCACTCATTTAGTATGACATGCTAAAGGAGTTGATGTTGGACAAGGAAGACAATGTAATGATTTATGTTTTCCGACATCTCAGTTAAAGTATATTGTCATTGACCTTCCAAACATGCTGAGCTTGCCTTTCCCCCTCATGCTAGCCAAATTCCTTGCACCAAGTAGAGATACTACTGCTTCCAAATATCCTTAAACCCAGTTTTGCCATGAGAGTCCACCATACCTACCTATGGATTGAGTAAGATCCTTCAAGTAAGTGCTCATCGGTGCAAGCAATAAAAATTGCTCTCTAAATATGTATGACTTATTAGTGCAGAGAAAATAAGCTTTGTACGAACTTGTTGTGGAAGTAATAAAAGCGACAGATTGCATAATAAATGTCCACATACAAGGGGCAATATAAAGTGACGTTCTTTTGCATTAAGATTTTGTGCATCAACCCTAAACGCCCATGACAACCTCTGCTTCCCACTGCGAAGGGCCTATCTTTTACTTCATGTTTTTACTTTATGCTTGAGTCAAGGTGATCCTCACCTTTCCCTTTTTATTTTATCCTTTATCAAGCTCCTCGTGTTTGAAAGATCATGATATATATATCCAATTGGATGTAAGTTGGCATAGGCTATTATTGTTGACATCACCTAAAGGTGAATACGTTGGGAAGCAATTCAATAAGCCCCTATCTTTCTCAATGTCCGGCTGAAACTCTATAACCACATGTATTGCGTGAGTGTTAGTAATTATAGGAGACTACGAGATAGTTGAGTATGTGAGCTTGTTGAAAAGCTCTATTATTGACTGTTTCTGATGTTACGATAAATTGCAATTGCTTCAATGACTGAGACTATAGTTTGTTAGTTCCCAATGAAGTTTTTGAACCATACTTGACAATGTGAATTGCTTATTACTTGAGCATAGGAAATCATATGGCAAAATCTATATATGTTGCTGTTATTAGAATGATCATGATGCCCTCATGTCCGTATTTTATTTTTATCGACACCTCTATCTCTAAACATGTGGACATATTTTCCGATTTCGGCTTCCGCTTGAGGACAAGCGAGGTCTAAGCTTGGGGGAGTTGATAAATAAATTTTTCATCATGCTTTTTGATAACCCACAAGTATAGGGGATAGTTGTAGCCTCTTTCGATAAGTAAGAGTGTCGAACCCAACGAGGAGCTAAAGGTAGAACAAATACTCTCTCAAGTTCTATCGACCACCGATACAACTCTACGCATGCTTGACGTTCGCTTTACCTAGAACAAGTATGAAACTAGAAGTACTTTGTAGGTGTGATAGGATAGGTTTACAAGATAGTAAAGAACACGTAAATATAAACTAGGGGCTGTATAGATAAAGACGCAACTAAATTAGTAAAAGTCAAGAGCTTGTTGTCACGAGAAAGTTATTTGTCCCTAGGCAATCGATAACTAAACCGGTAATCATTATTGCAATTTCATTTGAGGGAGAGGCATAAGCTAACATACATTCTCTACTTGGATCATATGCACTTATGATTGGAACTCTAGCAAGCATCCGCAACTACTAAAGATTCATTAAGGTAAAACCCAACCATAGCATTAAAGCATCAAGTCCCCTTTATCCCATACGCAACAATCCCTCTTACTCGGGTTTGTGTTTCAGTCACTCACCAACCCACTATAAGCGAATCGTGAACGTATGGCAACACCCTATAGAGGGAATCCCTCACGCTTGCGCGACACGGAGGGCACCATAGGACAGCTCCAATAATAAAACATACAACTCAAACCAATCACGATCATCAAATAGCCATTAGGACAAAACAGATCTACTCAAACATCATAGGATAGCCATACATCATTGGGAAATAATATATAGCGTTGTGCACCATGCTTAAGTAGAGATTACAGCGGGTAAGAGAGAGGTTACACCGCCGCATAGAGATGGGGGAAGGTGATGGAGATGTTGGTGAAGATGACGGCGGTGTTGGTGAAGATCGCGGTGATGATGATGGCCCCGGGCGGCGTTCCGGCGCCACCGGAAGCAAGGGGGAGAGAGCCCCCCTTCTTCTTCTTCTTCGTTGGCCTTCTCCCTAGATGGGACAAGGGTTTCCCCTCTGGTCCTTGGCTCCCATGGCTTGGGAGGGGCGAGCGCCCCTCCAAGATTGGATCTATCTCTCTGTTTCTGCGTTATCTGATTCTAGCCCTAGATGGGACAAGGGTTTCACCGTTTCCTTTATATGTGGAGATCCGTAACTCCGATTGGGGTGAATCTTTCGCCTAGATCTTTCTCATAAAATTATCTTTCTTGCACCAGAAGAAGAGCATCAACCTCCTTACAGGTGGACCATGAGGGTCTGGGGCGCGCCTGGGGGGTAGGGCGCGCCCCCTACCTCGTGACCACCCTGGACACCTTTTCGCATTGATTTTACTTCCAGAAAATCATAAATATTCCAAAAAAATCTCCTTCCATTTTTATCCCGTTTGGACTCCGTTTGTTATTGGGTTTCTGCGAAACAAAAAACATGCGACAGACAGGAACTGGCACTGGGCACTGGATCAATATGTTAGTCCCAAAAATAATATAAAAAGTTGCCAAAAAGTATATGAAAGTGAATAATATTGGCATGGAACAATCAAAAATTATAGATACGACGGAGACGTATCAGCATCCCCAAGCTTAGTTCCTGCTCGTCCTCGAGTAGGTAAATGATAAAAAAGAATAATTTTTGATGTGGAATCCTACCTAGCATAATCTTGATCATATGTCTAATCATGGCATGAATATTAAGACACGAGTGATTCAAAGCAATATTATATCATTTGACATAAAAACAATAATACTTCAAGCGTACCAATAAAGCAATCATGTCTTTTCAAAACAACAAGGCCAAAGCAAGCTTATCCCTACAAAATCATATAGTTTGGCCATGCTTCATTTTCGTCACACAAAATGCCCCCATCATGCACAACCCCGATGACAAGCCGAGCAATTGGTTCATACTTTTGAACGCGCTTCAGCTTTTTCAACCCTCACGCAATACATGAGCGCAAGCCATGGATATAGCACTATAGGTGGAATAGAATATAATGATGGAGGTTATGTGGAGAAGACAAAAAAAAGGAGAAGGTCTCACATCGACGCGGCTAATCAACGGGCTATGGAGATGCCCGTCAATTGATGTCAATGCGAGGAGTAGGGATTGCCATGCAACGGATGCACTAAGAGCTATAAGTGTATGAAAGCTCAACAAAAGAAACTAAGTGGGTGTGCATCCAACTTGCTTGCTCATGAAGACCTAGGGCATTTGAGGAAGCCCATCATTGGAGTATACAAGCCAAGTTCTATAATGAAAATTCCCACTAGTATATGAAAGTGACAACATAGGAGACAATCTATATGAAGAACATGGTGCTACTTGGAAGCACAAGATATGAGACTCACTACATGAACAACATGGTGCTACTTTGAAGCACAAGTGTGGAAAAAGAGATAGTAACATTGCCCCTTTTCTTTTTCTTTTTTTTGGTGGGCTTATTTGGCCCCCTTTTTTATTTAGGCTTCTTTGGCCTTTCCTTTTTTTTATGGGGCAATGTTCTATAATGATGATCATCACACTTCTATTTACTTACAACTCAATATTACAACTCGATACTGGAACAAAGATATGACTCTATATGAATGCTTCCGGCGGTGTACCGGGATGTGCAATGATCTAGCATAGCAATGACATCAAAAAAACGGACAAGCCATGAAAACATCATGCTAGCTATCTTACGATCATGCAAAGCAATATGACAATGAATGCTCAAGTCATGAATATGATGATGATGGAAGTTGCATGGCAATATATCTCGGAATGGCTATAGAAATGCCATAATAGGTAGGTATGGTGGTTGTTTTGAGGAAGATATAATGAGGCTTATGTGTGATAGAGCGTATCTTATCACGGGGTTTGGATGCACCGGCGAAGTTTGCACCAACTCTCGAGGTGAGAAAGGGCAATGCACGGTAGCGAAGAGGCTAGCAATGATGGAAGGGTGAGAGTGCGTATAATCCGTGGACTCACATTAGTCATAAAGAACTCATATACTTATTGCAAAAGTTTATTAGCCCTCGAAGCAAAGTACTACTACGCATGCCCCTAGGGGATAGATTGGTAGGAAAAGACCATCGCTCGTCCCCAACCTCCACTCATAAGGAAGACAATCAAAGAAACACCCCATGCTTCAAATTTGTCACACAACGGTTACCATACGTGCATGCTACCGGACTTGCAAACCTCAACACAAGTGTCTCTACAATCCACAACCACCCACTAGCATAACTCTAATATCACCATCTTTATATCGCAAAACTATTGCAAGGAATCAAACATATCATATTCAGCGATCTACAAGTTTATGTAGGATTTTATGACTAACCATGTGAATGACCAATTCCTGTCATCTCTATAAATAGATATAAGTGAAGCAAGAGAGTTTAATTCTTTCTACAAAAGATATGCCCACGCTCTAACAAATATAAGTGAAGCAAAAAAGCATCCCACAAATGGCGGTTGTCTTTGTAAAGAGAAACAGGCAATCCAACTTCAAATGATATAAGTGAAGCACATGAAGCATTCTATAAAGCCACACTCAAAAGATTTAAGTGAAGTGCAATGAGCATTCTATAAATCAACCAAGGACCATATCATACCAGCATGGTGCAGAAAAGAAAAAGAAAAACCTAATTGCAAAAGACGCTCCAAGACTTGCACATAATGCATGAACGAAACGAATCCGAAACATACCGATACTTGTTGAAGAAAGAGGGGATGCCTCCCCAGCATCCCCAAGCTTAGACGCTTGAGTCTCCTTGAATATTTACTTGGGGTGCCTCGGGCATCCCCAAGCTTGATCTCTTGCCTCTCTTCCTTCTTCTCACATCGAAACATCCTCGATTAGACACTACATCCATACAAAACTTCAACAGAAAACTCGGTAAGATCCGTTAGTATAATAAAGCAAATCACTACTATAGGTACTGTAGTAAACCAATTCATATCTTGTTTTTGCATTGTGTCTACTGTAATATAACTTTTCCATGGCTTAATCCACTGATATAAATTGATAGATTCATCAAAACAAGAAAACTATGCATCAAAAACAGAATCTGTCAAAAACAGAACAGTCTGTAGCAATATGAACATCCACCATACTTCTGGTACCCTAAAAATTCTACCAAAATTAGTATAAATAAACAAGTTGTATAGAAAGAGTGTGCAAAAGGAATCAGAACCAATTGACGTTCCAGTTAAAAATGTAAAATGACGCACTACAGCCGAAGTTTCTGTCCTGCACCGTACAAACCAACAAGCATTGAAAACATCCTAAAGGCAAACCTTGGCATATTATTTTTATAATACAATGGAATTGTACAAGGGGATAATTATTTTTGATGAAATGTTTCTGTAATCAAGATTCACAAAGTTTCCGTGAGCATGAACAAAGTTCAAGGAGCTCTCCCACTTCAACAATGCTTGTCTCTCTCACTTTCACTTTCCTTTTTGAAAAGTTTTCGGTTCCCCTCTTTATTTTTGTTGTTTTTAAACTATATGAAAGCACTCAACAGAAATAAATGACTCTCTAAAACTTCCGGGTTGTCTCCCTGGCAGCGCTTTCTTTAAAGCCATTAAGCTAGGCATATAGTGCTCAAGTAATGGATCCACCCGGATCCCAAGGTATATCAAAGCCAATTTTAATTAACAATGATTTGTCATTTAGTAGTGAGCACAAAGTAACATATATCATGCAACAACGAAGTCTAACTCTCTTCCTATGCATCGGCATGTCATAAGAGAACAATTCATGCACACATAGTAAAGGCCAATGTATAGTATAAACAGTTTCTTGCAATTTTATCGTGTCGGAAGCATAGAGAGGTGGAGACATAGTTCCTCTCTCATAATAATTGCAAGTAGGAGCAGCAAGCACATGCATATTATATTCATCAAAATCATCATGTGTAGTAGTAGAAGGCAACCCATCAATATAATCCTTAATAAGCACAAACTTCTCCGATATAGTGTAGTCGGGAGAATTCAAAAAGATAATAGGACTATCATGCGTGGGTGCAATAGCAACAACTTCATGTTTAACATAAGGAACTATAGCAAGTTCATCTCCATAAGCATAATTCATATTGGCATCTTGGCCATAAGCATAGCAAGCATCATCAAAAAGGGATATTTCAAGAGAATCAACGGGATCATAACAATCATCATAGCAATCATCATGGCAATCATCATAGCAACCATCCTTCGGTAAGCACGAAGGGGAATTAAATAATGTATGAGTTGGAGGGTTACTCTCATTACAAGGTGGGCACAGGTAGCTAATCCGCTCCTCCTCCTTTTGTTCTTCGCTCTCCTCATCATCTTTTTCATCCAATGAGCTCACAGTTTCATCAATTTCTTCTTCCATAGCTTCCTGCAAAATATTAGTCTCTTCTTGAACAGCGGAGACTTTCTTAATAAATGCATTAATGTAGTAATTGTATCCATAATTTGCATAGCAATATCTAAGTATAGCAAGATTTTCAGGCCTATAAACATCATCATCTAAAGCTTCATACTTTTCAAACAAAGATTCAATTTCATAAGCAGCCTTAAAAGCAACAAATTCTTCTATTTGTTCCACATCATAGTAATCATATATACCATTAGCATAAGAAGCTAAGGTTTCATTAACATTAAATTTGCATGAAAAGGGAAGGTGTGTAGCCTCTATCCTAGAGCAACAAGTATAATCATATTCCAAGCATAGTTGTCTAGCATACCACTTCAACATATTAATTTGATCCCATAATAGTTTCCCTTTTTGTGTCGAGCGATAATCTCTAAAGTATTCACGTTGATCCAACGTTACTCCCATTATAAAGTTGAATGGGGTTTTCTCAGGATTATCAAAGTAGTACAAAATATTTTTCTCATGATGGAAATCGAGGGTTTTAGGAGTTACCCCATCCTCATGAGTAGAAAGTACACCTAATTTTTTTTGGTATTTTGTGTTCCATATCCATAACTAAAGATAGAGGACAACTAAGAACAGCAAATAAACATTACTTAGTGATAAAGCAAACAAGCACACACAAGAATAGTCACCCCACACTATTGCTCCCCGGCAACGGCGCCAGAAAAAGGTCTTGATAACCCACAAGTGTAGGGGATAGTTGTAGCCTCTTTCGATAAGTAAGAGTGTCGAACCCAACGAGGAGCTAAAGGTAGAACAAATACTCTCTCAAGTTCTATCGACCACCGATACAACTCTACGCACGCTTGACGTTCGCTTTACCTAGAACAAGTATGAAACTAGAAGTACTTTGTAGGTGTGATAGGATAGGTTTACAAGATAGTAAAGAACACGTAAATATAAACTAGGGGCTGTTTAGATAAAGACACAACTAAATTAGTAAAAGTAAAGAGCTTGTTGTCATGAGAAAGTTATTTGTCCCTAGGCAATCGATAACTAAACCGGTAATCATTATTGCAATTTTATTTGAGGGAGAGGCATAAGCTAACATACTTTCTCTACTTGGATCATATGCACTTATGATTGGAACTCTAGCAAGCATCCGCAACTACTAAAGATTCATTAAGGTAAAACCCAACCATAGCATTAAAGCATCAAGTCCCCTTTATCCCATACGCAACAATCCCTCTTACTCTGGTTTGTGTTTTAGTCACTCACCGACCCACTATAAGCGAATCATGAACGTATGGCAACACACTACAGCGGGAATCCCTCACGCTTGCGCGACATGGAGGGCGCCATAGGACAGCACCAATAATAAAACATACAACTCAAACCAATCACGATCATCAAATAGCCATTAGGACAAAACAGATCTACTCAAACATCATAGGATAGCCATACATGATTGGGAAATAATATATAGCGTTGAGCACCATGTTTAAGTAGAGATTACAGCGGGTAAGAGAGATGTTACACTGCTGCATAGAGATGGGGGAAGGTGATGGAGATGTTGGTGAAGATGACGGCGGTGTTGGTGAAGATCGCGGTGATGATGATGGCCCCCGGCGGCGTTCCGGCCCCACCGGAAGCAAGGGGGAGAGAGCCCCCCTTCTTCTTCTTCTTCCTTGGCCTTCTCCCTAGATGGGAGAAGGTTTCCCCTCTGGTCCTTGGCTCCCATGGCGTGGGTGGGGCGAGAGCCCCTCCGAGATTGGATCTATCTCTTTGTTTCTGCGTTCTCTGATTCTACCCCTTCACCGTTTCCTTTATATCCGGAGATCCGTAACTCCGATTGGGGTGAATCTTTCGCCTAGATCTTTCTCATAAAATTATCTTTCTTGCGCCAGAAGAAGAGCATCAACCTCCTTACAGGTGGACCACGAGGGTCAGGGGCACGCCTGGGGGGTAGGGCACGCCCCCCTACCTCGTGACCACCCTGGACACCGTTTCGCGTTGATTTTACTTCCAGAAAATCATAAATATTCCAAAAAAATCTCCGTCCGTCTTTATCACGTTTGGACTCCGTTTGATATTGGGTTTCTGCGAAACAAAAAACATGCAACAGACAGGAACTGGCACTGGGCACTGGATCAATATGTTAGTCCAAAAATAATATAAAAAGTTGCCAAAAAGTATATGAAGGTGAATAATATTGGCATGGAACAATAAAAAATTATAGATACGACAGAGACGTATCACTTTTATATCAATATTTATTGCATTATGGGCTGTTATTACACATTATATCTCAATACTTATGGCTATTCTCTCTTATTTTACAAGGTTTACCATGAAGAGGGGGAATGCCGGCAGCTGGAATTCTGGCTGGAAAAGGAGCAAACGTTGGAAACCTATTCTGCACAGCTCCAAAAGTACTGAGACTCCACGAAACAACTTTTTGGATTTATTAAGAATTGATGAGCGAAAGAAATAGGCCAGGGGGCCCACACCCTGTCCAGGAGACAGGGGGGCGTGCCCCCCCTATAGGGCGCGCCCTCCTATCTCTTGGGCCCCCTGGTGGGCCTCCGGCGTCCATATTCTGCTATATCATCACTTTTACCCTGGAAAAAAATTGTGGGCAAGCTTACGGGATGAAACTCCGCCGCCACGAGGCGGAACCTTGGCGGAATCAATCTAGGGCTCTGGCAGAGCTATTCTTCCTGGGACACTTCCCTCCGGGAGGGGGAAATCATCACCAACGTCATCACCAACGATCCTCTCATCGGGAGGGGGTCAATCTCCATCAACATCTTCATCAGCACCATCTCCTCTCAAAACCCTAGTTCATCTCTTGTATCCAATCTTGTATCAAAACCACAAATTGGTACCTATGGGTTGCTAGTAGTGTTGATTACTCCTTGTAGTTGATGCTAATTGGTTTACTTGGTGGAAGATCATATGTTCAGATCCTTTATGCATATTATTACTCCTCTGATTATGAACATGAATATTCTTTGTGAGTAGTTACGTTTGTTCCTGAGGACATGGGTGAAGTCTTGCTATTAGTAGTCATGTGAATTTGGTATTCGTTCGTATTTTGATGAGATGTATATTGTCTTTTCCTCTAGTGGTCTTATGTGAACGTCGACTACATGACACTTCACCATTATTTAGGCCTATAGGAAGGCATGTGGAAGTAATAAGTAGATGATGGGTTGCTAGAGTGACAGAAGCTTAAACCCTAGTTTATGCGTTGCTTCGTTAGGGGCTGATATGGATCCATACGCTTAATGTTGTGGTTAGGTTTACCTTAATACTCCTTTTTGTAGTTGCGGATGCTTGCAATAGGGGTTAATCATAAGTGGGATGCTTGTCCAAGTTAGGGCAGTACCCAAGTACCGGTCCACCCACATATCAAATTATCAAAGTACCGAACGCGAATCTTATGAACGTGATGAAAACAAGCTTGACGATAATTCCCAATGTGTCCTCGGGAGCTCCTTCTTCATTATTAGAATTTGTCCAGGCTTATCCTTTGCTACATAAAGGATTGGGCCACCTTGCTGCACTTTATTTACTTTATCTACTTGTTACTCGTTACTATTTATCTTATCACAAAACTATCTATTACCTACAATTTCAGTGCTTGCAGAGAAAACCTTACTGAAAACCACTTATCATTTCCTTCTACTCCTCATTGGGTTCGACACTCTTACTTATCGAAAGGACTACGATAGATCCCCTACACTTGTGGGTCATCAGCAGGTTCGATTTGCTCCTGTTAGCAGCAGTTGCGAAGGATTGCTCGATCGATCGGGTTCAATAACGCGTAGCTTACAGTGCAATCGCTCGGATTCAGTTAGAGCTCAACGCCTCGCACCCACACGCGTATGTGTACAAGAGAAACGCGCATCGCTCGGCCCCCGACCACCCACCGTAACCGCGAATGCCCCGATATTTTCCTCGCCCTCGCTTCTACCATGGTTTTTTCTGTCATGCACGACCCAAAGAATGTCATGCAGCTGGGTCTCCGGCCCGCCCACGACAAAAAGCCCATTTTCTATCATGATTTTTTGTCATAGAAGTAGGAGCACACCAAATCTATGATGATACCGGGTTTTGTCACAATTATTGTCATAGAAGTGTCATAAGTATGATAGGAAAAAATTTGTTCAGCCCAAAATGTCACGGATGTGTCTTTTTTTTGTAGTGTATTGAAGACAAATCAACATTGCGAAGACATAGATTTTGAAGACAAAACAATGGTGAAGACAATCCAAATGTGAAGATAATGCAATCATGACGCGAAATGAAAATCTTCAAGAAAGTATGGTGGTGGCGTTACCCACCATATAGGAAGTATTATTCCCAGACACGGTGCACAATTATCGTGGCACTCCAAAGTCAAATTCCACATTAATGTATTCACACTCAGAGGGTAAGTCTTAATTGATTGAAGAAATACGTTACCTTGTGTGTTGCACATCTAAGTCATCAACATGCATAAGTGTTAGGATGTGTGTCCATTCACTTGACATTTGAGGATTCTAAGATATTTAGCTCACCCCGCAGCTTGCAAAACCTTTTCTCATCCAATGGCTTTGTGAAGATATCTGCCAATTGCTCTTAAGTGCTGACGTGAATGATATCAATGTCTTCCTTGATGACATGATCTCTGAGAAAGTGATGAAGAATCTCAATGTGATTTCTCTTCGAGTGCTGAATTGGATTCTTGGCAATCTTGATGGCGCTTTCATTGTCACAGAAGAGTGGCACATTCTTCATGTTGATGTCATAGTCCTTGAGAGTTTTCTTCATTCAGAGAAGCTGAGCATAGCAGGATCCAGCAACAATGTATTCAGATTCAGCAGTGGAGAGGGATACACAGTTCTCCTTCTTTGAAGACCAACAGACAAGAGATTGTCCAAGAATACATGTGCCTGATGTAGACTTGCGATCAACCTTGTCACCAGCATAATCAGCATCAGAGTATCCACCTAGATCAAACGATGAGCCCTTTGGATACCACAATCCTAGTGTTGGGCTGTGAGCCAAATATCGAAGAATTCGCTTCACAGCAAGGTGATGTGATTCCTTTGGTGCCGCTTGGAATCGGGCACACATGCAAATGCTAAGCATAATATCAGGCCTAGATGCACATAAGTATAGCAAAGAACCAATCATGGAGTGGTATACCTTTTGAACAAACTCTTTACCATTGTCGTCAGGGCCAAGATGACTTTTGGTTGGCATTGGCGTCGTGTACCCTTTGCAGTCTTACATTCCAAACTTTTTCAGGCAATCTCTGAGGTATTTTTCTTGCGATATGAAGATGCCATTGCACTATTGATGGATTTGAAGACCAAGGAAGAACTTTAGCTCTCCCATCATGGACATCTGATATTGCTCTTGGATCATGTATCCAAACTCATCACTGTATCTCTTATCAGTGCAGTCGAAGATGATGTCATCCACATATATTTGAAAACAAATAGTTCACCATCATATGTCTTCGCGAAGGGAGTGGGATCGAGAGAACCATGTTTGAAGCCTTTGCTTTCAGGAATTCTCAAGCGCGAGGTGCTTGTTTGAGGCCATACAGTGCCTTGTTGAGCTTGTACACCATATCATGATGCTTAGGATCTTCCAAACCAAGCGGTTGAGCAACATACACTTCTTCGATTTTGCCATTGAGAATGGCACTCTTCACATCCATTTGGTATAGTAGAATGTTGTGATGGTTAGCATAGGCCAGCAGTATGTGAATGACTTCAAGCCTAGCCACAGGAGCAAAGGTTTCATCGAAGTTGATTCCTTCCACTTGTGTGTAACCTTGAGCGACGAGGCGAGCCTTGTTTCTAAAAACTTGTCCAAGTTCATCTTGCTTGTTGCAAGAGATCCATTTCGTGCCAATGATGTTGTGCTTGCAAGGATCAAGACGTTTGACCAGCTCCTAGACATTCTTTAGCTCAAACTATTGAAGCTCTTATTGCATATGCCGGTGTTCTGGATAAGGGGGTACCCAAACTTGCCTGCCTGCGGCCCACAGCATGGCTCCATCGACGGCCTGGTACGGCCCAGCTTCAACATTAACAACTCAAGACCCTCGCGAGGCGGATGACGCCAAGACGTCCAAGGGGATCGGCCTCCTTATGCTGGCTCCTGAGGACCGGAGATTTCTATGCAAGGTGCACCTCACGAGGTTTAGATGACGTGAGCTGTGACGACCAAGGCCAAGCGAGCACCAGGCGAGCGCTACCATGCGTAGCGTACCGGTTTCCCCTTCGGTGCAAGGGAGGCAAGCCGCAGACGCGGAGTCCCAAGGAATCAGCCAAAGGTTTCCATTTCGGTGCAACAAGACCAAGACCGCCAGGATGGAGGTTATCGCTGAGCCCACCGCAGCGCCACTACCAGAGGCCTTTACAGATGAAGAACACTTTAGTCAGGATAGGATGTACTTGTTGTCTCCCTTCAAATCTGGCCCTTGTGGAATCCCTTCCTGCCAACAGTTGGGAAGAGGAGCAAGGCCACTATAAATAGGACCTAGCCACCACCATATAGGGGTATCGAATCCATTTCCTCCCTCACCTCCTGAGGTTGTTCAACCACTATACTAGTTCATCCTTAGCACCTCGAGGCAATCCACCACAAGGCTGGAGTAGGGCATTACACCGCAAGGTGGCCCGAACCAGCATAAACTGCTGTGTCTCGCTTTCCCTTTGACTTCGTCGCGCTAGGCCGTGAGGATTGCAAGTTGGCGGGATGGTTAGGTTGAGATCTCCGCACGCACCCCAGAGTTCAAACTATCAAGGGTTTGCGGAACCCGAAATCCGACATTTGGCGCACCAGGTAGGGATCTGTCGAAGCCTGTCTTGTGTTGACCGGTCCGCCGCTACTCCACCGATGCCATGACCGACGCCCCAAAATCCCACATTGAGCACTGGGTTGTTCGGACTGCTCCGACAGCGTCTGCCGACGAAGAAGATCTCCACTCCATGCTGCTCATGGCTCGCGCTCCACTTGGTGCCGTCGGCCGTGGGCTGCCGCCCCCCCTCTCATGCCGTGTCGCAACAGCACAACACACTCGCCGGGAGCAGGTGAACATGTGAGTCGCGGTCATCATGGCTCGAGAGCTGCTAAGGTGCAGGTTGGCGGAAAGCGACCGCGACGCCCTGCTGGAACGGGTCACCGAGTTGCTGGACGCTGCATGCAGGGGCGCGGCACCATTCTACACCCTGCCCACATCGCAAGACATGGCGGGGGCGCATGCTCACCCTCGCCACACCCACTCCCCCCTCCCAAGGCCCCTGAAGAGCCTCTCGACGTCGGCCTACCTCACGGTGCAGCCCGCACTACTTCGACTGTGCCACCCCGGGGCAGGGCGACCCCGAGCGACCTCCCCTGGGGCCGCACCGGGGCACTAGCCCTCAGCCATCAGGACCTGGTGCCGGCCGCGAGAGGTAGAAGCACGAGGCAACCGGTAGCAACTCAGGCGCGGCTAGCCCGGAAGCCTACATGCTCATCGCAATGGACCTGAGGTATGCGTCGGGAGAAGGCCCCAGCCGACCCCCCATGCCAGGCTTGGCGCTAGAGGTACATGAAGTCGAGGCTCTTTGCGAGCCGCTTGAGGGCTCCACCAACGCCTTCGACGGCAACAACTCCTGGGTACAGCTAACACCTGAGGAGCACGCTTGCACTAACAATGGATCGCAGTTGAACCAGGCCGCAACCATCACCAGGGCCCCCAGGGTGGCGGCCTAGCCACAGGAGGACGAAGGGCCTCGGGAGCGGTGTGGGGGGAGCCCAGAGCTAGGGCCTCCCCCGCGCTGCGGGGAACAAGGCGCCGCTCGAAGGTAGGTCCCCCGCCAGGGAAGGCGTCGGTGAGCCTTTCCCACCGGCGGAGGGCCTATGGTCGCCGAGGGCGCCGCCAGCGTCCTCCTGGTTCCCAAACGCCCCAACGGTGGTTGGGGGCGGCGTAGGGTGGGGTCCTCGTCGGGCGACATGAAGCAAGGCTCCAGCCTATGAAGGTCTCCGCTCGTGATACTCTCATGTAATAATGAGTGGGGCTGTACATGCCCCAGAGTCTCCTGAGCGCCGCCCTGGGGCCTCACGGGGGCTTCCACCCACGTCCTAGTGGAAGCACCATGCTCCGTGCTGGCCGTCGACACTGTCCCCCAATGACTATGCCCACACCCAGTGGAATCACTTAGCTCCACGCTGTGAGAAGACCAGAAGACTAGCTAGGCATCGAACGCGGCTGTTTGCTTTCGCCCCTCTTTTCTGTACCCAATTCACTGGCTTTTTGGAATGAACTTGACTCTTGTGCGTTTACCAAAAGAAAAACAGGGGAAATTTTCTTGTCTTGCGTCGTTCTCCCACTTTCCGATTTCGTGTTTTTGAGCGAGGCTCGTGCCTACTTCCCCTCCGCCGAGCGCCTCACGAGCAGGGGCTGGGTGTAGTGCGCGTGCGTCAAGCATGACCGGGCCAGCCTCGAGCATGCAAAGGCTCCCCCGGGGGCCAGGGATGCGGCCACCACACGTGCACCTTGCCGTGGTCCGGTAGTTACTCCCTCACGAAGCACTCTAGGAAAGGTCAGTAGGCCCCCCGGGAGGCTCAGATCCTCACGAGCCGACAGCAGGCCCGCCTCGAGAGGTCAAGCGCTGCTGCGACATCAGGGCTCCCTCGAGGCCCACAAAACCAAAGATAAGTCATAACAACTACCCTGCTTGGGACTGCAGACCTACTAGATCGCGCCACAGGCGCTACTTCAAAAGCATTTCATAATCACATACATTGCAAGGGCCCCCCCTTTCAAAAAGCTCTCACGAGGATGCATTCAAGTTTTGTCATACAGGTTAAAGCAAAACAAACGCGCGCCTAGCTGGATGCGCCTTCTCCATCACCTTCATCCGCATTGCTCGCATCATCGTGATCATCCTCCTCATCATCGCTGCCTACACCATCTTCTCCGGCCGCAATCACAAATGTGTCGTCCTGCAGAGCAAATTCTTCCACCAGGGCGTCCACATGGTCATCCACCCGCCTAGCCAACTTGTCTTGTACAACTGTGGGCATGGGGGCTGGCACGGCGTTGAAGTCATAGTGGGAATCATGGTTGAGAAGGTGGCTGAAGACACGTGAGAATGCGCGCCCAAGAAGACCCCGGCTCCTGTCCGCAACAAGCTCACGGGCCCTTACGGCCCGATCCTCCTGGCGGGTCATGATGTTGGTGAAGAAGCTGAGGTGGCTGGCGTAATTGTTCCCGTGCGGGTGAGGACCGCTTTCGTCGCAGATGGTACCCAGGGCATGGTTAGCCCTGGCCCTGAGATCTTGGAGCATCGAGGCGTGCTCGTGCTGCAGCGTTAGGCGGCGATTTGCTTCGTTCGTAGTCTTGTCTGCAAGGGATGCAGTATCCTTGCCTGTTGCTGAAGAGAAGACAGCTCGGCGCGGGCAGAGGCCAAGGCCGACTCATTAGAGACCTGAGCTCCTTAGCAGCCCTCTCACACTGTTCAGCAGATTCGAGCTTCACCTTCAGGGCGGTGGTCCTGCCCTCGAGCTCGACTTTGAGCAGCCCTAGCTCCAGGCGGTGCTCATCAGCTAGATCTGCACGTGCCTTCTCCACCCTCTGCTCAACCTTCAGCAGAACCGGGGCCTCTCGGGTGGCAACGATATCCTCAGCCATAGCTGCCTGGCGCTCCCTCACCTCTAGCCATTCTGACACTAGACTATGCTCCCTGGCCTCCAGTGCCAGGTCTTCCTGGCATCTCAGAAGCTCCGCCTCGTCGAGGGGCGCTCCAACCGACAGCATGGTCAGGGAGGCCCGCCGCGCCTCGATCTCCTTCCCGAGGGTGGTGTTTGAAGTCAGGAGCTCCCGCTCTCGCTCTTCGGCTTCCTCACAATGACAGTCGACGGCATCGGCCTCCTCCAGGGCGCGGGCGCAGGCCTCACGAGAAGTTGCAATGGAAGCTGCAGCACGTGCGTCGGCCAGATCACGCTGAAGCTGCTCAAGGTTGATGGCGACTTTCAGCTGGTGTCATTCGCATGCCAACCGGTGGTCCTCTGCCTTTAGGCGGGTGTTGATGTCGGTAAGCTCTCCACCAAGCTGCATAATCACGTGAATTGCCTCGCCAAAGAGCTCGAAGCGGATAGAACTATGCCCGCGCATGAACTCCAGCGCGCGGCCAAGCCCGTCTTCTTCCTTGGGAGCTGCAGGAGGGGCGTGGGACGTCTCGCCTGCCTCCGGCTTGGGGCTGGCCGGTGAAGCTTCACAGCCCGAAGACGAAGACGGCCCAAGGGGCACCCCGTCACCAGCAGTGATATAGTCAAAAAAATCACCAACAGTGATCAGTGGGGGAGCCGTCGACGCGCCCCCCGCCCCCCAGGCCAGGTTGCGGAAGAAGGAGGCAGGAGGCTCAAGTCCGAGGCCCCCTAGCGGCGCCCCAGCTACCAGTGTAGGCCCCGTGCCTTGCGCGGGAGTTGGGTGCAGGGGGCTATGCGTCTGGATCGAGCCAAGATCCCCTGAAGCACGCCTCTCTTGAGGCTTCACCACCACAGGGACCCTGCGAGGCCTTGGTCCGGAAAAAGCATGGCACACAGGAAGTCACTGGAATGAGGTACTTACTTGTCCACAGCTATATACTTCCTCTACTTCACCGGCCGGTGGGCGTCACCATGGCAGCCCGGAGACCCCTTCCTCTTGCGGAGCACTTCAACATTCAGGAGAAGCCAGCCGGGCTTCGAGGGACGGTCCCCAGGAGGGGGAGCGCTAGAGCGGTGCTCCTTGTGGGATAGCCTCAGGAGCGCCAAGGGGCATCCCCCCTTCGGCAACCACCTCGGAGCCATTTCCTCGAGCCTCAGAGGTGGCTGCCTTCGGAGCACCGAGTCGCACCGACCCCGTGGTGGCCCCTTCCTTGGCTTCAGGAGCCTCGGCCTCCGGAGCATCTGATGGCGCAGGACTCCGGAGGTCACCTTGACAGCAGCTGGTGGCATGTGTCCCCTGCTTCCACACTTGGGGCACGCACCGCAGGATCAAGAAGCAAGGGAGGCCCGAGGATAGGATTCTCGCAAGGCCCCTCAAGGCCCATAGGGCGTAACCCCCACTCGACGAAGAGGAGCATCTGCTCCACGAAGACCACCTTGTTCGAGGATTGGTAAAGGAGACAGCCCTTTCCTGGAAGCTCAGCGGGTCTGGAGTCGCCCGTCAGAAGCTCGAGCACCTCGCTCAGCGTCTTGGAAGGCAGCACAGGCGTTTGGAGCCTCATGGAGTCCTCGGCACCGATGAAGGCCCACATCGGGCGGGAATGGCGCTGGAGCGGGGCCATGCGCCACCGGATGAATTCCTGCACAACCATTGGCGCTGTCACCCCAAGCTTCTGCAGCCCGGCCAGCTACTTCCAGAAGCGCGCAAGCCAACAATCGACAAGCTTCACATGCCTGCAGCCAGAGCTGGGCACCGTGGGCGTGCGAGGGGTTAGTAGCAGGGTCTGTGCGTGCCAACATCTATGAAGAACCACTTCTTCCGGAACCCCTTTGCATCTAGCGATAGCTCGAAGTCGATCCCCGAGCCAGCTATCGCCGCAACAGCTTCGAAGGACACACACCCCGAGCGTTGGTGGGCGCCGACCAAACGGAGCAAGAAGAAATGGCGAAACAATATCATGGAAGGAGCAATGCCGACCATGGCCTCGCAGAGGAAAGTGAAGGCAGCAAGGAGGAGGATGGAGCAGGGTCTAGGTGTACTAGGTGGATTTGGTAGTACGAGATTATGGCATTAAAGAAAGGGGAGAAAGGAGGAATCAGGCCTGCGAGAAGGCGTGAAGGTTGATAGGAATATCGGTGGCGCTCATATCATCCGCGAGCCAAGATGCAGGCCAGGCTATCGTCACCTTTCACTCATTGGAGTCGGCAGCAAGAGTTGGGCGGACCTTCCCCAGCCCCTCTTCGTTGATCACCGTCGACCGCTCGAGCGCAGGCTCCAAGGTCGACGGGGGCTCGGCCGAAGCATGCGACTGCCCTCTTTTCTTCCTCTGCTATGGGGCCATGGCGGGAGCTAGGAAGGTGGAACAGCGTCGGCACCAGATCTGTGCGAAGGATTGCAGCTTTTGGGAGAGAATGGGATCTGGAACAAGAGGAAAGGAAGGCAATGAGACACAGCGGCAGGTGCCAGGCTTTGTATCAACCAGGAACGGTTGCCGAGGCAGCATGGGGAAGTGGAGACACCCACGTCCCATCAATCACCACGCACCATCCAAGGATGTAGGCGGTTAAGTCCGAGCATGCCTTGGGCCTGGGGGCTACTGTTGGCATTCTGGATACGGGGGTACGCAGACTTGCCTGCCTATGGCCCACAGCGTGGCTCCATCGATGGCCTGGTATGGCCCAGCTTCAGGATTAACAACTCAAGACCCTCGCGAGGGGCCAAGCCTCGCGAGGCGGACGACGCCAAGACCTCCAAGGGGATCGGCCTCCTCAGGCTGGCTCTTGAGGAGCGGAGATTTCTATGCAAGGTGCACCTCACGAGGTTCAGATGACGTGAGCCATGACAACCAAGGCCAAGCGGGCGCTAGCATGCGCAGCGTACCGGTTTCCCCTTCGGTGCAAGGGAGGCAAGCCACAGGCATGGAGTCCCAAGGAATCAACCAAAGGTTTCCATTTTGGTGCAGGAAGACCAAGACCTCCAGGACGGCAGGACGGAGGTCATCGCCGAGCCCAACGCAACGTAATGACCAGAGGCTTTTGCAGACGAAGACCACTTTAGTCAGGATAGGATGTACATGTTTTCTCCCTTCAAAGCTGGCCGTTGTGGAATCCCTTCCTGCCAACATTTGGGAAGAGGACCAAGGCCACTATAAATAGGACCTAGCCACCACCATAGAGGGGGATCAAATCAATTTCCTCCCTCACCATCTCACCAGCTCACTTGAGCTCAAGAACACCTCACCTCCTGAGGCTGTTCAACCACTGTACTAGTTCATCCTCATCCCCTCGAGGCAATCCACCACAAGACTGGAGTAGGGTATTACATCACAAGGTGGCTCGAACCAGGATAAATTGCCATGTTCTCTTTCCCTTTGAGTTCATCGCGCTAGGCCGTGAGGATCGCGAGTTGGCAGGCTGGGTAGGTTGAGATCTCCGCATGCACCCCAGAGTTTGAACCTACCAAGGGTTTGCGGAACCCGAAATCGGACAGCATAGCTTGAATCCATTAAGGTTCCATGAAGGCTTCTTTGACTTTCTTGGGTTCAGATATAGAGACAAAGGCAAAGTGACCGCAAAAGTTTGCTAGTTGGGTAGCTCTTGATCGAGTGAGAGGACTAGGAGCATTGATGCTATCAATAATGTTCTCAATATGGACTTCATTGGCGACTCGAGGATGAGATGGACAAAGATTTTGATCAGACTGACTATTGTCTTCATCTTCAGCATTGGCTTCAGACTGAGCATTGTCTTTATGTTCATTAGTTGCAGAAATGATGATCTCATCCTCAGCCTGTTCGGTGGGTATGTTTTCTCCAGTACCCATCAGCCTGATAGCTGCACCTGGTGTAGCTTCATCTAGCACATTTGGCAGGTGCTCTCTTTGCGAGCCATCAGTTTCATCGAACTGCACATTTACAGTTTCAACCACTTTGTAGTGAAAGAGGTTGAGGACTCTGTAGGTGTGCGAGTCCTTTCCGTAACCAAGCATAAAACCTTCATGTGCTTTTAGTGCGAATTTAGACATGTGAAGTGGATTCTTATCCAGCACCTAGCACCAAAGACTTTGAAGTAACTGACATTCGGCTTCTTACCAGTCAGAAGTTCATAAGACGTTTTCTTGAAGAACTTATGATGATATACTCTGTTGATGATGTGGCATGCAGTATCAATAGCTTCGGGCCAGAATTTTCTTGGAGTCTTGTATTCATCGATCATCGTCCGTGCCATCTCAATGAGCGTTCTGTTCTTGCGCTCCATGATGCCATTCTACTGAGGTGTGTAAGGAGCAGAGAACTCATGTGTGGTGCCCAAAGTATCTAGATAAGTGTGGAGGCCAACATTCTTGGACTCAGTGCCATTGTCACTCTGGATGTGCTTGATCTTGATGACATAATTCGTCATGGCCCGATTTGCGAAGCGTCTGAAGACATCCTGCACTTCAATCTTATAGAGAATTAAGTGTACCCAGGTGTATCTCGAGTAATCATCAACAGTAACGAAGCCATAGAGATGTGCAGTAGTATTAAGGGTAGAGTAGTGTGTAGGGCCAAATAGGTCCATGTGAAGCAGCTCGAAGGGACGTGAGGTAGTCATGATTGTCTTCGAGGGATGCTTGGCTCTGGTCATCTTCCCAGTTTCACAGGCACCACATAGATGATCCTTCTTGAACTTGAAGCCCTCGATGCCAATGATGTGCTTCTTCTTTGCAAGAGTGTACAGGTTCCTCATGCCCGCATGTCCTAGCCGTCGATGCCTTAGCTAGCATTCTGAAGCCTTTGCTAGAAGACATACGGCAAGTTGTGGTCCTGCTGAGAAATCTACCTTATACAGATCACCTATTCGATAGCCTTTGAAGACTAGAGATTTGTCGGATTCCATTAGCACACAATAATGATATTTTACAAATATCACAACCATGTCCAGATCACTGAGGATTGACACAGACATTAAGTTGTATCCAAGGGATTCAACAAGCATCACTTTATCCATGTGCTCATCCTTTGAAATAGCAACTCTACCAAGACACAATACCTTGCTTTTACTAGTGTCAACGAATGTGATGTGGCTATTAGTAGATGGACATAGGTTTGAATCCATAAGAAGACTTCGATCACCAGCCATGTGGTTGGGCAGCCGCTGTCCATGATTTATTCAGTGGCTTTCGGAGTTGTACCCTAAATTGCAGTTAGCGGGATAGGCTTCACCAAGAGTATTGTGAAGTAGAAGCATGTAGCGAACAAGCATATTATCAAATTTAGATTCTGGTTAGGCATGATAGGATGCTCGTCAAGGAACCCTGGGATGAAATATATGATAAGACCGTTGGGGCATTTTATCTTGCATCCCACAAGATGTTTAAGGTCTCCAACATTGGAGTCAGAAGTCTTTGATTTCCGGCTGGAGACCTTTCCCTGCAAGAGAAGTTTATTCTTCTTAACCACCCACATCTTGAGGGGTGGCTTAGAAGCAATGAGTCTAAGTGCAGCATCTGAGAACTTTGGCTTGGGAGCCTGTCGGATATAGGGTTCCGGCAAAACCCTTAAGGTTCGAACTCTGGGGTGCGCGCGAAGATCTTCCCCCTACCGATCCACGTCCTAACGCCTCGCTACGAATCTAAGCTAGATGATGAACAACACAGGGGACACAAGGTTTATATTGGTTCGGGCCACCGTTGTGGTGTAATACCCTACTCCAGTGTGTGGTGTGGTGGATTGCCTCAGGGGCTGATGATGAACAGTACAAGGGAAAAACAGCCTCGCGAGAGGTGTTCTTGTGGTGGTGGTCTACTTGCGAAGGATTCGATCTCCCCTACTGTGGTGGCTATCCCTATATATAGAGGCCCTGGTCCTCTTCCCAAATATTGAGCAGGAAGGGCGCCAACAACGGCCATTTTGAAGGGGAACATCTAGTACAAGTTATCCTGACTAAAGTTGGTCTTTGGCTGCCAAAGGCACGGGCGATGATGCCATCTTGGGATCCACAGTGACATCCATCCTGCCGCTCTGCTGGTCTTGGTATCGTAGCACCGAAATGGTAACCTTTGCTTGATGCCTCGGTACTCCGCGCCTGCGCTTGCCCCCTTTGCACCAAAGAGGAAACAAGGACACTGCGTAGGCCAGTGCCCGCCTGATCTTGATCGTCATGGCTAGCGTCACGGGCACCTCGCGAGGTACCCCTGCCTTGATCTCTCCGTCTCCTCGCGAGCCTACCTGGTGAGGCCGTTCCTGAGGAAGCCTTGCATTGTCCGCCCCGCGAGGGTCTTGAGCTCGAGCTGATGAAGATGGGCCGTACTGGGCCACCACTTGAGCCACGCCGCAGGCCGCAGGTAGGCAAGTCTGGGGACCACCGTTCCCAGAACGCCGATAGTAGCCCCCGGGCCCAACGCGCGCTCGGACTTGGCTTAGCGACGAAGCGAAAGGGCAAGTGCAGAGCACCATGGGCCCCAATAGCCTGCGGCCTTGGTCGCAGCGTGGCGGTTGATTGGACGTGGGCGTCTCCGCTTCCCCACGCTACCTCGGCAACTGCCCGATTTGATGAGTCCCTGCTGCATGCAAAAAGAGTCATGATTACCTGCGATCGTGGAGGCCGACGGTTGGCTTCCTCTGGGCTATAAAGGTGGAGGGGCACAAGCCCCCATTGCACATCTCCCCTCTCCCCGCCTGCTTCTTCTTCCTCCTTCCTCCAACTACTCGCCGTGTCCCATGGCGCCTACGAAGAGGTTCTCGGCCGCGGAGAAGGGGAAGGCTCGCCAGGGAGGGCCCGACTCTCCTCTGCCCAAGCGCGGCCGAGGTCGCCCCCGCAAGCACCCCGCGACTCCTGCAGTGGCTCCTCTGGTCGCGGCGGTGGTCCTTTGCACTGTGAAGGCCGCTTGATTGGCGGGGGAGACGCGCCGTGGCTGCACGGCCTCCCCGTCCACACTTTCACTCGACAGAGGTGCTGCCGGAGTTTGTCGTATGGTCGGCAGATCCGGCCGGCAACTGGCTTCAGCTCCCCCGCTTCTTCGCCGGTGAACTGCCGGCCGGTGCCCCTGGTGGGCTCTGGCTCCAGGCGGACGGCTGCTGCAGCAGAGCCTCCTGGGTCTGGTGGAGATCTCCGTTGCCGGAAATGTGGCCCTGGCCCGCGGCTGGCAGACGTTTGCCCGCGCACGTGGCCTTGGCTGGCGGTGCACCCTACACTTCAAGTTTGACGGTGACGCCACCCTCTACGTGAGAGTGTTCGGAGAAGATGGCCGCCGTGTCGGGTGCTACCCTGAAGATGATGACGGCGATCGGGTGCTTGGCCTTGGCAACGGCCGTGACGAGGACGAAGGCGAGCCCGCTCCTGGCGGCGTCCGCAACTCGCCAAGATTCAGCGGCTCCCCCTCTAGTGACAGCTCCTCCAGCGGTGGCCGCGATCAACCACCGCACCGCCGCGCTCGCTTCGAGAGTGGTGGCGGGTCATCCCGCCGTCGCGCCTCAATGAAACGTGAGGAGGAGTATGACTGAGCTCCGGAGGGCGGTGTGAATCCCCCTCCACGAGCCGTCACCGGGCATGCCGCGTTTATTTTGTTTTCCTCCTTTTCCTGCATAGAGAGAGAGAGAGAGAGAGTAGTGTGGAGCCCCATGGGGGCGTGCTGGACTATTGCCTTTACTTATTATGCTATTTCCATTATTCCCATTCCATGTTATGGTGTTGCGTGCTTGTGTGTAAGAACAACTTAGCTCGGGGGGACTCGCGGCAGTTTTCGCCTCGCGAGGCACCTGCCTGAGGCCTCGTCGAGCGTCTTGAGGCCTGCAAAAATTAGCCGGAGGGATATCTTTCGAACCTTTGTTGCGAGGGTGACCAGCTCAGGTTCTGTGTTTGCGTCGCGATGCCCGTGGGGCATGGACCGGGAGGGGTGCTCCCGCTGTGAACTTGAGCGAGGAAGCCTCAAGAAATTAGGCAAGAAAGGTGCTCGCGAGGGCGCCCACACAGCCCCCTCCTGAGGCTTGCGAGAGAGAGGTCGAGTCAGGCGAAAAACTGAGGCAAAGAACCACGGGCAGGGGACGGCAAACAACACTAGAAGCAACTCCAATAAAGTTTCGAACAAGGGTAAACAAGCCAACTGCGGAAAGCAAATGAAAAGCCGCGTCTGGCACCTAGTCTAGTCTTCGACGTCTTCTCACCAGCGCGGAGCTAAGTGCTCCCACTGGGTGTGGGTGGGAGCCCCCGATGCCCAAGGGCGGCACTCCGGAGACTCTGGGGCGTGTATAGCCCCAACTCATTATTACGTGAGAGTGTCACGAGCGGCGAGCTTCGCAGGCATTGGCCTTCTTCAAAGGCACCGGGCCTTTTCTTGGGGCGACGAGGTTCACAAGCCCTGGGCCTTCTATGCAGGCACTGGGCCCCTCTTCACAGGTGCCAGGCGTTCTTTACAGGCACTGGGCCTTAATTCGAGGGTAAAATCTCTGGAGCTGCTGAATGTTCCACGCGTTCGGGATGGACACCCCCTCCTGGGTCTCCAAGCGTGCGGGGCCAGGTCTGGAAACATGAAAAACCTTGTACGGGCCCTCCCACATGGGAGAGAGCTTGTGCAGCCCTTCCTTGGAGAGCACCCCCTAAGCACGAGGTCACCTACCTCGAGAGTTCTGGGCGGATGTTGCAGCAGTGGTACCGCCGCAGCGCCTGCTGGTATCTTGCCGCCCGAAGCCAGCCTCCCGACGGTGTTACTCCCACAGCACGTGAATCATCCCCCGCATGGTGTCCTGCTACTCTTCGTCAAACTCCAGGACCCGCGCGGAGCGATGCCTGACCTCGTGAGGGAGGACCACCTCTGCTCCGTGACGAGGAAGAACGGGGTTTCACCGGTCGACTTGGTAGCGGTTGTGCGGATAGACCATAGCACGGACTGGAGCTCGTCGTACCAGCCCTTGCCGCAGGCCTCTAGCTTCTTCTTGAGGGTCGTGGTTTTGAGGCCTTTCAGGACCTCTGCGTTGGCGCGTTCAGCCTGGCCGTTGCTCCGAGGGTGTGCCACCGAAACGTAGCATATCTACGTTCCAAGGTTAGCACAATATGTTTTGAAGAGATTGCTGGTGAACTGCGAACCATTGTCGGTGATGATGCGATTAGGCACCCTGAATCGGCTCACGAGGCCCTTGATGAACTTGACTGCAGAGCCAGCTAGGATGGTGCGGACAGCTTCCACCTCTGCCCACTTGGTGAACTTGTCAATGGCGACGTAGAGGTAGCAATAGCCCCCTGGCGCTCGAGGAAACGGGCCCAAAATGTCCAGCCACCAAACCGTGAAAGACCACGAGAGTGGAATGGTCTGCAGGCCCTCAGCTGGCTGGTGAATCTGCTTGGCATGGAACTGATAGGCTTCACAAGCCTTCACCAGCTCGATTGCATCGTTGAGTGCCGTAGGCCAATAAAACCTGCTGCGAAACGCCTTGCCGATGAGGGTCCGTGATGACGAGTGGTGCCCACAGTCTCCACCGTGAATGTCTGCCAGCAACTCCTTCCCCTGCTCCCTGGAGATGCAATGCAGGGAAACATCATTTGGCCGCTTCCGGTTGAGCTCTCTGTCTTGGATGCAGTAGGCTGTGGCCTGCCGGGCCACACGTTCCGCGTCCTCCTCCTTCTCTGGTAGAGTCCCTTGCCTCAGGTAGTCCTTGAGTTCCGTAGCATAGCATCCCTCCTGAGGCTCCAGCAACAGGATCAAGCGTGCTCCTGAGGTCAGGCCACAGGCCGGAGCTCCTAAGGCAGGTGGTTGAGGGAGTTCCTCCTGGGGTGGCGCTGTGCTTGATAGTGACGGTGCTGCTGAGGGCATGAAGAGTCGTTCCTCAAAAATGCCAGGCTCCTAAGGCAGCCGCCTGGACGCCCTTCTGGCGATGTCATCAGCCTCTTGATTGGTGCCATGGGGCACATACTGCAGTTCCAGCCCCCAAAACTGCTTTTCCATCCTGCGCACCTCCGCAAGATATGCTTCCATGTGCTCGTCCTTCGGCTCGTACACCTTGTTGGAGAAGTTGACGAGGAGCTGTGAGTCACCCTTGATGATGAGGCGCTTTACCCCCAATGCCGCTGCAGCCTTCAAGCCTGCTATGAGGCCCTCGTATTCTTTTATGTTGTTGGAGACCTTCTCGCCATGCTGGAAACAGAGCTGCACGGCATAATAGAGCTTGTCCTGAGTGGGGGATATAAGCACTGCGCCAGCCCCCGCGCCATGTCGCGAGAACGCTCCATCGAAGTACATGACCCGGCCGTCCGGCGCCTCACTTCCTGAGGAAAGTGATCGATCTTCGCCTGCTTCTAGCCTTGGTGCCTCTGTCCACTCCGCCGCGAAATCTGCAAGTGCGGCTCCTTTGACGACCCTGGTCGTGCTGAATTCCAACTAAAACGCTTGCAACTCGATGTTCCATTCGGCGACCCTTCCAGCTGAGTTGGGACTCCTAAGTACCCTTTCTAATGGATATGCCGAGACGACCTTGATGGGGTGACAGTGAAAGTAGTGACGTAGCTTTTGCGAGGCCACTAATAGTGCGAGCAAGAGCTTCTGAGGCATGGGGTATCGTGCCCTTGCATCGCGCAGCACCGTGCTAACGAAATACACCGGATGCTCGACGAGGGTGGGCGTGCTGACGAGGTCCGTGCCCTCCAGAGGATCAGGCGCATCCTGAGATGGCGGAGCCCCCAGCACCTGGCTGCCTGGTGCGGCCTCTTCTGCCCTGGGGGCGTCTCCCTGCTGAGGCTGGTCCCCATCTGCCGAGGTCGTGGCCCTCGTGAGGCCCTCACTACTAGAGAAAAGCTTACTAGTGGCGCTGGTTTTTTACATACTAGTAGTGCGAGCACCCGCGCTACTGTTAGGGCGCTACAGCTATTATTTAACAGTAGCGCGCTTCTAAATAAGTGCAGCAGCTAAAATACTTATTAGTAGCGCCGCTTTCTCCACCAACGCTACTACTATCATCACGTAGTAGTAGCGCCCTATTTTCTCCCCACGCTACAACTAGGCAAATAGAAATAAAAAATAAAAAAAGTAGTCAGGTGCAATATTCATGGAAATCAAGACAAGTCTAGTTCAAATAAACTAAGTTCACAGAACCATCTCACAAACATTAACGACAATACCGCATTTAATATAACCACACAATCTCACAAACTCATATAGTAGTCAACAATGCATAGATAGATCATAGTTGATAAGTCTACTAGGTAGTCATACTAGCATATATATGGTTCAACAGCCACACGCATGCATATGTAGTTCTAGATGATGTCCATGACGACCATCATCCTCAAGCCTGGGCGGTGGGTGTTCCTAATAATAATTAGGATTGCATGTCCAACATGAAGATTCTTGCCGACGAGGAAGCTCTTCCACCCAACTGAGTTGAAGTGTGTGCGACTGTCCGTGTCTCTATGCCATACGCACAAGTGGTGACGGAGCCCCTTGTGGTAAGGCGTATTCCAGCAGAGCCTTCTTCATGAGGCTTGATACCACAACTCTTAGATAGGCTCTTTGGCAATTTCTGAATAAGAAAAACATATCAATTAATAAGTAGCCTCACACATTCTACACGAAGCATATATATCACCGGACTCTACACTAAGTATATATATCATCGGACTCTACACTAAGTATAACAATAAAGCATATAAGATTCACTAAGCATACAAGATTCACTAAGCATATAAGATTCACTAAGCATATAAGATTCACTAAGCATATATATCATCGGACTCTACACTAAGTATAACAATAAAGCATATAATATTCACTAAGCACATAAGATTCACTAAGCATATAAGATTCACTAAGCATATATATCATCGGACTCTACACTAAGTATAACAATAAAGCATATAAGATTCACTAAGCATATGAGATTCACTAAGCATATATATCATCGGACTCTACACTAAGTATAACAATAAAGCATATAAGATTCACTAAGCATACATATCATGGAACTCTACACTAAGTATAACAATAAAGCATATCATCAAATTACTCTAAAAACTATAGTAAATGCAACATACCATGATATGCCAATCAACCATGGTACTTGTCAGGCGGGTCACGAATGGCACCCCGACAAAGTCAGCACATGGCAGAATGATGTCCCATAGGTTCCACACCTCCTCCTCGCTCAACTTCATTCTTTGAGCTACGATGGCATCACCGAGTGGGTCGTCATCATCCTCATAATCATCTGCTTTGTTGACATAAATCACGGCCAGCATGGGTCTTTCAGCTCTAAAGGAGAAGCTGATCAACTCACCACCGGTGATACGCATGTTGTCGATGAAACAGACCCATCCATCTCCTCCCACACGCATCATCTTTCGTCCTTTCTCGATCTCCATAGTGTAGGGGCCCCCAGGAGCCTCAAAGGCCATAGAGTCTCCAGTCAGATTGTTGAATTCTGGCCTCACATTGCATGGGACGATCTGTGTACAAAAAGCAAAATGATATATAAACGATGCATTAATGCCAATAACACTAAAAACAAAATAGTAGTTCCTAGTTTCATATAATTTATTACCACCGCATGAAGAAAACTAGACTCGAAGTAGATGCCAAACAACGTGCCAGTTGCAAGGCTGCTGGCGCACCTTGACTTGCACCGTCGACATGGTGGTGGTGGTGGCGCCATTTTCCTAAAGCAATATGATTAAAGGATTAACGATCCAAAATGTAAACATAAAGTTTTCATAGAGTTCACATGGCAAGCAAAATAACAACTAAAAAGTAAACATAAAGTTCAGTCCAGGGGAACACTTTATCTATTCCCACATCCAAAAGTTGAACCAGCTTAGAATCTTCTAGAACACAATAAGTAAACATCCATTCCACCTTTGGCATCAGATGCACAATAATTAAAACTACAAAAGGCAAACACCCCCCTTTTCGATCAGATACAACTCTCTGTCTATCTGTGTTTTCTTTTTCTGAAATTTACCAAAAATGGGCTCACTAACAGCATCATAACAACTTGGCAATTTGAGCATCACCACATACAGATACTCTCTTCAACCTGAAAGAGTATTGAATCAAGCATTGATTTTTCCGTGAAACCACATAACAGTGAGGGCTTCTTGGTCATATCTTTATATGCATCAACAAAGAAGCTAGTGGCAGTAGCCAAAAATTGAAACCCTCAACCGTTGCTGTCATATCAGAGCTAAAAAATGCTCACGATTCTACGGTCGAGCACTATGGTTGTTCCAGCGAAGGAATGACAAGTAGTTACAAGCACTACATCAATGATCCTCAATGTCGGAAACAATAGTCACGTATCGTGACAACGTGATATGATGGGACGCTCTCGTTCTCGGATGATCACGTTAGCTAGCTTAGCTGCTAGCTCCCGCCAGCACACCATCTTCAGGACGAGGGCGCCAGCCCTGGAAGATGCGGTTTGCCCGCTCAATTGTGGACTGTGAAATCACGCCCTAGACGGCAGCAGGGCTCTAGGAGCGTATCTCGAAAGCTCCCATGGCACCATTTCAGAAGGGGAGCCGATCCTACGACCCCTCTCTCTAGCTACTTCTCTCTACTCTCTCCTAAGTTTCGGTGAGCAACAAAAAGCCTCTACTTCTCTCACCTAACCCCTCTCTCTACTCTCTCCCCAATCACGCATGGAAACAAGCCTGGAACACGTCGGATCGAAGCGCGGAGCCATCGTGCAATCCCTAAATCCCAAAACATGGCGAGCCGCCGCGACAAATCAAATGGAGCCTAGCTAGTGTGGCGCCCAGTGAGGAGGAGATCGAGGGGGACTTACAGGGCTGGAGCGTTGGAGGAGGCAAGAGGCGACCACGCATGGTGGCGGCGCACGGCACCGTCGGCGGGGGTGAGGCGGCCGGGGACGAACCCTAACCGCAGCGGCATCGTCGGGCAGAGGGGATCGATTGTGTGAGTGAGGGGGTGCGGGGGCGCTCGGGCTGGTTTTCTTTTGCCCTAGTAGTAGCGCTGGTTAGAGGCCGGCGCTACTACTAAGCCCACCAGCTGTAGCGCCCGTTCAAAACAAACACTACAGCTAAGTGGGCTACTGTTTTTGCCTTGTGGCCCATGTAACAGTAATGCGGCCCAAGCAAACAAACGCTACTGTTATATATTAGTAGTAGTGTGTTTTCTGCCCAGCGCTACTGGTAAATACTAGTAGCGTGGGGTCATAAACAGGCGCTACTGGTAAACTTCTATCTATAAGCATTTTCCTAGTAGTGCTTCTTTGCCTTGTGCTGCCGCGGTCGGGGTTGCGAATGATGCGGCCTTGACCCGGCGCTCCTCCCGGACTGCCACCAGGGCCGCGATGGCGGAGTAGGGCGTGGCGGCGAGGTAGAGCACCAAGGGCTCTTGAGGGCGTGGAGCCACCATCATCGAAGGGCTGGTCAGGTACTTCTTGAGATCTTGGAACGCTTTGTCAGCCTCTTGAGTCCATTCAAACGGACCCTTCTTCTTCACGAGCTTGAAGAAGGGCAGGGTACGTTTCCCTAGCTTGGAGATGAAGCGCCCTAATGCAGTTGCTTGCCCAGTGAGCTTCTGCATTTCCCTGAGGGTTTTCAGCAAACTCATGTCTTCGACCACCTTGACCTTTTCTGGGTTAGCCTCGATACCTCTGTGGGACACTAGGAAGCCCAGAAGCTTGCCAGAAGGAACACCAAACACGCACTTCTTCGGGTTGAGCCGCAGGTCCACCTCGCGAAGGTCTCTTCCAGGTCCTGTATCAGGGTCTTGGCCTCCCGAGACTTCACCAAGATGTCGTTGACGTAGGCCTCGGTGTTTCTCCCGAGCTGCCGGCCCAAGGCGATGTGCATTAGTCGCTGAAAGGTTGCACCTATGTTGCGCAACCCAAACAACATGCAGGTGTCACAGTATACACCACACTGGGTCAGGAAGGCCGTTTTCTCCACATCTTCTACCGCCATCTTGATTTGGTGGTAGCCAGAGAAGGCATCCAGGAAGCACAACAGGTCGCAATCGGCAGTGGAGTCGATGATCTGGTCGATGCGGGGGAGTGGGAACGGGTCTTGAGGGCAGGCCTTGTTGAGGTTGGTGAAGTTGACGCACATGCGCTCCTTTCCTCCTTTCTTTGGCACAACAACAGGGTTTGCCAGCCACTCTGGATAGCGAACCTCATGAATCACTCCCACGGCTTGTAGCTTGTGGGTTTCTTGGACAATGAAGGCCTGCTTCTCGGTGGACAGCCGCCTTGCTTTCTGCTTCACGGGGTGCACATTCGGGCACACGTTCAGGTGGGGCTCGATCACCTCCCTCGGGACCCCTGCTAGCTGCTAGGGTTCCCACGCAAACACCTCCTTGTTCGTGTGCAAGAATTTCACTAGAGCCTCCTCTTGCCTGGGGTCGAGATTGGCGCCTATGGTGAAGGTGGCGCCAGAGGATCCATCCTCATCGACTGGTATCTGCTTAGTCTCCGCCTTGTCTTGGGTGAACAGCGGCTTCTTCTTGGTTGGCGCAGCCCCCTTGGCCTTGAGGGTGTTGGTGCTGGTGGGCTGCGCCGCCGCGGCCACCTTGAAGGCGAGCTTGAACGCCTACATATCATCCTTCGTATCCCCAGCTATGGTGAGGATGCCGCTGCTTCCGGGCATCTTCATGAGGTTGTAGGCCGGGTGAGTCGCTGCCATGAACTGGCCAAGGCAGGGTAGCCGAGGATGGCGTTGTACGGGAGGCCGATGGGGGCGATGTCGAAGTCGACCAACTCCATGCAGAAGTTGTCATGGGTGCCAAAGGTCATCGGGAGGCGGATTTGCTCCAGGGAGCCGGTGGAACTACCTCCGATGCCCATAGGAGAAGTAGACGTTCTCGGGATGGTTGTAGTGGAAGTAGGGGTACATGTCTCAAAGAGGGACTTGACGAATCCAGTGTTTTCTAGGGTCGTCAGTAGTCGTTCACGCTGTAGTCAGACTTGCTGAATGGACCAGTAGTTGTACGTTGGTCGAAGAGGAACTTGGCGCAACTAGGGTCCTCGCGGAACATCGTTGTGCTTGGTGTCCGGTGTGGTACTTGGTGAAATCCTCGGAGATGGATAGTGGTAGTTGGCGTTCCACGGGAACTTCAGGGTTTGGGTGTGTAGGAGAACGGTGATGAAGCCATTGGTCTTGCGTCAACTTCAGCCAACAGCAAAGGCGACGAAACAACAACACGAGGCTGCTGAGGTGGCGACCATGTGGCTTTCACAGTCGCACACAACGCAACACATGGAGATGACGAAGGCCTCGGGCATGAAGGCTTGAGCGTTGTAGGCGGAAGGGGCCTATGGGGTCGGGGCTACATCTTCGCGATCCAGTGACAACAGGGGATGGAGCTCGGGTGTAGGCAGAGCAGAGGTTGGTGGCATGTGTGGGCGGCGTGTGGAGGTGCAGGAAGGCGGAGCCGCGGGCATCCATGTCCTCAGCGAGGGGGTCGGGCGTGAGGCTCCTGTGGAGTCCATGGCTGCATGAGCTTGCGGACGGAGCTGCAAGAACGAGCAGCCGAAGGAGGGTGTCGGCACAGGAGGAGAAGCAGGGCGTGGTGACAAAGTTGCGGGCCAGCACGGTGTCCTGCATGGCCGACGGTCGTGTGGGTCGCGCAAGGTGAAGGGGCGCCGCGGGAGGCAGCGGCAAGCTTGAGGGTCGGCAGCACGCGTGGAGGTGGAGGGATCGGGCGAGAGGGAGCTCTCCCGGTGGCTGGGAAACTGAGCGCTCGCGTGCGCGTATGCGTCCTGGGCGACGGCGCATAGGAGGAAGATGAGGGGAGAGATGGGGATGGGGCTAGGGTTAAGAGGAGGGTTTAGGTGGGCTGTGGGAATGGGTCGGTCTGGTTGGTTAGGCCCAAGAGGCCTGGCTGGGAAGAAGAACGAGTCCATGAAGAAGACGAACAGGCGTAGTCGAACGAATCCTCACAATCGCAACGTTACCGGAACTAAGAAGCAATACCGAAAAAAGCAAACAACATGGTAAATGCACAAGCATAAACATGGCAAGATGCACAAATAAGTATGATGCATGTTCGGTTTAAATATGCATGCAATGGCAAGGTGAAATAGACAACACTACAATTTAAGTGGAGCTCAATATGCAATGAGTTTCATATTGATGGAACACCACATTCAATTATTTAGTTCTCTCTCGTTTGTGTATCCAACAATATTATATGTTGTTAAACATGGCAAGAGGTGAAGCATGAGCAAACCACCTATTTAGGCAAGTTTAAATGAGGCCGGAAACACAAACAACAATTCCGGAAAATCCCCATATGTTATTTAGCAATTTAACGCAAACAACAATTTTAAACATTTTAAATGTCGTTATCATGATGCAGATGACATATGCAAGTTTTATGCAATTTTATGAAAATGTTGACATGAGCATGTTATGAAGCAATTTGTCACCATGGTGGGACAAAAGGGGTGCCACGGCAACGATAATGGAAATGGTGCCACAGCAACATTCCGATGATCCGACAACTCATCGAGATGTCAGTGCAATAGAAAGTGTGGATGTGCAGAACATGCAAAATATGTTGGGGTGATCCCGGTTACTGGGTTCCCACAGGTCGACGACATGGAAAACGAGGAGGAACTTGCAATGACAACTCAGACACCGTGCAAACACGAGCATATCATACAACACACATGCATTCATTCATGGGCGTCGTCTCGGGGTTATACCTTCGAAGCGTGCATTTTCGGAGCAGATCGGTTTCAATGCGGTGTGGGAGAAGTAGACGTTCTCGGGACGGTTGTAGTGGATGTAGGGGTACATGTATCGAAGAGGGACCTAACAAATCCAGTGTCTTTGAGGGTTGTCGGTAGTCGTTCACGTTGTAGTCGGACTTGCTGTAAGTACCAGTAGTTGTACGTTGGTCAAAGAGGAAATTGGCACAATGAGGGTCTTCGTGGAACATCGTTGTACTTGGCGTCTGGTGTGGTACTTGGTGAAATCCTCGGAGATGGATAGGGGTACTTGGCGTTCCACATGATCTTTGGGGGTTTGGGCATGTAGGCGAACGACGATGAAGCCGTTGGTCTTGTGTCAACAGCAACCGACAGCAAAGGCGCATGAAACAGCAGCGGGAGGCTGCAGAGGTGGCGAACATGTGGCTATCACGGTCGCACGCAGCGCAACACAGGAGATGACGAAGGCCTCGGGCATGAAGGCTTGAGCGTTGTAGGAGGAAGGGGCCGACAGTGTCGAGGCTGCATCTTGGCGATCCAGTGACATCAGGGAATGGAGCTCGGGTGGAGGCGGAGCACAGGTTGGTGGCGTGTGCGGGCGGCATGTGGAGGTGTAGGAAGGCGGGGCCACGAACATCCATGGCCTCGGTGAGGGGGTTGCGCGCAGGGCTCTTGTGGCGGCCATGGCTGCACGAGCTCATGGATGGAGCTGCAGGTGCGAGTAGCCGAAGGAGGGCATCGGTGCAGGAGGAGAAGTAGGGCGTGGTGACAAAGCTGCGGGCCAGCTTGCTGGCCACCACGGCCGGCGGCCGTGCGGGTCGAGCAAGGTGCAGGGGTGCCGCGGGAGGCAGCGGCGAGCTTGAGGGTCGGCGGCGCGCATGGAGGTGGAGGGGATCGGCGAGGGGGAGCTCTCCCGACGGCTGGGGAACTGAGCGCACGCATGCGCGTATGCGTCCTGGTCGACGGTGCACAAGAGGAAGACGAGGGGAGATATGGGGATCGAGGGAGGTTAAGAGGAGGGTTTAGGTGTGCTGAGGGAAAGGGTCGGTCTGGTTGGTTAGGCCAACTCCACCGCGCGACCCTATCCTGTCCGCCCCGGTCCGTTTGGGGTAAAAGGGACAAAGGAGGCGGCCAGGCACGCGGGCGCAAACGGACTTTTGTCCGTTTTGTGTCCGCTTTCGACCCATCTGTGGCCCAAGTTTGCGCCGCTTTTTGGGGTGAGACGGACACCACGCGGACGTGCGGGTCGTCTGCGCGTGTCCTCCCCTGGCCCGCCCGTCGGTGGCACAGGACGGGCCTTTTTCTATCCGCCCCCCTCCTCCCTCCGGCCGCATCCACTCCACTCTTCCACACTCTTCCCCTCTCTCTCCCCCTCGCCGCCGCCGGCCGCCCGCTGCCATTGCAGCCGTTCACCTCGGACGCACGCTTTCCCAACCCCTTCCTCTCGTCGCCGCCGAGCTACCCAAGCACGGCCACCTTGTTTGCGCACCTGCTGGCCGGATTTGGGGCGGATCCGGTCGGTCTTGAGCTCGCCCGGCTGTGGGAGGCCGGGCCGCACCATGGACTGGCCGGGCACCTTGCCGGAAGGCCCTGGAGGGATGCAAGGCCACATGCAGACAGTGGCTCGTCCTCTAGCCGCTCGGATCTGCACCGCCGGTGGTCCGTCGGCAGATACGCGAATGGCGGCCGGCCGGGATCGGTGCTTGCCCAAAAGCTTGTCGGCGCGCCGTTGCCCCTCATCAAGTGCGACCACTGCACAAGGGTGGTCGTGTGCCGCGTGTCTACAACGCCGGAGCATCCCGGGTGGGTGTTCATCAAGTGCTTAAACGATGGGGTACGTGCTCTTTTAGCTTCGTTGCATGTTTGTGCTCTTGGATTAGACTAGTGGTGCTAACTTTAAGTTTTATTGTGTAGACCGGATGCAAGTTTTGGTATTGGGAAGAAGAGTACATCGATATGTTGATAGAGAGAAATGTAGCACATGTTTGTGCACTTTTAGCTAGCTTAGAAGCTTTAGATGAGACAAGTGCACTTGTTGCTAGATTAGAGTCTAGGCACGATACTACGTGCGAAGAAGCAACCAGGCACGATACTACATGTGAGGAAGCAACGTCGACTTCTGGCTTAAAGAAGAAAGGACGGGGCAACGTCATGCCTCCTCCACCGATCAACAATGAGTGCATCGAGAAGGCGCTAACCCAACTCAAGGGAGAAGTTATGGAAGTTGGGTATCTTCTCAAATGTATTCTTGTGGTTCTTGTTTTCTTTGGCCTTGTTTTACTAGTCAAAGTGTGATGATGTATTGTCATGTACCAAAAATGAATGATAAATAATGTTTAAGGACTTGCAAAGAAATATATGCGGACAAGATGGGGCAAATGGATGCGGCCGCGCGCTGGGCGCACGGCCACTGCATCCCAGGACAGGCCCGGACACGACCCCAAACCCCTACCCAAACGGACCGAAACCGGACAAAACGGACGTCCGTTTGAGGTCGCGCGGTGGAGTTGGCCTTAGGCCCAAGGTGCCTGGCTGGGCTCTCTCTCTCACTCATATTCTTTAGCAGAAAAGAATTAGAGAGAAGCAAAAGAAAGAGAGGACTAGGGAAAGATTTTGCGCATGGGGTTAATTTTCCTGGACTCACAAAAATGCGCACGATCCATGAAAAATAGGAGTGGACATGATTGTAAGAATTAAATTCAAAGTCATTTGAATTTGATTCAAATGGTTTGAATGAGGACTAGGAATTAGAAGTGTCCAAAAATGTTGAGGATTTTTGGAGGAACCTTTATAAAAGAGATAAGAAATGTTGGCAAAGTTTGGGGAACAAACTTGAAATAGTTTAGGCAAGAAATTTGAATGTAAGTGTGTTCATGGGTGATTCCAAATTAATGGAATATTTAATAGTAGCTCCCTAAAATATTGGGAAGATATTTTATATGTTATAAAGAGAAAACACCATGTGCATTTCCCTCAACTTAAATGGATCGAAGATCCATACGATTTATTTAGATGATTTGCAAAAAATTAAATGACACATGATGGTAGGATGACATGATGAAATGCAACAAGCAAATAAAACACATGGGGATCACGAAATATATGGAAAATTGGCTGGAGTGTCGATCTCGGATCGTCACACAACTCATCATCATCGATGGCCCTTCACTTTAAAGGTTGATCCTTGATTCTGGTTATTCACCGTCGCTAATAACTGTCGTCTCTGCGCCTAAACTGGAGACCTTGGGGTGTAATACATGATCTCTATGCTCATTTCAAGACAGTGTGTCTCCACAGTTCTTCAGGTACTGTATATTATCATCTACACTTGTAGTCATAAGCTGCATTTTAAATTTCTGAGCAAGTTCTATATCATCTTGGAGTACACATTTTGTACTAATATTATGTTATATGCTCAATGAAGAGTTTGTCCATGGATAGCCTATCAATGGTGCTGGATTCTGTCAAGATCTTAAATATCCATATGAATAGTTTTGATCTAAACAAGATTATTGGCTTGCTGCAATGCTTTCCATGTCTGGAGAAGTTGTATATAAAGGCGATAATTTCACGCACATTGGAAGCCCGCATGTAGTGTACTAGAATTAACCGTTCAGTTGTTGCTCTTTTGACACTCTTTTTTAGACCTTAAGTGTTTTCAATCTTCATGTCTATTTAGGCAACAGGACGGGGTAAGAAAGTTATAACCAATCGGTGGATTCGTAACCACCAGGATTTCCTCACTTCTCATGACATTCCATTGAAGACAATAACGTTGGAACGATATGTAGCCAACCATGCAAACACTAGATTTGTCACATTCTTCCTGCTGAATGCGTGGTTACTATTGTCCATTAGGCTTAAGTTTATCAGCAGCATGGTTTTGACAGATGGATAAGTCGAAGATCAAAAAAAGGATTTTCAGGTGGACAAAAGGGCTTCTGAACGTGTCGGGCTTCTATTTAGAACAGCTTGTGGTCATAATCGAGTAAATTTTATGACCTAGGATTTTCATTCTATCAACCTGACCGATCCATTTGACCATGACTGTTCAAAACAGTGTTGGAGTTAGATGTTGTTGCGCTTTTCAATCTGGGTTTTGTCTAAACCTGATGAACAATTAACCCTCGTGCTTTTGTACAGTTTGTAATCTGGGTTTCAACTTGGCTGTGACTGTCATATTTTCTCTGAAACAAGGCAAATGGCTTGCCATTTTTATAATTAAGAGAGAAATATTGTAATAAATCCCAATCAAGGGAAATAACATCACTCTCGCCGGCTGCATGAGCTCACTGTGCATTATAGAACCCAAGTGATTAGCCCCCACCAGCATCCACAAACTTATTTTAAACTAGCACACCAAATGGGCTGTAAATTTTCATAAGAAAGGCTGCATAGCCGTGACAGATTTGGATTTTGACATTTGGGACCAACGAGGAAAAAGCCTATCCTAGGTGGTGTCGACTTACTAGTCAACAAACGATTCTGCGTACCAACCGTTGGATTGACAGCCAACATCTACCATGTATCTTCTATCTCTTGTGTTCTTCCTCCAGCCACCTAAACCAAACCACCCCATCGGTTCCTCCTGCTCCCGCCTCCCATGGTTGGCTGGGCCTCCGCCACCCTACTGTACCCTCAAACGTTGGACAGTCCATCCCTCTATTCCCCCACACGTCCTATTATTCTCCGGTGACGTTAGCCCCAACACGCACCCACACCCAAACTGGTCAACCCTCGTACTCCCCTCCGCCTGCCACTAGACTGGCGCATCTTCCATGGCTCCTGTTCGTTCAGTCCGAGGCCTCTCCGTCATCATGCGCCTTGGCTCACTGTGCGTAGTGCGCCGTTGTCTAGCATTGTCAACATGGTCAACAACCGAGAGGACTAAGGAGATGATTGTACCCGGAGAGGATGACAGTAGGGACCCACCAGGGTCATGGCAGTACGCAAACAAGTGCCTCGTTATTACAAGCCCAAAAAAATGGTTCCTCGTAATGGTTGGACATCTGGGTCCCATGGCATTGTCAACGTAGTAAATAAACAAGAGAATTACACACCGAGAGGCTGACACCATGGACCTAACAGGTCGCGCAGTTGTTATTTACTTTTTTTGGGAAACAAGCAGTTGTTATTTACTAGTTTTAGAGACAGATCAGGGTAACAATGGGGCTGTGGGGGGGGGGGGGGTTCTGACCCATCTGGCCAGGGTTTTATTATATGTTTACCACATGATGGGCCCAGTTGTGGTTTTTTTCTTGCTGAAAATGGCTAGCCTAGTTCTACTTTTTTTTAAAGAAATACCCAACAGAGGCCCACATGCTTTCTCAGCCCTGCTGGGCTGCAAATCTTTCAATATGAGAGCGATTTATTCGGTTGCCCAGAAAATGAAGTAGCAAGAAATGAGATGTAAATTTTAAAACGCAGCAAACCGGCAATTAGTTTCAAATATCGTTTTTTTAAGATTTCGACATTTCGAATTTAATTTTTTTGCGGGGAAACTTATGTTGGATTAGAAATTGATATATATTTCTTATTTTTAAATTAGTTTGAACGTGATTCAAATTTCGGGATTAAAAACAGTTCGGACCGCACCAAAATATGAAAATTTTGTTGAATTTTTAACCGTGGCCAGAATATGGGCTATAATGGTAACAAAAAGAATATGGGCTTCAAAAAAATCCTTAAGAATTAGCCAATGGGTTTTACATTTATTGGCAATAATGGCAGATGGGTTGTATGTTGTTTTCCACATATTTGAGGATTACTTGTGGGCCTACTAGGTTGACACGTATGCTTTCCTAAAAAAAAAGGTTGACGCGCACGCAAGGCCATGCCAACTTAGTTAACAGACAAGAGCGGTGACTATTGTATGTCCATACAATGGCCGTGGGCTTCTTCAATCTCTGCTCTTCCTGCTCCAGCTACTCAAACCAGTGCCGGCGGGACTACCTGCTCCCTCCTCCCATGGCCGGCTGTGCTACCACGCAGGCCTCACCGCCCCATCGTACTCCCATCGCTGGCCTAGCAATCCCTCCACTCACCCACACCTGCTATTTTTCTCCGGTGACGGCAGATGGACCAGCAACCCTCATACTCCCTTCCGCGTGGGAAACAACTGCCGAGTCTTCCCTGGTTCTATGTTGTTCCCTTCCTATGACTCACAATCGTCCACCTCCCTGGTGCACTCGGTGCGGCGTGGTCAACGTGCCTAATTAACGACATCCATTGGAAGAGCACTATACATGGAGAGACTGACAGCTGGGTCCACAGCCACATGGAAGGAAGTGCCTCCTTATTACATGCAAAATAATGATTCCTCCACCTGACAGTGGGACCCACTGGAAGGGCCTCTATATTTTGTGGAAAAATGTTCCTCCCGCTGACAGCACAGACCCACTAGCGATATTTTCGCACACAAGGAAGTGCCTCCTTATTACGCACAACAAAATGAATACTCCCCCTGCTAGCTAGGATCCACCATTGTTGCAGGTTGACTTGTGGGTCTACTAACTTGAAGCAGACAAAGGGCTTTGCCAACTTAGTCAATATGAACAATTCTAGCTCAAGTGACTATACGATGTCCATCCAACGGCCATAGTGCTTCTTCAAACCTCTGGTCTTCTTGCTCCAGCTGCCCAAACCAGCATCGGTCGTGCCGCCTGCTCCTGTTGGAAATATGCCCTAGAGGCAATAATAAAAGTATTATTATATTTCCTTGTTCATGATAATTGTCTTTTATTCATGCTATAACTGTATTATCCGGAAATCGTAATACACGTGTGAATACATAGACCACAATATGTCCCTAGTGAGCCTCTAGTTGACTAGCTCGTTGTGATCAACAGATAGTCATGGTTTCCTGGCTATGGACATTGGATGTCATTGATAACGGGATCACATCATTAGGAGAATGATGTGATGGACAAGACCCAATCCTAAGCCTAGCACTAAGATCGTGTAGTTCGTTTGCTAGAGCTTTTCCAATGTCAAGTATCTCTTCCTTAGACCATGAGATTGTGCAACTCCCGGATACCGTAGGAATGCTTTGGGTGTACCAAACGTCACAACGTAACTGGGTGGCTATAAAGGTGCATTACAGGTATCTCCGAAAGTATCTGTTGGGTTGGCACGAATCGAGACTGGGATTTGTCACTCCGTGTAAACGGAGAGGTATCTCTGGGCCCACTCGGTAGGACATCATCATATGCGCAATGTGACCAAGGAGTTGATCACGGGATGATGTGTTACGGAACGAGCAAAGAGACTTGCTGGTAACGAGATTGAACAAGGTATAAGGATACCGACGATCGAATCTCGGGCAAGTATAATACCGCTAGACAAAGGGAATTGCATACGGGATTGATTAAGTCCTTGACATCGTGGTTCATCCGATGAGATCATCGTGGAACATGTGGGAGCCATCATGGGTATCCAGATCCCGCTGTTGGTTATTGACCGGAGAACGTCTCGGTCATGTCTGCATGATTCCCGAACCCGTAGGGTCTACACACTTAAGGTTCGATGACGCTAGGGTTATAAAGGAAGTTTGTATGTGGTTACCGAATGTTGTTCGGAGTCCCGGATGAGATCCCGGACGTCACGAGGAGTTCCGGAATGGTCCGGAGGTAAAGATTTATATATGGGAAGTCCTATTTTGGCCACTAGAAAATGTTCGGGATTTTTCGGTATTGTACCGGGAAGGTTCTAGAAGGTTCCGGAGTGGGGCCCACCTGCATGGGGGGACCCACATGAACGTGGGTAGTGGGGGCAAGGCCCCACACCCCTGGTCAAGGCGCACCAAGATCCCCCCTTAGAAGGAATAAGATCATATCCCGAAGGGATAAGATCAAGATCCCTAAAAAGGGGGGATAACAATCGGTGGAGAAGGGAATGATGGGATTTCTTTCCTCCCACCTTGGCCAACGCCCCAATGGACTTGGAGGGTAAGAAACCAGCCCCTCCACCCCTATATATAGTGGGGAGGCGCATGGGAGCTACACACGAAGTTCTGGCGCAGCCCTCCCCCTCTCCCAAGTCCTCCTCCTCTCCCGCGGTGCTTGGCGAAGCCCTGCAGGATTGCCACGCTCCTCCACCACCACCACGCCGTTGTGCTGCTGCTGGATGGAGTCTTCCTCAACCTCTCCCTCTCTCCTTGCTGGATCAAGGCTTGGGAGACGTCACCGGGCTGTACGTGTGTTGAACGCGGAGGTGCCGTGCGTTCGGCACTTGATCATCGGTGATTTGAATCACGACGAGTACGACTCCATCAACCCCGTTCACTTGAACGCTTCCGCTTAGCGATCTACAAGGGTATGTAGATGCACTCTCCTTTCTACTCGTTGCTGGTCTCTCCATAGATAGATCTTGGTGATACGTAGGAAATTTTTTGAATTTCTGCTACGTTCCCCAACAGTGGCATCATGAGCTAGGTCTATTGCGTAGATTCTTTGCACGAGTAGAACACAAAGTAGTTGTGGGCATTGATTTTGTTCAATATGCTTACCGTTACTAGTCCAATCTTGTCGATGGTATTGTGGGATGAAGCGGCCCGGACCGACCTTACACGTACTCTTACGTGAGACAGGTTCCATCGATTGACATGCACTTGGTGCATAAGGTGGCTAGCGGGTGCCAGTCTCTCCCACTTTAGTCGAAACGGATTTGATGAAAAGGGTCCTTATGAAGGGTAAATAGCAATTGACATATCACGTTGTGGTTTTGCGTAGGTAAGAAACGTTCTTGCTAGAAACCCATAGCAGCCACGTAAAACATGCAAACAACAATTAGAGGACGTCTAACTTGTTTTTGCAGGGTATGCTATGTGATGTGATATGGCCAACAAGAGTGTGATGAATGATATGTGATGTACGAGATTGATCATGTTCTTGTAATAGGATTCACGACTTGCATGTCGATGAGTATGACAACCGGCAGGAGCCACAGGAGTTGTCTTTATTTATTGTATGACCTGCGTGTCATTGAACAACGCCATGTAATTACTTTACTTTATTGCTAACTGGTAGCCATAGTAGTAGAAGTAATAAGTTGGCGAGACGACTTCATGGAGACACGATGATGGAGATCATGATGATGGAGATCATGGTGTCATGCCGGTGACAATGATGATCATGGAGCCCCGAAGATGGAGATCAATGGAGCTATATGATATTGGCCATATCATGTCACTACTATATAATTGCATGTGATGTTTATTATGTTTATGCATCTTGTTTACTTAGGATGACGGTAGTAAATAAGATGATCCCTTACAACAATTTCAAGAAGTGTTCTCCCCTAACTGTGCACCGTTGCTACAGTTCGTCGCTTCTAAGCACCATGTGATGATCAGGTGTGATGGATTCTTACGTTCACATACAACGGGTGTAAGACAGATTTACACAGCAATACACTTAGGGTTAACTTGACGAGCCTAGCATGTACAGACATGGCCTCGGAACACGGAGACCGAAAGGTCGAGCATGAGTCGTATAGTAGATACGATCAACATGAAGATGTTCACCGACGTTGGCTAGTCTGTCTCACGTGATGATCGGACACGGCCTAGTTGACTCGGATCATGTGATCACTTAGATGACCAGAGGGATGTCTATCTGAGTGGGAGTTCATAAGATGAACTTAATTATCTTGAACATAGTCAAAAGACCTTTTGCAAATTATGTCGTAGCTCGCGCTTTAGTTCTACTGTTTAGTTATGTTCCTAGAGAAAATATAGTTGAAAGTTGACAGTAGCGATTATGCAATCAGTAGAAAGCTTATGTCCTTAATGCACCGCTCAGTGTGCCGAACCCCAAATGTCGTTTGTGGATGTTGTGAACATCAGACATACACGCTTTCATAACTACGTGATAGTTCAGTGAAACGGTTTAGAGTTGAGGCATCAAAGACGTTTTTCGAAATGTCGCGGAACATATGAGATGTTTCGAGGGCTGAAATTGGGATTTCAGGCTCGTGCCCACGTCAAGAGGTATAAGACCTCCGACGATTTTCTTAGCCTGCAAACTAACGGAGAAAAGCTCAATTGTTGAGCTTGTGCTCAGATTGTCTGAGTGCAACAATCACTTGAATCGAGTGGGAGTTGATCTTCCATATGAGATAGTGATGTTTCTCCAAAGTCATTGCCACCAAGCTGCTAGAGCTTTGTGATGAACTATAACATATCAGGGATAGATATTATGATCCTTGAGGTAGTCACGATGTTTGACACCGCGAAAGTAGAAATCAAGAAGGAGCATCAATTGTTGATGGTTGGTGAAACCACCAGTTTCAAGAAGGGCAAGGGCTAGAAGGGATACTTCATGAAACGGCAAATCAACTGCTGCTCTAGTGAAGAAACCCAAGGTTGAACCCAAACCCGAGACTAAGTGCTTCTGTAATAAGGGGAACAACCACTGGAGCAGAATTACCCTAGATACTTGGTAGATGAGAAGGCTGGCAAGGTCGATAGAAGTATATTGGATATACATTATGTTAATGTGTACTTTACTAGTATTCCTAGTAGCACCAGGGTATTAGATACCAGTTCGGTTGCTAAGTGTTAGTAACTCGAAATAAAGGCTACGGAATAAACGGAGACTAGCTAAAGGTGAGCTGACGATATGTGTTGGAAGTGTTTCCAATGTTGATATGATCAAGCATCGCACGCTCCCTCTACCATCGAGATTGGTGTTTGCGTTGAGCATAAACATGATTGGATTATGTCTATCGCAATACGGTTATTCATTTAAGGAGAATAATGGTTACTCTGTTTATTTGAATAATACCTTGAATGGTCTTGCACCTAAAATGAATGGTTTATTGAATCTCGATCGTAGTGATACACATGTTCATGCCAAAAGATAGTAATGATAGTACCACCTACTTGTGGCACTGCCACGTAAGTCATATCGGTATAAAATGCATGAAGAAGCTCCATGTTGATGGATCTTTGGGCTCACTCGTTTTTGAAAAGTTTGAGACATGCGAACCATGTCTATTGGTGTATATGCATGAAGAAACTCCATGCAAATGGACCATTTGAACTCACTTGATCTTGAATCACTTGAGACATGCAAATCATACCACATGGGCAAGATGACTGAAATCCTCGGTTTCAGTAAAATGGAACAAGATAGAAACTTGTTGGAAGTAACACATTTTGATGTGTGCAGTCCAATGAGTGCTGAGGAATACAGTGAATATCGTTATGTTCTTACTTCACAGATGATTCGAGTAGATGTTGAGAATATTTACTTGATGAAACACAAGTCTGAATTATTGAATGGTTCAAGTAATTTCAGAGTGAAGTAGAAGATCATCGTGACAAGAGGATGAAATGTCTATGATATGATCATAGAGATGAGTATCTGAGTTACAAGCTTTGGCACACAATTATGACATTGTGGAAATTGTTTCACAATTAATACCGCCTGGAACACCATAGTTTGATGGTGTGTCCGAACATCATAACTGCACCCTATTGGATATGATGCATACCATGATGTCTCTTATCGAGTTACCACTATCGTTCATGGGTTAGGCATTAGAGACAACCACATTCACTTTAAATAGGGCACCACGTAATTCCGTTGAGATGACACCGTATGAATTATGGTTTAGAGAAACCTAAGTTGTCGTTTCTTAAAGGTTTGGGGCTGCGATGCTTATGTGAAAAAGTTTCAGGATTGATAAGCTCGAACCCAAAGCGGATAAAATGCATCTTCATAGGACACCCAAAACAGTTGGGTATACCTCCTAATTCAGATCCGAAAGCAATATGGATTGTTTCTTGAATCGGGTCCTTTCTCGAGAAAAGGTTTGTCTCGAAAAGTTGAGTGGGAGGATGGTGGAGACTTGATATGGTTATTGAACCATCACTTCAACCAGTGTGTATCAGGGCACAGGAAGTTGTTCCCGTGGCACCTACACCAATTGAAGTAGAAGCTTATGATAGTGATCATGAAGTTTCGGATCAAGTCACTGCCGTACCTCGTAGGGTGACAAGGATACGTACTGCTTCAGGGTGGTACAGTAATCCTGTCTTGATGGTCATGTTGCTAGACAACAATGAACCTATGAGCTATGGAGAAGTGATGGTGGGCCCAAATTCCGACAAATGGTTAGAAGCCATGAAATCCGAGATAGGATCCATGTATCAGAACAAAGCATGGACTTTGGTGGACTTGCCCAAAGATCGGCAAGCCATTGAGATAAATGGATCTTTAAGAAGAAGACGGACGTGGATGGTAATGTCACCATCTATGAAGCTCGACTTGTGGCGAAGAGTTTTTCACAAGTTCAAGGAGTTGACTGTGATGAGATTTTCTCATCCGTAGCGATGCTTAAGTCCGTCGGATTCATGTTAGCATTAGCTGCATTTATGAAATCTGGCAGATGGATGACAAAACGAGTTTCCTTACCAATCTTCGTATGGAAAGGTTGTATGTGATACAAATCAGAAAGTTTTTGTCGATCCTAAGGATGCTAAAAGGTATGCTAGCTCCAGCAATCCTTCCATGGACTGGAGTAAGCATCTCGGAGTTGGAATGTGCGCTTTGATAAGATGATCAAAGATTTTGGGTTTATACAAAGTTTATGAGAAACTTGTATTTCCAAAGAAGTGAGTGGGAGCACTATAGAATTTCTGATGAGTATATGTTGTTGACATATTGATGATCAGAAATGATGTAGAATTTCTAGAAAGCATATAGGGTTATTTGAAAACTGTTTTTCAATGGAAAACCTGGATTAGGCTACTTGAACAATAAGCATCAAGATCTATAAGATAGATCAAAATGCTTAATAGTACTTTCAAATGAGCACGTACCTTGACATGATCTTGAAGGTGTTCAAGATGGATCAGTCAAAGAAGGAATTCTTGCCTGAGATGTAAGGTATGAAGTTAAGACTTAAAATCTCGACCACGGCAGAATAGAGAGAAAGGACGAAGGTCGTCCCCTATGCTTTTATCATAGGCTCTCTACAGTATGCTATGTTGTGTACCGCACCTGTAGTGTGCCTTGCCATGAGTCAGTCAAGGGGTACAAGAGTGATCCAAGAATGGATCACAGGACAGCGGTCAAAGTTATCCTTAGTAACTAGTGGACTAAGGAATTTTCTCAATTATGGAGGTGATAAAGAGTTCGACGTAAAGAGTTATGTCGATGCAAGCTTAACACCTATCTGGATAGCTCTGAGTAGAAATACCGGATACGTATAATGGAGCAACTTTTAGCATAGCTCCAAGTAGAACAGTTATTTGGAATAGCTCCAAATAGAGCGTGGTAGCTACATCTAGGAGATGACATAGAGATTTGTAAAGCACACACGGATCTAAAAGGTTCAGACCCGTTGACTATAACCTCTCTCACAAGCATAACATGATCAAACCCAGAACTCATCGAGTGTTAATCACATGGTAAATGTGAACTAGATTATTGACTCTAGTAAACTCTTTGGGTGTAAGTCACATGGGGATGTGACCTTGAGTGTTAATCACATATCGATGTGAACTAGATTATTGACTCTAGTGCAAGTGGGAGACTGTTGGAAATATGCCCTAGAGGCAATAATAAAAGTATTATTATATTTCCTTGTTCATGATAATTGTCTTTTATTCATGCTATAACTGTATTATCCGGAAATCGTAATACACGTGTGAATACATAGACCACAATATGTCCCAAGTGAGCCTCTAGTTGACTAGCTCGTTGTGATCAACAGATAGTCATGGTTTCCTGGCTATGGACATTGGATGTCGTTGATAACGGGATCACATCATTAGGAGAATGATGTGATGGACAAGACCCAATCCTAAGCCTAGCACTAAGATCGTGTAGTTCGTTTGCTAGAGCTTTTCCAATGTCAAGTATCTCTTCCTTAGACCATGAGATTGTGCAACTCCCGGATACCGTAGGAATGCTTTGGGTGTACCAAACGTCACAACGTAACTGGGTGGCTATAAAGGTGCATTACAGGTATCTCCGAAAGTATCTGTTGGGTTGGCACGAATCGAGACTGGGATTTGTCACTCCGTGTAAACGGAGAGGTATCTCTGGGCCCACTCGGTAGGACATCATCATATGCGCAATGTGACCAAGGAGTTGATCACGGGATGATGTGTTACGGAACGAGCAAAGAGACTTGCTGGTAACGAGATTGAACAAGGTATAAGGATACCGACGATCGAATCTCGGGCAAGTATAATACCGCTAGACAAAGGGAATTGCATACGGGATTGATTAAGTCCTTGACATCGTGGTTCATCCGATGAGATCATCGTGGAACATGTGGGAGCCATCATGGGTATCCAGATCCCGCTGTTGGTTATTGACCGGAGAACGTCTCGGTCATGTCTGCATGATTCCCGAACCCGTAGGGTCTACACACTTAAGGTTCGATGACGCTAGGGTTATAAAGGAAGTTTGTATGTGGTTACCGAATGTTGTTCGGAGTCCCGGATGAGATCCCGGACGTCACGAGGAGTTCCGGAATGGTCCGGAGGTAAAGATTTATATATGGGAAGTCCTATTTTGGCCACTAGAAAATGTTCGGGATTTTTCGGTATTGTACCGGGAAGGTTCTAGAAGGTTCCGGAGTGGGGCCCACCTGCATGGGGGGACCCACATGAACGTGGGTAGTGGGGGCAAGGCCCCACACCCCTGGTCAAGGCGCACCAAGATCCCCCCTTAGAAGGAATAAGATCATATCCCGAAGGGATAAGATCAAGATCCCTAAAAAGGGGGGATAACAATCGGTGGAGAAGGGAATGATGGGATTTCTTTCCTCCCACCTTGGCCAACGCCCCAATGGACTTGGAGGGTAAGAAACCAGCCCCTCCACCCCTATATATAGTGGGGAGGCGCATGGGAGCTACACACGAAGTTCTGGCGCAGCCCTCCCCCTCTCCCAAGTCCTCCTCCTCTCCCGCGGTGCTTGGCGAAGCCCTGCAGGATTGCCACGCTCCTCCACCACCACCACGCCGTTGTGCTGCTGCTGGATGGAGTCTTCCTCAACCTCTCCCTCTCTCCTTGCTGGATCAAGGCTTGGGAGACGTCACCGGGCTGTACGTGTGTTGAACGCGGAGGTGCCGTGCGTTCGGCACTTGATCATCGGTGATTTGAATCACGACGAGTACGACTCCATCAACCCCGTTCACTTGAACGCTTCCGCTTAGCGATCTACAAGGGTATGTAGATGCACTCTCCTTTCTACTCGTTGCTGGTCTCTCCATAGATAGATCTTGGTGATACGTAGGAAATATTTTGAATTTCTGCTACGTTCCCCAACAGCTCCTGCCTCCCATAGCCGGCTTTGCTGCCGCGCAGGCCTCACCGCCCCACCCTACTCCCATCGCTGGCCTGGCCATCCCTGTACTCACCCAGACCTCCTGTTATACGCCGGCGACGGCAGCCTCACACTGTAGCCCAGCCAGTAAACCCTTGTACTCCCCTTCGCATGGGAAACAACTGTCGAGTCTTCCCCTTCTCAGGGTCATTCCCTTCCTAGGCCTCGCCGTGGTCCACCGCTTTGGTGCTCTGGCCGCAGCGTGGTCAACGTGGTCAAGGGACGAGTTCCATCGGAAGAGGACTATACGTGGAGAGGCTGACAACTGGGTCCACGGCCTTAGCAATGAAGTGCCTCCTTATTACTCACAAAATAATGATTCCTCCACCTGACAGTGCGGACCCATTGGAAGGGCCTCTGTATTTTGCAAAGAAAACGTTTCACCCCTGACAGCTGGGACCCACCAGCTATATCCTCGGACGCAAGGAAGTGCCTCCATATTAGGCGCAAAAAAATGATTCTTCCCCCTGACAGCTAGGACCCACCAGATATATCTTCGCACTTGTCTGTCTGGTCGCGAATGTGTACGTACATACTGGTCCATCGGTCTCTATGCAACGATGAACTGTGGTCAAGCAAGCAGCGACATGTGTAGTAGAGCCCCCGACGTAGAAGTTCAGACAGTCCAGTCTAAACCGTGTACACATATGTACAGCCAGATGCCAAAAAATATGGCCACGTACGTACATACAAGTGTGGTCTTGAACGCCTACTCGCGCATACGTACAGCCAGAGCTCGTGTACATGGAGAGGCAACGGACGGTAGGAACGGTGTCCTGTTCATTGGAAGCCAACCGGCTGGGTCGGAATGGAGAAAATATGTCGTGTTCATCGGGAGGCACCGAAATGCATAGTATCCATCGGAAGCCAACCGGCTTGGACGGAAAAGCTCAAACGGGGTCTGGCGTACCGCAAATCAGAGGAAATAGACTTCTGTTTTACCTGCTATGGTCAAAACGGGATCTAGCATACCGCAGAATGGAGGAAACAACCTTCTATTTGAGATCCTACGATCAAAACGGGGTGTTGTTGATCGGGAGGGGTGCGACGTAAGGCAAAACGGAGGAAACAGACTTGTGTTGGATCTCCTATGGTCGAAATGGAGTCCTAGTCCATCGGGAGGGGTGTGGCTTACCGCAAATAGGGACTCCATGGGCTAGTGTACATCCACTGTCTAGTGCATCGCTCCAGCCTCCATGGGCTAGTGTTCATCCATCGTCGACTTCTTCCAGCCTCCACCTACTACTGTTCATCCACCGTCGACTTCCTCCAGCCTCCACCAACTACTATTATCCACAGGGTCCTGTTCATCCAGCCTCCACCAGTTACTGTTCAACCAGCCCTCCACGGGATCCTGTTCAACCATCCTTCCACGGGGTCCTATTCATCCACCCCCAACCAGCTCGATCGGGTGGTGTGTGGCGGCCTCCTATTGATCGGGGTCATGTTCATCCAGCAACAACGGTCTCCACTACCACAGGTTCCTATTCATCCATCCCCCACCGAGAGGAACTGTTCATCCAACCCCCCAACAATGGTCATTGTTCATCAAGAGGCAGCTGCAGGTTTTGACCGACTTTAGTTAGCAGTAGTAGCAAAGAAATCGCTCGAGTTCAGTTAACAGCCAAGTGATCGATCGCTCGGGTTCAGTAATGTAACCAGTGCAATCGCTCGTGTTGAGTAAGCGAACACCTCACTCGAGTTCAGTTAGAGCCCAATGCCTCGCACACACGCGCGTATGTGTACGAGAGAAACACGCAATCCCTCCGTGCAGCGCTCGGCCCCGACCACCCACCGTAACCGAGAAGTCACCGAAATTTTCCTCGCCCTCACTTCTACCACAATTTTTCCGTCATGTACGAACCAAAGAATGTCATGCAGGTGCGTCCCCGGCCTGCCCAGGACGAAAAGCCCATTTTCTGCCATGATTTTCTTTCATAGAAGTAGGAGCCCGCCACATCTATGATGATACGTGCTTTTGTCACAATTATTTTCATAGAAGTGTCATAAGCATGACAGAAAAATTTCGTTTGGGCAAAAATTTCATGGATGTTTCTTTTTATTGTAGTGCTCGCGAGCTCCCCAGGCCTCGGGAGTCGCCTAGATCGTGAGGAGCAGCTTCCGCGACACGGTTCTTCAGATACCCCGACACTTCGATAACAATGGTGCCTGGTGACTTTTTGATTTATTCAGATTGTGGGCATCCGTCAGGCTGCATCATCACCAAGCTACCAGGGCCAGCCCCTACCGTTGTATCGTTTTGCGCATGTAGTAGAACCAGCTATGCCCCTTTTATGAATTTCCCAAAGTGTTTTCAACCTGCCTGTCTGGTGCCTCGCCACCATGAATGTCGCTATGCCCTCACAAACCTGCCTGAGACCGCCTCATGATTAAGGACTGGCACAACGTGTGTGCTCGGGTCCGTCGCGGCAGCGTTGTTAAACCCAAGAGACCGAGCTCTATCCCACGGGCCAGCTCCCGTGCGCATCACCTCCCGGGGTCCTTGGTGCCTTGTTCTTGCATGAGCTAATCGTGGGTGACTGAGTAAGGGCGCGCGGCCCGGTTCGTACGACCGTAGTTCGGCGCTTCGCCGTCACGGGAGTCACGTGTCGAGTGTGTTTCTATGGGATTGTTGCATGAGAAGACTGGCCACGACGTCTGCGCTCGGGTCCATCCCTGCAGCATCGACAAATCAAATGGCTGAGCTCTGTCTGGCAGGCTGGTCCCGTTCACGTCACCTTTTGGGGTCCTTGGTGTTTGGCCTTCTCATGCGATGGCCTCTAGAGGTTCATTCGACGTAGGTCGCCCTGTAACACAGGTCTCATAAGTGTGCCCCGCGCCGCGAGATTCAAGCGCAACTCACCTTGAGATAGGGCCTCATGAGTCCCGCGCTGGCTCGCGAGTGCCCAAATACACCTCCTCCAGTTCTTCCGTGCTAGCCACATGTCTGAACGGGGCTATACATGCCCCAGAGTCTCCCCCTAAGGGAACTTCCACCCGCACACAAGTGGAAGCCCCATGATCCGCGCTAGCGGACGACACGGTCGAGGAGCGACTATGCCCACGCACAAGTGGAATCCCCATGCTCCACGCTAGTGGACGACACGATGGAGGAGCCGCTATGCCCGCGCAAAGTGGAAGCCCCATGCTCCGCGCTGTTGGATAAACAACTGAGGGCGCCCTAGGGGCTGCACCAACCTCAAGATGACCCCGTAGCACTGTCACGCCACGTCCCCTTGGAACGCGCGCGAGGGGGCTGGATACGGGGGGCTATGCTTAGGCTCTGCCTAGCGCATGCCACCTCACCAGGTCCCATGCACTTGATCTTCTCGCGCCCCTTCTAGATGAAAGCTGGCGGGGAAAGGTATGAAGGACTCTAGATTAACTTCATCGCTGCCCACGTTTCCTTCATGATGATTGTTCGCACATCAAGGGGGACCCCTGAGCATCGCGACTCAAGGGCCTCACTAGTCACGTAGCCCCTCGCCCCTTGGTGTCATCCCGGTGATCTGGACGCCCCAACGGTGGTCAAGGTATGCGCGGGGCTAGGCCCTACCGACAGAGAGTGCAAAAGCAAGCAAGAAAGAAACCAAGCACAGATAGGGAAATCGTAGAGTCCTAACAGTTATTACAAGCACCAAGTGTTCCACAAATTTAAACAGAAAGTTTGATGCCTCCACGAGGCATGGTTAATGTTGCAGGATAAGATCTAAAGAGAAGGGCCATCACCACCATGTTCGTTGCCGCCGCCTGACCCGATCGCAGGGAGCCCATTGTCATTGTCACTTCTGCCGTCATCACTGCCATTGGCTGCCACCTCCAGAGTCTCGGCATCGGAAACACAGAGAAACTTCTTCAGCAATGCTTCCACGTGATCCTTCACGGCCTCCACAGCGGTGGAGCAGTCCTCAGGAGTGATCGGACGGATCACCATGTCGAAGTCGAAGCCCAGGTCCTATAGATAGAGCTAGCTGAAGACGTGCGTTGTAGCCGGAGTGAAGAGCGAGCGACACTCCTCGTCCAGGGTGGCATCCACCCTTGCGGCAACACCCTCAAGTGCTTCGGCGAGCTCAGAAGTGAGCCCTGTGAAGACGCCCTCAGGGGCCGCCAGCGGCTCTTCAAATCCTCCCCGCAGATGGATTACAGCACCCGACGGAGCCTGAGTTCGAGGGAGGGGAAGGCGATGCGCTCCGCGGCCGCTTTCCCCTCGGCGGCAACAATGACCTTATCCCCGGGCCTCCCACTAGGTTGTCGCCTTGAAGATGTGTTGAGCATGGGACGCCTGGGCTGTGTCCACCTCCTCCTTCAGCTTGGACAGGTGGTCCTGCTCCGCAGCCTAGTCGGTGGTCACCTGGGCCATCTTGGAGACACGATCGGCTAGCCCCGCTTCACGGCCCCTGAGGTCCTCCTCCTGCTGCTAGAGCCGACGGGCGTGCATGGCTTGCTCCTCCTGGAGGGCCTTCAGCTTGGCATCCGCCTCATTGCCGCGCTTCTTGGCGGATGCTGTGCTGGCCAGGGACAAGTCTTGAGCATCCTTGGCTTCAGTGACTTCCTTCCTCCGTCCATGGCGACGGCTTTGGCCCGCCCCCAAGCCATCCTCGTGGACGTGTCGGCCTAGATTCACCCCGAGACAAGCCGAGGCGCTCCTTCGCAAGGCACATATCGGCATCTTGGAGGTCGGCCCAAAGTCTGCCTAGAACGGTGAAGGCTTCATCCAGGGCCCGGGCCTCACGAGGGGGCCTAGTTCGCCAGCGCCAGGGACTGCCAAGGAGGCGGCAAAGGTGTGTCAACCGCCACCACAGCCAAGGAAGCGGTGGCATGGACAGCTAGGGGCACCGAAGGCTCCGAGTCCCCCTCAGGCGCAACAAGGGCGAACGGCTTTGCTGTCGCCTGGACTGCGAGGGCTGGCTCCTCCTCAGAATGCTCAGCAAGTTCGCGGGGGCATGCTCCATCGCAAGGGGATGAGGGATCGCCTCCTCCACCCATGCAGGAGCCGCTGCAGGAGCGGCAAGGGGCATCAGCTCCTGAGAACCAGCACCCTCGATGGATGTCCCTCCAAGCGGTGCTAGCGAGGTGCCAAGAGCAGATGGAGCACTCAAACACTCGGGCGTGTGATACGGCTCCAACATATCTAGAATTTTTTATTGTTCCATGCTATTATGTTACCCGTTTTGGATGTTTATGAGCTTTACTATACACTTTTATATCATTTTTGGTACCAACCTACTAACCGGAGGCCCAGCCCAAATTGCTGTTTTTTGCCTATTTCAGTGTTTCGAAGAAAAGGAATATCAAACGGAGTCCAAATGGAATGAAACCTTTGGGAGAGTTATTTTTGGAACAAACGCAATCCAAGAGACTTGGAGTGGACGTCAAGAAGCAACCGAGGCGGCCACGAGGGTCCAGGGCGCGCCCCCACCCTCGTGGCTCCCCTGACTGACTTCCTTCGCCTATATATATCTACATACCACGAAAACATCCAGGAGCACCACGAAACCCTATTTCCACCTCCGCAACCTTCTGTACCCGTGAGATCCCATCTTGGTGTCACAGCCCTAGAATATTGTTTGTAAATAGTTAGATCTTCATCCAGGCATCATATTTAAATTTCTGAAACTTGAATTGAGGATTGTTGAAGCCTCAAAACTTTAATTAAAAGCAGGGCAAAGAACCCTGGAAATTGCATTCAGTGTTTCCAAAATGGCCTTAAATAATGTTGGTTATATTTGGCAAAGGTTTTTGCAAAAAACCAAAAATAATGAGCATTTTTGAGGAATATTTTGGGCACTGAATTTAATTCATTATTTTATTTGCATTAGGAATTATATTCATAACTTGTATAGAATATATTTCCAAATACCCTGAAACATTTTATGTGCTTTTGAAAAAGTCCATTAAGCAACATAAAAATATTCAGAGGAATTTTGTCACTGGATTGGATTTGTTCTTTTTGAAAACAGTGACAAAAGAAATAAACAAACAAAACAAAAACAGAAGATATAAAACAGAGAGAAATGAAACTCACCTGGGCGTCTTACCTGGGCAGCCCACCTGGCCCAGCACTGTGGCTGAGGCCCAGCCCAACTCCCCACCGTCTTCAACCTCTGCCAGTAGGCAGAGGCGTGTCGACACGCGCGCGCCCGAGCTCCACCTCCTGCTTCCACCTGGGGCCCCGATCCTTCCCTCGTGGCCGCTCTGCACCCCTCTCTCCTCTCCCTCACTCGCTGTTCTCCCTCCCCTCCTCTGTTTCTCTTACGCGCAGCCGCCGGGCGCAGCCGTCGTCGCCGACGAGCACCGCCGTGGCAACAGCCACTGCCTCGCCTCGCCGATGCTCTCAGAGGCTCCGCCGCAACCTCTTCTCCCTCCTCACCGAGCTACACGAGCCAGGACGGCCCCAATACGACGCCGCGACCTTCTTCCCCACCCGCGGCCTCCGGATGCCGTCGCCCGATTCGCCGCCTCCCGTACTTCCCCGGCCTCGCCGTCTCCCCCATCGGATCCGCTGTGAGCCCCTGCCCCTCCCTCTATGCTCGCCTCCTACTTTCTCGTTCGCTAGCTGTCATTCCCGCGAGCTCCGAGTTCCGGCCGCCGCTGACCTTGTCGCCGTTGCAGCCACAGCTGCTGCCGCTTGCGTCTGAGCCCGCCAACGCTCTCAGCGCATCTCCAGGAGCTCAAAGCACCAAACTGCTGCTACTCCCATGCTCTGTGGCGTGGATTCGGTCGAGCCCGAACTCCGGCCGCCGCTGAGGTCGACGCCGTGCTCAACTCCGGCCACCTCGCGGCCTCCCGTCCGTTCCTTTGGATGCGGACGAGCAAGAGCTCCTCCCTAGTGCCCCCAGCACGCCAAATCACCGCCCGTAGCGCAATCCCGAGCCGCGCCGCCGTCGTTTTACTCGCCGCCGGCGAAACTCCAACGACTGCCGACGTGTCTGTCGTTAGGATTAACCCCCCCCCCCACCTAATTACCACCTCACTGCCACTGACATGTGGGCCCATGCCCCACTGACACTTTTAGTTAGGATTAAATTAGCACGAACAGTCTCTGTTAATTAGCCTAGTCACTGACCAGTAGGTCCCAGCGTCAGGTTTGACCGGGGCTGACGCTGTTGACCATATGACATCATTCTGATGTCAGGCTGATGCAGTAATGCTTTTCTGGATTTTAAATAAATCTATTTGATTTATTTATTTTCAGAAAATGTCCAAAACTTCAAAAATTCATAGAAAATAATCTATAAGCAAGATTGAAATAAGTTATATATGAAAAATGATCAGAAAAATCCAACCTTTCCATCTGTACTGGTTTCATGCATGTTAGAGCAACCTAACCTTGCTGTTTAGATGAAACATGATAATGCACTTATATGAGTTCATAGTTTAGGCTTGTATTTGAATCTTTGATTCAAATAAGCTCATACCACTCTGATTTCAGTTGCATTAGCCCAACACACATCATATTGACATGTCATGATCATGCATCATATTGTGCATTGCATTGATTGTATTTCTTCTCTATTGCCGGTATTTGTCCCCTATCGGTAGACGATGTTCCGACGTTGTGATCGTTGACACTGATGAAGACTCAATGCTATCTTCAGAAGTGCGAGGCAAGCAAAACCCCCTTGTTCATTCCGATACAATCCCACTCTCTCGCTCCTGCTCTCTTTTACTGCATTAGGACAACAACTCATTCATGCTTGTTGTCATGCCTGCTATTGCTTAGAGTGGGATTGCCACAGTAAATAGATGAAACCCACTAGCATGAGTAGGAGTTGTTTGAGCCCTGATGTGCCTACTCATTCATGCTTGTTGTCATGCCTGCTATTGCTTAGAGTTGTGTCAGGTCTGATTCATCGGGGATGAATTGGAACAGAGATGAACATGTCCTACTGTGTGTGAGCTAAGTCTGTGAACACGATTTGGTAAAGGTAGCGGTGAGAGGCCATGTAGGAGTACATGGTGGGTTGTCTCATTGAAGCCGTCCTTAGGAACTGAGTTCTGTGTTTGTGATCCATGAACAGTTACTACCACACATTGGGTTCCGATAACTCGGCCCCTCTCGTCTTATTAATCAACTTGATCTCTGTCCAGGAGTTGCAACTAGTTTCTGGTGTTTGTAGGTAGTGCTAGTACTCTACCAAGTGGCACCCGGTACAGGTGGGCTTGGGACAGACTAGGCACAGTGGCACGGTGTACCAAGTGGCACCCGAATGGTGGGCTTGGGAACCATGCTCACATCATTTGGGGCCGTGAGCGACACCCCGGCCGGATCTCCTTGCGGATGGAACCCGAATAGGCGATAAACCTGGACGAGAGACTTGTGTGGTTAGTCAGGTCGTGGCCGACTCCCTCGTCAGGCTTCCGCTTGAAGGTTGCCGAGATACACGACGTGTACATGGTGGTAAGTGGTGAGAGCGTGTGTGAAGAAGTACACCCCTGCCGGGTTAATATGATCTATTCGAATAGCCGTGTCCGCAGAAAAGGACTTTTGTGTTGCCTGTACAGTTCATAGACAAGTGAAAGTGGATACTCTAAAATACGCAAGATAAGCGTGAGTGCTATGGATGGCGTTCTCGTAGGGAGATGGGAGCAGATCCATAGTGGTGTATTGATATGGTGAATATGTGGACTCGTGTGCGCCACCTCAAAGAGTTACATTGCAGTCATAGTTCAGGATAGCCACTGAGTCAAAGCTGGCTTGCTGCAGTTAAACCCCACCACCCCCTTTGTTGATAATGATGCATATGTAGATAGTTCTGATGTAAGTCTTGCTGGGTACATTTGTACTCAAGTTTGCCTATTTTATGTTTTTGCAGAGAGACTTCAGTCTCATTAGTAGTTCCGCTTGGACTTCGACGTTTAGCTTGTTACCTCAGCTACGATCTTGTGCCCTCGGCAGGATCTTGTAGATAGTCAGGCTTCTTAGCCTTTTTCATTTGTAGATGTCTGTACCCAGACATGTTAAGCTTCCGCTTGGGCTTTGACTTGTACGCTCTGAATGTTGGGTCATGAGACCCATGTTTGTAATATCTCGATCCTTGGAGCCTATTGAGTAAAATACTTGAGTCGTAGAGTCATGTTGTGATGCCATGTTGTATTTGCACATATTGAGCATATTGTGTGTATGTTATTGAAATGCTTGGTATGTGTTGGATCTGACAACCTAGTTGTTTATCCTTGGTAGCCTCTCTTACCGGGAAATGTCTCCTAGTGCTTCCACTGAGCCATGTTAGCTTGCTACTACTCCGGAACACTTAGGCTGGCCGGCGTGTGTCCTTCTTCGTTCCTGTGTCTGTCCCTTCGGGGAAATGTCACGCATGTCTACCGGAGTCCTGTTAGCCTGCTACAGCCCAGATTCTCTGGAGTCCTGCTAGCCCAGCTTCTACAGCCCGGATTCACTCACTGTTGACCGACACGTTCGTTGTTGGGTCATGTATGTCTGTCCGTCTAAGTTAGCGCCACTTTGGGTTCACGACTAGTCATGTCATCCCGGGTTCTTTGTCATATGGATGCTAGCGACACTATCATATACGTGAGCCAAAAGGCGCAAACGGTCCCGGGCCTGGTAAGGCGACACCCATGGGATACCGTGCGTGAGGCCGCAAAGTAATATGAGGTGTTACATTCTATATCGGTGTGGCATTGGATCGGGGTCCTGACAGCTTTGGTATCAGAGCTTGACTGCATGTAGGATTACCAAGCCAAACTGGTCGAAGTTGAGTCTAGAAATGCTTTAGTTATATGCAGGGGAATTGATTGTGGGATGGAACGTAAGGCTCTTTTTACTCCTTTACCTTATGCCCTTCTGATCTGAGTCAACCTCTTGTCTTCTACGGGGATTAAGAACTAGGCTTCTCATCTTTCTATCAGGATCACGCGTTACTAATTCATAGACTTATAGGATTGATGGTTCTAAGCTTCAAATCGGTTCCTACCAGTTCCATGTATTAATAGCTAGCCTCAGATTCTTGATACCATGATGATCGAGTGGTTAAGCCACCATTTGTAGCTTGTCTCCAATCTTTTTGAGCATTTACAGCCGTTATGCTGTCCGAGTCATCCCAGGTTTCTAAACAATCTGATGCATTTGCAAAATCCTTTCCCTCTGGTTTTGATGTTCCTTTAGGCCAGGTTAATCACACTAATTGCTGAGTTGAGGTATTCTATTGCCTCGATGTATATGTTGGAGCTGTTATTATGACCTTAGATGTCTTAGGGGATCATCTAGTAATCTAGCCATGATTTGTGTTCCCAGTGTGATGATTCTGGCGTCATTCTCTAAAGCATCCCGTGATGCCATTTAGTTAGTAGGCATTCTACTCCTGGGTTTCTAAACCCGAGATTTCCCTACTTACTTCATGTTGTTGGTGTTTGCTAGTTCCTTCAGGATATTAGTAACCTTTGCGATAGTCCTCAAGATTCATGGTATATCCTTCTTCCAATACCATGAACCAATATGGCAGAAGTTCGGGAACCAAAATATCACAACAAGAGTGCTCTCGATGAGTTCTCCATTCTATATTGTGACTCTGCCAGTTCAACCTTTCTGCATGGGTTATCTGGAAGAAATATGTTGAACTCGTTCGACATGCTAGTCCATGCCTCCAAAACTAAGAAAATCATATTCTGTTGGGTTGTCCCTCTTTAGTTGTCTTCTGACTTCGTCTATCAATTGATAGTCAAGAGTATGTGTGCATTCGTTCATCGATGCTATTACTCTTGTGGTCCGTCAAGCCATTCTATCGTGGAATGACTAGGAGAAACAAACTCCAGTACCTCTTCCATATCCGGGATTGGGTCAAAGTAGTTGTATTCCGCAGATCAAAATGCCAATCCAGCTTTTGATTCTATTCTACCCTAGAGTATTACCCTGTTTATGTCAGGATTTTCGTGAGAATTGTACCAGCTCTTGTGAATTATTGACGCAGTGATACTTCTCGCCATCATTTTTCATTTCTCGGTTCCCGTGTTGTTGCAACCGAAACGCCGACAGGTGAACTATGATGTGTGAAATCAATAATCGTAGCAACCATGTTGCTTGGTAGTAAATGGACAATAATCTCATTCTTAGCATGTTGGTTATTGAATTATCATTCTAAGAGTGATTGTGCTACCTAGTCCATATTTCCGGTGCACTCTTCGATCAATGAGTTAGGAATGTGTCAATCCTTGCTTATTTGATCATATCGCCTTGCCCTGAAAAGCAAGATTGATATTGAGCTTAGAAACTTACCGGTGGTTCATGATTTTTGGAATATCTTCTCGGAAGTATCACCAGGTCGTCACCTGACCGCTATGTTGAGTTCATGATCAAGTTGGTTTATTCCTGTAAACCACCCTTTCTCCAAGAATCCGTGTTGGATACCCCTAAGCTAGTTGGTTAAGCTATACATTCAACTTGGAGAGCTGGAAGATAAAAGCTTGTCCGACTTAGTTCATGTTAAGGGATATATTGTACGTATGTTGAAGAAAGATGATATCTTCATCAATTGGTCCCTGTGATCAGTTGTTGGACCTATTATCTTATCAAAACCTTGATTTGAGTGTGGGCCATTGTCAAATCGAGTTAGAACCAACGATATTCGTAATGTTGTCTTACTCGTGGTTGATTCCTCGAGCATACACCATTATATCTTTGGTCTGACCAATACCATCACATTGTTCACATAGTGGTGGAAGTCCAGTGATATGGAAATTCCGATGAGTTGCTGTTGAGCCCATCAGCAGCATTTTGTCTCCTCCATGATTTGTGTTGAACATCCAGCTAGTGTTAGAAACTTGTGTAAGCATTTTCTTCATGCCCCGTTCATGAAGTATATGTTTGGATGAAAGAAGTAACTTCCTCTCATTCATGTGCATCCGATGCAAGTTGCCGCAGGTGAATTTGAGGAAGTTAGTTTTGCTTCCTTTGGAATCGTCCCAAGTCAGTCATGCATGTGCGAAGTATTCTGTGGTTTGGTAGATTAATTACGTCCACTCCATGCGTAATTCCTAGCACCCCAAGCCACTGATTGATTTGTTCAAGGAAAAGAAGTCTAGCGCGCATAAAGACCTCGAAATCCTTGATGATGGTTCCCCACCCGAAGTCAGTAGTGTTTTATTATAAGACTACTACGTGGTCATGCTTGTCTTGGACAACGTGTTCACATGGTGTAGCAGAACCAACTCATGTTTTGGAGATTGCTATCGTACTTCATCCCCCGAGAATCTCGCAATGTCATCTCATCGATTTGTGTTGCAAGCTTTCATTTTCCTTTCCAGACTTGATGGGTCTGGAATATCCTGACGCCAACCAGATCTGAATCTCAGGCAAATATGATGGTTGGAATATTTCCCAAGAACTATAATATTGGTCTCTCTATAACCGGTAAAGTGGATGTCATGGCCAACACACCCAGCTGGAAGACCTATTATTGTAGTATCTTGATTGAGGAAGTTGGCCACCTCCCCATAGGGATTTCATATGATTTACTCCCTAGTTGCCCCTTATGGATTTTTGTGTTCCCGAAGTCCGACCTTTTTACTTGATGTTCTAGATATCAAACCATATCTATGAATGGGATACACTAGCACATCAAGGAGAACATTAGAAGCGGAATGCTAAATGTCTCTCGGTCAATTATCCATATCTTGCGACCTTGGCATTGCTAAGGTGAAATCTGAGAAGGTGTTATCTTCCTTTTCATCTGCATCCTCCATCGTTATTCATCATGGTAGTATGTAGTTGTATTAACATTCTTTTCATAGATGTTGGTAGAACTAAGATGATTATGGAATTGCTCAAGTTCTTGAAAGCACGCTCAGTCACTAGGCTATATCCTCGGTATCAATTGGAATGTGCTTTCTGTTTGCCGAGTTGTTCTATAACCATAGTTCCATTCCAAAACTGAGTATGCCATTTTTTTCGAGTTCGATCAAATGATCGTTTGTGACTTGCCATTAGCCTGGTATAAAGAGTTTCAATGATCTTTGTATCAAAGTAATTCTTTTTGCCACTTCAAGGATAAATCTACGAGTCACCTCTCCCAAGGTGCCCCGTTAAGGAATCATGGCAGTTATGTCATTGCTATCTTGAAACCATGCACCATCCTACTCCAGCGTGGAATTGTTGCCTACCAAATTAAACCTTCGTCATATGTTTCTTTTCCATCACCCCTGATATGTGTTTTGTGTCTCAACTCGAGAAATGTTACTATGTCTCATTCCGTGAAGATCGATTCCTCTAGAGTTTCTTTCTGTTGTCATCGTGTTGGATGAAGATCTCGAAAGAGAAGACATCAAGATGAATTTGAAGCAATGAATCAACATCTTTGAGAAGGACAGTTGGATCGTGAAGATCGTGTTAGCTTGGTGTCCCCTCTGTCTTCTTACCTCACGTCTTGAATCTCGGGACGAGATTCTTGTTTAGTGGGCGTGAGTTGTCACAGCCGTAGAATATTGTTTGTAAATAGTTGCATCTTCATCCAGGCATCATATTTAAATTTCTGAAACTTGAATTGAGGATTGTTGAAGCCTCAAAACTTTAATTAAAAGCAGGGCAAAGAACCCTGGAAATTGCATTCAGTGTTTCCAAAATGGCCTTAAATAATGTTGGTTATATTTGGCAAAGGTTTTTGCACCAAACCAAAAATAATGAGCATTTTTGAGGAATATTTTGGGCACTGAATTTAAATCATTATTTTATTTGCATTTCGAATTATATTCATAACTTGTATAGAATATATTTCCAAATACCCTAAAACATTTTATGTGCTTTTGGAAAAGTCCATTAAGCATCATAAAAATATTCAGAGGAATTTTGTCACTGGTTTGGATTTGTTCTTTTTGAAAACAGTGGCAAAAGAAATAAACAAAGAAAACAAAACAGAAGATATAAAACAGAGAGAAATGAAACTCACCTGGGCCTCTTACCTATGTAGCCCACCTGGCCCAGCACTGTGGCTGAGGCCCAACCCAACTCCCCACCGTCTTCAACCTCTGCCAGTAGGCAGAGGCGTGTCGACACGCGCGCGCCCGAGCTCCACCTCCTGCTTTAACCTGGGGCCCCGATCCTTCCCTCGTGGCCACTCTGGACCCCTCTCTCCTCTCCCTCACTCGCTGTTCTCCCTCCCCTCTGTTTCTCTTACGCACAGCCGCCGAGCGCAGCCGTCGTGAAAGTGCAACTATCACTAGGTGGTTTTGGTAATTCATAACAACATATAGCTCATTGAGCTAATGCTATTCCAAGACTATTATTTCAGGAAAGCTCAATGAATGGCATGGCATGGATGATGAAAGTGGATCCCTCAAAATACTAAGGACAAAGGATTGGCTCAAGCTCAAAAGTTCAAGACTCTTCATTTTATATTTTAGTGATCCAAGATCACATTGAGTCTATAGGAAAAGCCAATACTATCAAGGAGGGATGAGGTGTTTCTTAATGAGCCTTTTGCTTCATGTGCTTAGTGATATGCTCCAAAACCCTCAACTACTTTACCACATCCACAAATGACTTAAACCCAATGCCAAAATTGGTCACATTGATTCTTCCTATCCGGCGCCACCGATTCTAAAAGTCATAGCCACTGCCACAAACCCTAAGCAAATCGTTCTTACCGATAGGGATCTCGGTCTCACCGAGATGGGATTGTAATCTCTCTGTTTCCCTTCGTAACGTTTCGGTCTAACCGAAGTGAGCGATCGGTCCCACCGAGATTGCAATGTAAACTCTCTGTTTCCTTTTTGTAACATTTCGGTCTCACCGAAAATAGCAAATCAGTCCCACCGAGTTTACCTGACCAACTCTCTGGAAAGCTTATTACCAAATCGGTCTCACCAAGTTTGTGTAATCGGTCTTACCGAGATTACGTTATGCCCTAACCCTAACCGAATCGGTCTCACTGAGATGTATGTGAGTCCCACCGAAAATCACTAACGGTCACTTGGTTTACTAAATCGGTCCGACCGAGTTTAACGATTCGGTCCCACCGAGTTTAGTAAATTGTGTGTAACGGTTAGATTTTGTGTGGAGGCTATATATACCCCTCCACCTCCTCTTCATTCGTGGAGAGAGCCATCAGAACGAACCTACACTTCCAACTTACCATTTCTGAGTGAGAACCACCTACTCATGTGTTGAGGTCAAGATATTCCATTCCTACCATATGAATCTTGATCTCTAGCCTTCCTCAAGTTGCTTTCCACTCAAATCTTCTTTCCACCAGATTCAAAACCTATGAGAGAGAGTTGAGTGTTGGCGAGACTATCATTTGAAGCACAAGAGCAAGGAGTTCATCATCAACGCACCATTTGTTACTTCTTGGAGAGTGGTGTCTCCTAGATTGGCAAGGTGTCACTTGGGAGCCTCCGACAAGATTGTGGAGTTGAACCAAGGAGTTTGTAAGGGCAAGGAGATCGCCTACTTCGTGAAGATCTACCGCTAGGGAGGAAAGTCCTTCGTGGCCGACGGCCATGGTGGGATAGACAAGGTTGCTTCTTCGTGGACCCTTCGTGTGTGGGGCCCTCCGTGGACTCACGCAACCATTACCCTTCGTGGGTTGAAGTCTCCATGAACGTGGATGGACGATAGCACCACCTATCGGAACCACGCCAAAAACATCTGTGTCTCCAATTGCGTTTGAATCCTCCAAACTCTTCCCTTTACTTTCTTGCAAGTTGCATTCTTTAATTTCCGCTGCCTATATACTCTTTGCATGCTTGCTTGAATAGTGTGATGATTGCTTGACTTGTCCTAAAGTAGCTAAAATCTGCCAAACTCTAAAATTGGGAAAAGGTTAAGTTTTTATTGGTCAAGTAGTCTAATCACCCCCCTCTAGACATACTTCAAGGTCCTACAAGTGGTATCAGAGCTTTGGTCTCCATTTGCTTTGATTTCCATAGCTTTTGGTGGTCATAGCCTTGGTTTCACAACCTAGGAGAGTATGGCGTCTAGCGAGGGAAATTATCACCGTAGAGGTCCTTACTTTGATGGTACTAATTTTGCTAGTTGGAAGCATAAGATGAAAATGCATATTCTTGGACATAACCCCGCCGTTTGGGCAATTATTTGTATTGGCTTGCAAGGTGAATTCTTTGATGGGAGAGAACCGAACCGTGAAGCTAATGCGGAAGAATTGAAGATGCTGCAATACAACGCTCAAGCTTGCGATATCATCTTCAATGGATTGTGCCCCGAAGAATTCAACAAAATCAGCCGTCTTGAGAATGCAAAGGAAATTTGGAATACTTTCATTGATATGCATGAAGTACCGAGTCCGTCAAGGAATCCAAGTTGGATGTGCTCCAAAGTTAGCTTGACAGGTTCAAAATGAAGGATGGTGAATGTGTCACTGAAATGTACTCTAGGCTTGCTCTTATCACAAATGAGATTGCCGGCTTAGGGAGTGAAGAGATGACCGACAAATTCATCATCAAGAAAATCCTAAGAGCTTTGGATGGAAAGTATGATACCGTGTGCACATTGATCCAAATGATGCCAAACTACAAAGATCTCAAGCCAACGGAAGTCATTGGAAGAATTGTTGCTCATGAGATGTCACTCAAGGATAAGGAGGAACTTCACAACAAGTCAAGTGGTGCTTACAAAGCCTCAAGTGAAGCCCCCACATCATCAAGTGAGAAACAAACCTTCAATGAAGAATTGAGCTTAATGGTGAAGACCTTCAACAAATTCTACAAGAGTAGAAGCAAAGAAAGAAGCTCCAAGTCAAGGTCTTACAATGACAAGAGATCTTCTAGTCGATTGCAAAATTTCTACAATTGTGGGAGACCCGAACACTATTCCAATGAGTGTACGGCACCCTACAAAAGAAGAGAAGATTCTCCAAGAAGAAGAAGCAAAAGAGAAGAATCACCACCAAGAGAGAGGAGGAGTAGAGATGATCGTTATGAACGAAGACCCTCACGGAGAAGCAAGGATTCAGAAAGGAAGGACAAGTCATCAAGGAGCTACACAAAACGAAGACATCAAGCTCATGTTGGTGAATGGGTTTCCGGCTCCGACTCCGACAATCACTCCGAGAGAAGCTATCACTCCGACTCCGAATATACTCTACATGAAGGTGTTGCCGGTCTAGCACTTGTGTCAACCAACTCCTATGACATATTTGATTCACCAAATGAAGGTGTTGGAAGATGCTTCATGGCCAAAGGTCCAAAGGTAACACATCCTGAGTATCTTGATTTCAATAGTGATGAAGATGACTTGCTTGTGGATGATGATTTACTTGTTGACAACTCTAGTGATGAATACTATGATGAAACGTCAATTAATCATGCTAATCAAGATAAAACGAATGACAATGATAAGGAGAAGATTGAGCTTCTAACTAAAGAACTAAACACTCTTAAGTTAGATCATGAAACTATCTACGAAGATCATCGAGAACTTTTAAGAGCTCATGAGAAGTTACGCTTTGAAAAGCTCAATCCTGAGCAAGAGCATGAGTTCTTAACAGCAATCAATGATGATCTCCGCAAGAAAAGTTCTTCTAACATTGCCAAGCGTTTACTCTTATCTACTTACATGCCTCAAGTCAAGTCTAGTAACAAGTACAAGAAAGATACTTCCTCTAGTAGTAACAATAATAATAATGTCAAATCCAATATTGTTGCTTCTAGTAGTTCTCTTGATTCCACTAATGATTCTCTTAGCCAAGTTACACTTGAGCAAGAAAATAGCTTATTGAAGGGAATTATAGAGAAAGGTGTTTACAAGAGCCTTGCCGGGAGTAAGCAATCAGAGGAAATTGTACGCAAGCAAGGAAGGCACCGGAAGAATCATGGTGTTGGATTTGAACGAAAGTTCAAAGCCAATGGAGTTGAGTGGGAAGAAGATCAATACCCCAAGACAAAGTTTGTTCCTCAACAAGAGAAGTATGATCCTACTTCCTTCAAGGGAACACAAGCTCAAGATGATCTTCCACCACAAGACCACAAGAACAAAGCCAAAGACAAGCTTCAAGAAGAGATTGATGCATTTGAAGAAGCACCTAAAGCCTCGTTCTAGTGGGTCCCCAAGACTACGTCAAGTTCTACTTCATCAAGTACAACTACAACTCCAAGGATTCCCATCAAGATGATGTGGATCCCGAAGAAGAAGAACTAGAGAGTTCTTGAGGGTGACTCCGCCAACATTCTTCACTCATATCATTATGGCAAGAACAAGTGCAATAAACTTCCACATCTTGCACTAGTTCAAGGAGTCACAAACCCTCATGTTAGTAAGACAAGGGACAAGGTAACCTAATGATTTCATGGACATCATCTTGTGTGTGCATCACTCTATGTCTATGGATATTCTTGTTTGTTCCTTGTGGGACTAACCCATGTAGGTAAGTTGAAAGTGCAACTCACTCCAAAGGATTGCTCCAAATGATCTACATCAACATTGAGCATCTACATCTTCAACACCTACATGAAGTCATCATTGACAAAACCCAAGGTTAGTTCATCCCTCTAAGGGGGGATCTCATATCTAGGGGGAGCTTAACTCTAAGAATTGAGTCAAAGCAACTCTAATGGTGTGAACACATCAATGCATTATGTAAAAGTGGTAACCCCACTTGAGCTTAAACAATGAGTATGACCTATGATCAAATGTTCTCATTTGACTCCTAAGTCAATATACTCATATATAGATGACCTAGTCATCGCCAATTGTTTGATAGATGCTAGAATTGGTTGTGCATGCTTTGCCACATATTTCATTTGCCATCTTATTGTGTGAGCATGTTGGTGCATATTTTACTCATTCAAGGACATCCACTTGTTTTTTTGATTGTTTGGTCTCTTTTTCTTTTTGCCAAGTGGATGGACAAGAATGCCTAAGAACCTTCTTTAGCTATCTATGCTTTCCTCATCTCAAACTCTATTCATGCTACATCACAAAATTTGATCAAGTCAGATTTGAACCACTCTGTGTGAGGAGCACTCGAGTCCCCGATTCGTCATAGATTTAAACTTCCAAAACCTCTTTGTGACTCTTGGTCTGACCGATTCCACCATTTCGGTCCTACCGAGATCACTAAGTTGATCTGAGTTTTCAATCTCGGTGCAACCGATTTGAACTTTTCGGTCTCACTGATTTGCTGTAACTGTACACAGTTATGCATCTCGGTGCCACTGAGTTGTTCCACTCGGTCACACCGACAGGATCGGGCTATATATAGCCACGGGCAAAATTTTGGAAATTTCTCCGAAATCCTTGGCCCGCGCAATAGCTCGCTCTGCCATCGAAGGTCTCCGGATCGTCTCCTCGTCGCCAGCAGCCTCCTGTCGCTGGTCTCCGCAGCCGTCAACGGATTTCGCCCCCGCCATTGTCGCCGTAGCAAGTCCACCGCCAAGTTAGGGTATGGACTTGATCTGTGTGCTATCCATATCTGATTCCAAGCACATTGTACTCTTATTGAATCTTGCCACGATTGAAACACTTCTATCCAGCCAAAGTAATCCATAGATTAGATGAGATTCAAATTTTTAGGCTTAGGTTTCCGCCGAAACCATCTCGGACCCACCGAGTTGAAAAACTCGGTCTCACCGATTTGGCTTATGCCATTGCACTAGTGACTCTCGGTCTGACCGAGAATTACTAATCGGTGCGACCAATTTGAGGATTCTGTGAAACCCTAGCAGTCTCGGTGCCACCGAACTGTGACTCGGTCCAACCGAAATCATCAGTTTAGGTTCCAAAACTGCTTCAGTATCACCGAGTTTGAAAATCGGTTGATCCGAAATGCTTTCTATGGAAAACTAAAACTGGATTTTTGAATCATTCTTTTGCAAAAATCTGTGCATTTTGTGATGCTCATCTATTCTATCTCATCTATAACTCTTCACAGGGTCAGCAGTCAGCTTTTTGCAGCATGTCAGATCAGAGTGACAGCCAGAACTGGTCAGAAGAGCAGATGGACTTGAGTGAGGGCACTAGTCCCTCAACTACAGATGAAGGGAGCAGAAGTACTCCTAGAAATTTGCCTAAGGCTGCTACTAGGCAAAGGAGGAAGAGGACTTCAGACTCAGAAGATGAAGATTACAAAGCTGAGGAAGATGAGGCTACTTCCAAGAAAGTGGTGCTCAAGAAAGAATATGGCTCTCCACATAGCACTAAGCCAGGTCTGAAGAAGAAAGTTCCTGCCAAGTGGACACCAATGCCAAAAGCCAGAAAGTCCACTCAAGTGCCAGCTCAGGCTCAACCCAAAGAGGCACCTGCAAGGAAAGATACATCATCCAAACCTCAGAAAGTCCCCACTGGAGAGACTATGAAGTTCACAATTGAGTCAGAGGATGATGGTGCTCAAGACAAGAAAAAGAAGAGAGCAAGAACCACAACTGCCAAGGTCCATGGAAAGCCCTCAATGAGAAGAGATTCTGAAGGAGAGAAAGAGGATGCTGCACCAGCACCTAAGGCACCTAAGCTTATGGATGATGCAATCAGATCAGGGGCTGCAACATCCAAGCCCAAGGATGCACCCAAAGCTGCCTCCAAGGCCAAGCAAGTTCCAAAGAGGAATACTAGGAGTATTCCAGCTGCTGAGAAGAACAGCCCCAGTGCCAAATGTTGCTGAAGAAGAGGATCAAGAAGGACAGGTCCTAAGAAAGCTCAAGCCCAAGATACTAGACCACAATGATGCCCATCCTGTGGCTGAGGACATTAGAATCAGGAAGGATTTAGGGCTGAGACTGTGGAGGATGGATGATCCATATGCTTCAAGGAGAAGAACTGCTATTGACTATAGGTTCCACACAAAGGAACAGTGGGACTTTTATGAAACAATTCTGTTGGACAAGAAGCCTATAGTTTGTGACATGAGGTGGGTCGACTGGACCTACATCAAGGATAATGAAGAGCACTATCCTGGAGTGCAAGAAAGCTTTGTTGCTTGTGGAGTTGCTGTTTTTGTTGGACAGAAGTTCACCCACTGGAATGATGAACTGATCATGCAGTTCTACTCCACAACACATTTTTACCCAGATGGTAGAATTGTTTGGATGTCTGAAGGTACAAGGTACCAATCCACTGTTGAAGAATGGGCAAGTCTGATAAATGCCCCAAAGGAAAATGAGGATGACCTGGATATCTATGCAAAGAAGAAGATGGATCACAATTCCATGGCTCACATGTACAAGGAGATTCCAGACAAGGCAGTAGAGACTCACAAGTTTGGATCTGTTCATTTTCCGCTGTCAGGGTTGCCAACAATCAATTGATTCTGAGGCACACTCTGTTGCCCAAGTCTGGTGACCATAATATGATCAGAGGGCATGCCATCAACATGTTGCATGTGTTTGATGTGCCACAAAAGTTCAAAGTCATGAGCCTGATGATTGAAACTATTAAGAGGACTGCAGCAGATCAGAAGAGGAGCTGTGGATATGCACCTCAGATTCAGGAATTGATCAACTCATAGATGGGCACAGGGAAATATCAGTTGGATAAGGAACATTTTCCACTTTATCCAGACTTTGAGGATAATGAGGTTGTCATGAATGAAAATGATCCACAATCAGTTCAAGCTCAGGAAAAGAAGGAGAAGGCAAAGAAGGAGAAGGCTGCCAAGATGCGAACTCAAGAGGAGGCATCTGAATATTTCTTGAAAACCAAATAGGAGCAGCTTGGTTACTTGATAGCATCTACACCGAGGATTGAGAAGGGACTGGCCGCCCTCACTCAGAATCAGGAGAGCCTTGAGAGAATCATGGAACTAAAGTTTCATGACCTTGATGTTAAAGTAACTGAGATTCAGTCAGTTGTAGAGCAGCTGCAGGATGATATGCAGGAGAGGCAGGGCAAGACTACCACAAATGTGTTTGCCAGAGTGCCCAGAGCCCAGAGGTCAGTTGCAGTGCCAGTGACAGACACTAAAGAAACAACTTCAGCACCAGCCACAGCACCTACAGTTCCAGTGCAACCAGCTCCAACATCCACTCCAGCACCCTCTACTTCAACTGAAGCCTTCGTCCAAGGAGTTATCGGGATACCACCACCAGAAGATCAAGCCTGAGAGACGATCTAGCACTATGCATTTTCTATGAACTTTTTGGTAAGTTGTTGCCAAAGGGGGAGAAAAATGTATAGATCATAGGCTTCGAGAGAGAGAGTGTTGCTTTTGTTCTCTCTTGCTTTTATTTGGTGGTTTTAAACTTTGTTTGCTTTTGGTTGAGATACTATGCTTGTGAGACATTGATGATCATGTGTTTGATCATAAGCTACACTTATGCATGCTTGATATTATCCTATCTATCTTATGTGATCATTCACAATGCTTGGTGATGAGTGAATGTATTCAATGTTTATTATTTTGAGCGCTCCACCAAGATGTATGTGACATGGAAGAGTAACCCATGAGCCTAATTCATTGTGCTTTTGCAGTCCAAAGCAAATCTTATCCCATGCACAAATTTAGGGGGAACTCTTGCTTATCACATGCTTCTCAAAGCGATGATGTTATTCAATCTTATTATCATTTGTCAAAGCTTTGATCTATATGTTGTCATCAATTACCAAAAAGGGGGAGATTGAAACTGCAACTATTCCTAGGTGGTTTTGGTAATTCATAACAACATATAGCTCATTCAACTAATGCTATTCCAAGGCTATTATTTCAGGAAAGCTCAATGAATGGCATGGCATGGATGATGAAAGTGGATCCCTCAAAATACTAAGGATAAAGGATTGGCTCAAGCTCAAAAGCTCAAGACTCTTCATTTTATATTTTAGTGATCCAAGATCACATTGAGTCTATAGGAAAAGCCAATACTATCAAGGAGGGATGAGGTGTTGCTTACTGAGCCTTTTGCTTCATGTGCTTAGTGATATGCTCCAAAACCCTCAACTGCTTTCCCACATCCACAAATGACCTAAACCCAAAGCCAAAATCGGTCACACTGATTCTTCCTATCCGGCGCCACTGATTTCAAAATTCATAGCCACTGCCACAAACCCTAAGCAAATCGGTCTTACCGATAGGGATCTCGGTCTCACCGAGATGGGATTGTAATCTCTCTGTTTCCCTTTGTAACGTTTCGGTCTAACCGAAGTGAGTGACCGGTCCCACCGAGATTGCAATGTAAACTCTCTGTTTCCTTTTTGTAACATTTCGGTCTCACCGAAAAGAGCAAATCGGTCCCACCGAGTTTACCTGACCAACTCTCTGGAAAGCTTATTACCAAATCGGTGTCACCGAGTTTGTGTAATGGGTCTTACCGAGATTACGTTATGCCCTAACCCTAACCGAATCGGTCTCACCGAGATGTATGTCAGTCCCACCGTAAATCACTAACGGTCACTAGGTTTACTAAATCGGTCCGACCGAGTTTAAAGATTCGGTCCCATCGAGTTTAGTAAATTGTGTGTAACGGTTAGATTTTGTGCGGAGGCTATATATACCCCTCCACATCCTCTTCATTCGTGGAGAGAGCCATCAGAACGAACCTACACTTCCAACTTACCATTTCTGAGAGAGAACCACCTACTCATGTGTTGAGGCCAAGATATTCCATTCCTACCATATGAATCTTGATCTCTAGCCTTCCCCAAGTTTCTTTCCACTCAAATCTTCTTTCCACCAGATTCAAAACCTATGAGAGAGAGTTGAGTGTTGGGAGACTATCATTTGAAGCACAAGAGCAAGGAGTTCATCATCAACGCACCATTTGTTACTTCTTGGAGAGTGGTGTCTCCTAGATTGGCTAGGTGTCACTTGAGATCCTCTGACAAGATTGTGGAGTTGAACCAAGGAGTTTGTAAGGGCAAGGAGATCACCTACTTCATGAAGATCTACCGCTAGTGAGGCAAGTCCTTCGTGGGCGACGGCCATGGTGGGATAGACAAGGTTGCTTCTTCGTGGACCCTTCGTGGGTGGAGCCCTCCGTGGACTCGCGCAACCGTTACCCTTCGTGGGTTGAAGTCTCCATCAACGTGGATGTACGATAGCACCACCTATCGGAACCACGCCAAAAACATCCCTGTCTCCAATTGCGTTTGAATCCTCCAAACTCTTCCCTTTACTTTCTTGCAAGTTGCATGCTTTAATTTCTGCTGCCTATATACTCTTTGCATGCTTGCTTGAATAGTGTGATGATTGCTTGACTTGTCCTAAAGTAGCTAAAATTTGCCAAACTCTAAAATTGGGAAAAGGTTAAGTTTTTATTGGTCAAGTAGTCTAATCACCCCCCCTCTAGACATACTTCAAGGTCCTACACGTCGCCGCCGACGAGCACCGTTGTGGCCACAGCAACTGCCTCGCCTCGCAGATGCTCTCAGAGGCTCCGCCGCAACCTCTTCTCCCTCCTCACCGAGTTACACGAGCCAGGACGGCCCCAAGACAATGCCACGACCTTCTTCCCCGCCCATGGCCTCCGGATGCCGTCGCCCGATTCGCCGCCTCCCGTGCTTCCCCGGCCTCGCTGTCTCCCCCATCGGATCCGCTGTGAGCCCCTGCCCCTCCCTCTATGTTTGCCTCCTACTTTCTCGTTCGCTAGCTGCCATTCCCGCTAGCTCCGAGTTCCGGCCGTCGCTGACCTTGTCGCCGTTGCAGCCATAGCTGATGCCGCTTGCGTCTGAGCCCGCCAACGCTCTCAGCGCGTCTCCAGGAGTTCAAAGCACCGAACTGCTGCTACTCCCATGCTCTGTGGTGTGGATTCGGCCGAGCCCGAACTCCGGCCACCGCTGAGGTCGACGTCGTGCTCAACTCCGGCCACCTCGCAGCCTCCCGTCCATTCCTTTGGATGCGGACAAACAAGAGCTCCTACCTAGTGCCCCCAGCGCACCAAACCATCGCCCGTAGCGCAATCCTGAGCCGCCGCCGTCGTTTTGCTCGCTGCCGGCGAAACACCGACGACTGCCGACGCGTCTGTCGTTAGGATTAACCCCCCACCTAATTACCACCTCACTGCTACTAACATGTGGGCCCATGCCCCACTGACACTTTTAGTTAGGATTAAATTAGCACTTACGGTCTCTGTTAATTAGCCTAGTCACTGACTAGTGGGTCCCAGCGTCAGGTTTGACCGTGGCTGACGTTGTTGACCTGATGACATCATTCTGACGTCAGGCTGACGCAGTAATGCATTTCTGGATTTTAAATAAATCTATTTGATTTATTTATTTTCAGAAAATGTCCAAAACTTCAAAAATTCATAGAAAATAATCTATAAGTCAGATTGAAATAAGTTATATATGAAAAATGATCAGAAAAATCCAACCTTTCCATCTATACTGGTTTCATGCATGTTAGAGCAACCTAACCTAGATGTTTAGATGAAACATGATAATGCACTTATATGAGTGCATAGTTTAGGCTTGTATTTGAATCTTTGATTCAAATAAGCTCAAACCACTCTGGTTTTAGTTGCATTAGCCCAACACACAACATATTGACATGTCATGATCATGCATCATATTGTGCATTGCATTGATTGTATTTCTTCTCTATTGCCAATATTTGTCCCCTCTCGGTAGACGATCTTCCGACGTTGTGATCGTTGACACTGATGAAGACTCAATGCTATCTTCAGAAGTGCCAGGCAGGCAAAACCCCCTTGTTCATTCCGATACAATCCCACTCTCTCGCTCCTGCTCTCTTTTACTGCATTAGGACAACAACGTTTCAACTGTTACATGCTGCGGTGGCTGAACCCCTTTCCTCTGCATGAACTGTCATTGCCACAGTAAATAGATGAAACCCACTAGCATGAGTAGGAGTTGTTTGAGCCCTGATGTGCCTAATCATTCATGCTTGTTGTCATGCCTGCTATTGCTTAGAGTTGTGTCAGGTCTGATTCATCGGGGATGAATTGGAATAGAGATGAACATGTCCTACTGTGTGTGAGCTAAGTGTGTGAACACGATTTGGTAAAGGTAGCGGTGAGAGTCCATGTAGGAGTACATGGTGGTTTGTCTCATTGAAGCCGTCCTCAGGAACTGAGTTCTGTGTTTGTGATCCATGAATAGTTACTACCACACATTGGGTTCCGGTAACTCGGCCCCTCTCGGCTTATTAATCAACTTGATCTCTGTCCAGGAGTTGCAACTAGTTTCTGGTGTTTGTAGGTAGTGCTAGTAGTCTACCAAGTGGCACCCGGTACAGGTGGGCTTGGGACAGACTAGGCACAGTGGCATGGTGTACCAAGTGGCACCCGGATGGTGGGCATGGGAACCCTGCTCACATCGTTTGGGGCCGTGAGCGACACCCCGGCCGGATCTCCTTGCGGATGGAACCCGAATAGGCGATAAACCTGGACGAGAGACTTGTGTGGTTAGTCAGGTCGTGGCCGACTCCCTCATCAGGCTTCCGCTTGAAGGTTGCCGAGATACTTGACATGTACATGGTGGTAAGTGGCGAGAGCGTGTGTGAAGAAGTACACCCCTGCAGGGTTAATATGATCTATTTGAATAGCCGTGTCCACGGAAAAGGACTTCTGGGTTGCCTGTACAGTTGATAGACAAGTGAAAGTGGATACTCTAAAATACGCAAGATAAGCGTGAGTTCTATGGATGGCGTTCTCGTAGGGAGACGGGAGCTGATCCATAGTGGTGTATTGATATGGTGAATATGTGGACTCGTGTGCGCCACCTCAAAGAGTTACATTGCAGTCATAGTTCAGGATAGCCACTGAGTCAAAGCTGGCTTGCTACAGTTAAACCCCACCATCCCCTTTGTTGATAATGATGCATATGTAGATAGTTCTGATGTAAGTCTTGCTGGGTACTTTTGTACTCACGTTTGCCTATTTTATGTTTTTGCAGAGAGACTTCAGTCTCATTAGTAGTTCCGCTTGGACTTCGACGTTTAGCTTGTTACCTCAGCTACGATCTTGTGCCCTCGGCAGGATCTTGTAGATAGTCAGGCTTCTCAGCCTTTTTCATTTGTAGATGTCTGTACCCAGACATATTAAGCTTCTGCTTGTGCTTTGACTTGTATGCTCTGAATGTTGGGTCATGAGACCCATGTTTGTAATATCTTGCTCCTCGGAGCCTATTGAGTAAAATACTTGAGGCGTGGAGTCATGTTGTGATGCCATGTTGTATTTGCACATATCGAGCATCTTGTGTGTATGTTATTGAAATGCTTGGTATGTGTGGGATCTGACAACCTAGTTGTTTATCCTGGGTAGCCTCTCTTACCGGGAAATGTCTCCTAGTGCTTCCACTGAGCCATGGTAGCTTGCTACTGCTCCGGAACACTTAGGCTGGCCGACATGTGTCCTTCTTTGTTCCTGTGTCTGTCCCTTCGGGGAAATGTCACACGGTGTCTACCGGAGTCGTGTTAGCCTGCTACAGCCCAGATTCTCTGGAGTCCATCTAGCCCAGCTGCTACAGCCCGGATTCACTCGCTGTTGACCGACACGTTCATTGTTGGGTCATGTATGCTTGTCCCTGTAAGTTAGCGCCACTTTGGGTTCACGACTAGTCATGTCAGCCCGGGTTCTTTGTCATATGGATGCTAGTGACACTATCATATACATGAGCCAAAAGACGCAAACGGTCCCGGGCCTGGTAAGGCGACACCCGTGGGAATACCGTGCGTGAGGCCGCAAAGTAATATTAGGTGTTACATGCTAGATCGGTGTGGCATTGGATCGGGGTCCTAACACTTGGATCCTTTTCCGGAGGGGGAATCGATCACGGAGGGCTTCTACATCAACACCATAGCCTCTCCGATGAGTTGTGAGTAGTTTACCACAGATCTTCGGTCCATAGTTATTAGCTACATGCTTCTTCTCTCTCTTTGAATCTCAATACAATGTTCTCCTTGATCTTCTTGGAGATCTATTCGATGTAACTCTTTTTGCGGTGTGTTTGTCGAGATCAGATGAATTGTGGGTTTATGATCAAGTTTATCTATGAGAAATATTTGAATCTCCTCTGAATTCTTTTATGTATGATTGGTTATCTTTGCAAGTCTCTTCGAATTATCAGTTTGGTTTGGCCTACTAGATTGATCTTTCTTGCAATGGGAGAAGTGCTTAGCTTTGGGTTCAATCTTGTGGTGTCCTTTCCCAGTGACAGCAAGGGCAGCAAGGCACGTATTGTATTGTTGCCATCGAGGATAAAAATATGGGGTTTATATCATATTGCTTGAGTTTATCTCTCTACATCATGTCGTCTTGGCTAATGCGTTACTCTGTTCTTATGAACTTAATACTCTAGATGCATGCTGGATAGCGGTCGATGTGTGGAGTAATAGTAGTAGATGAAGGCAGGAGTCGGTCTACTTGTCACGGACATGATGCCTATATACATGATCATGCCTAGATATTCTCATAACAATGCACTTTTCTCTCAATTGCTCGACAGTAATTTGTTCACCCACCATAATACTTATGCTATCTTGAGAGAAGCCACTAGTGAAACCTATGGCCCCCAGGTCTATTTTCCATTATATATGTTTCCGATCTATCTTATTTTGCAATCTTTACTTTCCAATCTATATCATAAAAATATCAAAAATATTTATCTTATCTTATTATCTATATCAGATCTCACTTTCGCAAGTGGCCGTGAAGGGATTGACAACCCCTTTATCGCGTTGGTTGCGAGGTACTTGTTTGTTTGTGTAGGTACGAGGGACTTGCGTGTAGCATCCTACTGGATTGATACCTTGGTTCTCAAAACTGAGGGAAATACTTATGCTACTTTGCTGCATCACCCTTTCCTCTTCAAGGGAAAACCAACACAGTGCTCAAGAGGTAGCAAGAAGGATTTCTGGCGTCGTTGCCATGGGGGTCTTCGCACAAGTCAAGACATAACAAGTACCCATCACAAACTCATCTCCCTCGCATTACATTATTTGCCATTTGCCTCTCGTTTTCCTCTACCCCACTTCACCCTTGCCATTTTATTTGCCCTCTCTTTCCCGTTCGCCTCTTTTTCGCTTGCCTTTTGTGTGCTCGTGTGTTAGATCATTTATTTCGTTGTCATGGCTAGTCCTCCTATCATCGTTAGTACTCCCGATCATGAAGTTCTTAATTTTAAACAAAGGGAGGGAGAAAATCTAAAAGATGCTTGGCCTAGAATTTGCAATGCTCAAAATATATCTACTAGGAAGCAATCTACTTCCATTCTTCTTCGCAATTTTTATGTAGGCTTTACTCCTTGGAATAGATATATCCTTGATACCATTACCGGAGGGAATTTATTGGGTAGCCATACTTTTGATGCTTATAATGCTATGTTAGATTTGTTTGGTCCACCCCCTCTTTTGGTTAATGGAACTGCTTTAACTTTGGAACATGTGATGCAAAGGCTTGAAATTGTTGAAAATAAAGTTGCCACTGTTGAGTTAATTGAGAATTTGGACAAAATATCCACAACCAAATTACCCAATATGGATCTAAGGTTGGAGTTACTCTGAATTTTTTTAAAGAAAAGGAACCTATAGTTAACGAAAGAATAGATTAAGATTCCACAAGAATCCGTAAACTTGAGGATATTATTACCAACTTAGGGTCTGCCTTTTCTTCCATGAAAAATACTCCAACTCCTCAAAATAAGGGTAAACCTTCTAGTAAGGAAAATGCGGATCTCAAATCAATTAGTGTTCGTCCCAATTTTCTCGCTTTCATTAAGGAACCTTTTGCTACAAACAAATCTCTTGATTTCTTGCCTAGAAGTTTAATCATTACTAAAAAAAGAAACTCATAAGGGTTATAAGTGTTCTATTGAAGAATTGAATACCAAAGATGGCAATACTTAGATCTATTCTCGCTTTTATGCCTAGCTAGGGGCGTTAAACGATAGCGCTTGTTGGGAGGCAACCCAATTTTATTTTTGTTATTTACTTTTTGCTTCTATTTAGTATTAAAAAATTCATCTAGACTCTTCTTATATGTGGTTTAATGTTTTAATTAGTGTTTGTGCCAAGTAGAACCTATAGGATCATCTTGGGTAATAGTTAATTTGATCTTGCTGAAAAACAGAAACTTTTGCACGCACGGGAGTAATTCTGATAAATCACAGAAACGTGATTTTTAGTTGATTCTTTTTGCAGAAGATTAATAGGCAAATTTCCTATGACTTCCTATTTTGGTAGGAGTTTTAGAGGTCCAAAAGTATTCGAAAGTTAGAGATTGCTTCAAACTGTTCTGTTTTTGATAGATTCTGTTATTCGTGTGTTGTTCGCTTATTTTGATGAATCTATGGCTAGTATCGGGGGGTACGAACCATAGAGAAGTTGGAATACAGTAGGTTTAACACCAATATAAATAAAGAATGAGTTCATTACAGTACCTTAAATTAGTGGTTTGCTTTCTTGCACTAACGGAGCTCATGAGATTTTCTGTTGAGTTTTGTGTTGTGAAGTTTTCAAGTTTTGGGTAAAGATTTGATGGATTATGGAATAAGGAGTGGCAAGAGCCTAACTTGGGGATGCCCATGGCACCCCAAAGTAATTCAAGAACAACCAAAAGCCTAAGCTTGGGGATGCCCCAGAAGGCATCCCCTCTTTCGTCTTCGTCCATCGGTAACTTTACTTGGAGCTATATTTTTATTCACCACATGATATGTGTTTTGCTTGGAGCGTCTTGTATGATATGATTATTTGCTTTTTAGTTTACCACAATCATCCTTGTTGTACACATATTTTGGGAGAGACGCACATGATTGGAATTTATTAGAATACTCTATGTGCTTCACTTATATCTTTTGAGCTAGACAATTTTGCTCTAGTGCTTCACTTATAACTTTTTAGAGCATGGGGGTGGTTTTATTTTGTAGAAATTATTGATCTCCCATACTTCACTTATATTATTTTGAGAGTCTTTTAGAACAGCATGATATTTGCTTTGGTTATAAAATTTATCCTAATATGATGGGCATCCAAGTTGGATATAATAAAAACTATCATAAAAAGTGCATTGAATAATATGAAAAGTTTGATGCTTGATGATTGTTTCGAGATATGAGGATGGTAATATTAGAGTCATGCTAGTTGGGTAGTTGTTAATTTGAGGAATACTTTTGTTAAAAGTTTGTGATTCCCGTAGCATGCACGTATGGTGAACCGTTATGTGATGAAGTTGGAGCATGACTTATTTATTGATTGTCTTTCTTATGTGTGGAGGTCGGGATCGCGCGATGGTTAACTCCTACCAACCCTTACCCTAGGAGCATGCGTGTAGTACTTTGTTTTGATTACTTGTAGATTTTTGCAATAAGTATATGAGTTCTTCATGACTAGTGTTGAGTCCATGGATTATACGCACTCTCACCCTTCCACCATTGCTAGCCTCTCTTGTGCCGCACAACTTTCGCCGGTACCATACACCCACCATATACCTTCCTCAGAACAGCCACCATACCTACCTATTATGGCATTTCCATAGCCATTCCGAGATATATTGCCATGCAACTTTCCACCGTTCCATTTATTATGACACGCTCCATCATTGTCATATTGCTTTTGCATGATCATGTAGTTGATATCGTATTTGTGGCAAAGCGACCTTCATAATTCTTTCATACATGTTACTCTTGATTCATTGCATATCCCGGTACACCGCCGGAGGCATTCACATAGAGTCATATTTTGTTCTAAGTATTGAGTTGTAATTCTTGAGTTGTAAATAAATAAAGGTGTGATGATCTTCATTATTAGAGCATTGTCCCAAGTGAGGAAAGGATGATGGAGACTAAGATTCCCCCACAATTCGGGATGAGACTCCGGACTTTATGAAAATAAAAGAGGCCAAAGAAGCCCAAATAAAAAAAAGAGGCCAAAGAAGCCCACCAAAACTAAAAAAATGAGAGAAAAAGAAAGAAGGGACAATATTACTATCCTTTTTCCGCACTTGTGCTTCAAAGTAGCACCATGATCTTCATGATAGAGAGTCTCCTATGTTGTCACTTCCATATACTAGTGGGAATTTTTCATTATAGAACTTGGCTTGTATATTCCAATGATGGGCTTCCTCAAAATTGCCCTAGGTCTTCGTGAGCATGTGAGTTGGATGCACACCCACTTAGTTTCTTTTGTTGAGCTTTCATACATTTATAGCTCTAGTGCATCCGTTGCATGGCAATCCCTATTCACTCACATTGATATCTATTAATGGGCATCTCCATAGCCCGTTGATACGCCTAGTTGATGTGACACTATCTTCTCCTTTTTGTCTTCTCCACAATCACCATCCTATTCCACATATAGTGCTATGTCCATGGCTCACGCTCATGTATTACGTGAAGATTGAAAACTTTTGATAATACTAAAGTATGAAACAATTGCTTGGCTAAAACCGGGGTTGTGCATGACTTAAATATTTTGTGTAATGAAGATAGAGCATAGCCAGACTATATGATTTTGTAGGGATAACTTTCTATGGCCATGTTATTTTGAGAAGACATGATTACTTTGTTAGTATGCTTGAAGTATTACTATTTTTATGTCAATATGAACTTTTATCTTGAATCATTTGGATCTGAACATTCATGCCACAATAAAGAAAATTACATTGAGAAATATGCTAGGTAGCATTCCACATCAAAAATTCTGTTTTTATCATTTACCTACTCAAGGACGAGCAGGAATTATGCTTGGGGATGCTTGATACGTCTCCAACGTATCTATAAATTTTGATTGTTCCATGCTATTATATTACCCTTTTTGGATGTTTATGGGCTTTACTATACACTTTTATATCATTTTTGGGACTAACCTACTAACCGGAGGCCCAGCCCAAATTGTTGTTTTTTTCGCCTATTTTAGTGTTTCGAAGAAAAGGAATATCAAACGGAGTCCAAACGGAATGAAACCTTTAGGAGAGTTATTTTTGGAACAAACGCAATCCAGGAGACTTGGAGTGGACGTCAAGAAGTAACCGAGGCGGCCACGAGGGTCCAGGGTGCGCCCTAGGGGGTGGGCGTGCCAACCACCCTCGTGGGCCCCTTGTGTCTCCCCTGACCATGGGCCCCTCGTGGCTCCCCTAACCGACTTCCTTCGCCTATAAATCTACGTACCCCGAAAACATCCAGGAGCACCACGAAACTCTATTTCCACCACCGCAACCTTCTGTACCCGTGAGATCCCATCTTGGAGCCTTTCCGGCGCTCCGCCGGAGGGGGAATCGATCACGGAGGGCTTCTACATCAACACCATAGCCTCTTCGATGAGTTGTGAGTAGTTTACCACAGACCTTCGGGTCCATAGTTATTAGCTAGATGGCTTCTTCTCTCTCTCTTTGAATCTCAATACAATGTTCTCCTCGATCTTCTTGGAGATCTATTCGATGTAACTCTTTTTGCGGTGTGTTTGTCGAGATCTGATGAATTTTGGGTTTATGATCAAGTTTATCTATGAGAAATTTGAATCTCCTCTGAATTCTTTTATGTATGATTGGTTATCTTTGCAAGTCTCTTCGAATTATCAGTTTAGTTTGGCCTACTAGATTGATCTTTCTTGCAATGGGAGAAGTGCTTAGCTTTGGTTCAATCTTGCAGTGTCCTTATCCAGTGACAGCAGGGGCAGCAAGGCACGTATTGTATTGTTGCCATCGAGGATAAAAAGATGGGGTCTATATCATATTGGTTGAGTTTATCCCTCTACATCATGTCATCTTGCCTAATGCGTTACTCTGTTCTTATGAACTTAATACTCTAGATGCATGCTGGAGAGCGGTCAATTTGTGGAGTTATAGTAGTACATGCAGGCAGGAGTCGGTCTACTTGTCATGGATGTGATGCCAATATACATGATCATGCCTAGTTATTCTCATAACTATGCACTTTTCTATCAATTGCTCGACAGTAATTTGTTCACCCACCGTAATACTTATGCTATCTTGAGAGAAGCCACTAGTGAAACCTATGGCCCTCATGTCTATTTTCCATTATATATGTTTCTTATCTATCTTATTTTGCAATCTTTACTTTCCAATCTATATCATAAAAATACCAAAAAAAATTATCTTATCTTATTATCTCTACCAGATCTCACTTTGGCAAGTGGCCATGAAGGGATTGACAACCCCTTCATCGCATTGGTTGCAAGGTTCTTGTTTGTTTATGTAGGTACGAGGGACTTGCGTGTAGCCTCCTACTGGATTGATACCTTGGTTCTCAAAACTGAGGGAAATACCTACGCTACTTTGCTGCATCACCCTTTCCTCTTCAAGGGAAAACCAACGCAGTGCTCAAGAGGTAGCAGCGTGGTGCTGCTCCATTGCCCGGGGGATGTGCTGGTCTGGCCCGGTGCGCTTCCGTGCCCACCACGGCCCGTCTAGAGAATGAAGGTGCCATCATGACTAGGGGCTCTTTTGGCCCTGTACTCTTTTTCCTCTTTTTTGCCACGGCGCCCAGCCTGGGCATTAGGAGGGGAGCGTTGTGGGCATAGTGGGTCATCATGGTCGACCCACGTCCTCTTCTTCTCCTTCTTGGATGGAGCTGGGGCGTCGCCACCTTTCCTTGGCGCAGCCTAGGTTGTGCTTGGGGGATCAGTGGGGAGCTCCTTGGCCAGCTCCGATGCAGTGCTGCCGCCCGGAGGGACAGAGGGGTCGCCCTGAGGGGTCGCATCTGGCTGAACCCCATCAGCCCTAGCGACGGCTGCCTCGTCTTCAGCTCGTGCGCCACGTGGAGGCGGGGCCGATACCTCTCCCACCTTGCCTGCGCTCGGGTAGCCCTCCAGAGCGGGCGCAGCCGTGCCTTTCTTCTGGGTCGCCCGGCCGAATGCTGGCGGCGTCCGGGGGGTAGGCCTCAACCTCCTGAGGACCTTGGTGGGGCGCGGGGAGTCCGTGGCCGGGAGTTCGTCAGTGTCATTGTCGTCCTCAAGCTGGTGGAGAAGCTCACTCTACAACGGGGGGGGGGGGGACATCTCTGTCACGGCGGCGTTGCCTTCGAGTCCTCCTTGCCCACTCCGTCAATGCCATCGCTAGAGGACACCGGTAAGGGGGAGTAGGGGTGTTCAGGCGACATGAGCCCTCGCTCGTTGAAGACGGGCATGGAGGCGACCAAATCATCCATGTCATTGCAACGGTATAGTGGCACGTCGGCCTCCGGGAGGTTCCCTGGTTCGCCATCAAGCAGGACGTTCATGGCCCTATCCAGCTCCTCACCCGTGAGGCTCCCCGAGCGCTGCCAAATGTCATTCGCCGCGCCCTAGAATTCCCACATGGGGCGCGTGTGTGACTATAGCGGCACCAGGCGATGCGTCAGGAACTCCTTCACAAGCATGCCCCCATGAGGGCCTAGGCTCCCATGTCCGAGGTTATATTCCTTAGGACGAGATTTGCTCGAGGGTTAGGGACCTTCACATGGCTCCTGCCGACCTGCTCGGTGCCCGAAGCCTTCCACCTTCTTCCCGGCCCTCATGAGCACGTTGCTCTTATGGACTGCGATGAAGGACACGTAGGCAGAGCGATGAGTCAAATCATGCAGCCACAGGCTGAAGAAGTGGCAAAGGAGCTGCATGGAGGGCCTCACACCCAAAAAGGCCTCGCAGTAGAAGGTGAAGACGGACAGGAGGAGGAAGGAGTTGGGTTGAAGGTGAAGAGCATGGATCTTGTAGTGGTCAAGGACAGCAATGAAGAACTCGGAGAGAGGCGGGAAGAGCCCCGCGAAGATGCTGTAGAGGAAGAAGGGATAAACCGTCCACGCCAAGGTCCTCTGATCAGTGGAGCTAGCCCAGATGATGGTCTTGTTCCACTCGTTGTCATTGCTCGCCGTGTGCGGGGGCACAGGGGCGAGACGCCCCTGATCGTCAATGCAGGACACGCCGAGCGCTGGCGTAGAAGAGGAGGAAGAGCTTGCAGCTTGCGTGGGTGGTTTCGTCTTTCCAAGAGCCATCTGCGAGTCGCCAACGCTGGAGTAGTAGGGGAAAGGGAGGCAGAGTACGATTGGATTTGGAGAAGCTCCTGGCAGAAGGAAGTGGAACTGAGGCAAGGCAAAATGGAGCAATGATGGCTTAGCAGTGTGCGCCCGTCTTTTGTTAGCCTAGGTAGTTGCCGAGGCGACATGGGGAAGCAGAGGTGTCCGCGTCCCGTCGAGCGCCACACGTCAAGCCTGGCCGCAGGCGGTTGGGGCCCACGGCCCTTTTCCCTTGCCCCTTGGCTTCACCTCGAAGCCAACCCGAGCGCGCCTCGGGCTCGGGGGTACACCGAACTACCTGCCTGCGGCCCATAGCACGGCTCCATCGACGGCCCAGTACGACCTGGTAAGGCCTGGCGGCAAGGCCACCAAAACGAGACCCTCACAAGGGCCCCCTGGCCTCGCGAGGCGGATGACACCATGACCTCCAGAGGAGCGGCCACCCCAGGTTGCGTCCTGAGGAGAGGAGATTCCTATGCAGGTACCCAGCCTCCCGAGGCCATGATGACGTGAGTCATGACAACCAAGGCCAGGCAGGCAACAACGAGCGCAGATGAGGCAGTTTCCCTTTTAGTGCTATGGGAGCAAGAACATACATGGGTTCCCGAAGAGCCCTCCAAAGGTTTCCATTCTGGTGGGGCGACACCAAGACCATGAGCTCGGTAGGGCGGATGTCATTGCCGAGCCCACCGCTGCGTCATGACTAGAAGCTTTGCAAGTGAAGACCATCTTTCGCTAGGATAAGATGTACTACTTGACCCCTTTCAAATTGGCCACTTTGGGATCCCTTCCCGTGTAAGTTTTGGGAATAGGACCGAGGCCACTATAAATATAGGTTAGCGACCACCATAGAGGGGGATCTAGATCCCAATCCGACCCTTTCCATCCTCACACCATATCCCTCGGGAGGCTGCTCATCCACTATACTTGGTCATCCTCTGCCCCTCATGAGGCCAATCCACCAAAAAGCAGGAGTAGGGATTTAGACCACAAGGTGGCCCGAACCTGGGCAAAACTGTTGCGTTCATCTTCTTCCCCATTCACTCGAATCCTGTGAGGCTATGTTGTAGGGCGACGAGCTTGAGGCTTGAGAGGTTGAGATCTTTGCACACGCCCCAGAGTTCGAACCTTCTTGGGTCTGCGGAGCCCTGAATCCGACAACGGCATGTCTCGCGACCCCGCCCAATGTTGACTCGGGAATCCTCCTTCCTCCTGTCTTTCAACACATGGCGTTCATCTTGTGGGGTCGTGGCTCAGATGAAGCCATCGAAGCCTCATAATGATCATCAAGATCTTGAGGTTGTTGGGTTTGCCGCGGCTGCTCTTGGGCAGGTTGCCACGGAGGGGATTAAATTGTGGGTGCGGTCCTCCCATCTTAGACACCAACATGGGCCGCCGTCGTTTCCTGCGGGCGCTGCGATAGCTCTGCACCCAGCACCTTGTTGGCCTTGGCAAATCAAAGGAGACTTTGCATGGTATCCCTCCATTCGTCCATCTTGTCAGCTACTGGAGGGAAGTTCAGCAACAACTAAGCTCTCGCCACTCCTTCGGCCGCTATCCCTGGCATGGCGTGGGAGGTAGGGCGCAGCACCGCTCGACTTCTGGACGAGCTAGAAGGAGCGCTATTGCCATCTCGGGCTTGTTGTTAGGGGAGTTTGGTGCAACTGGAGCTTTTCTTGACGACCGAGCTATTGGTCAGCTGGGCTCTTCCCGTGCAGAGCGGTCGTTGCGGGTTGACGATGCCGCTTGGGGTCTTGTTGCGCTCGCCCAGCGAGGTATGAGGCGCGCGTCCTGTCTCCACCCCTCTAGACAGCGTGATCAGTGGATATTGGCTCGCACTAGAGCGGTCGTCGATGTCCTGTTGGTTAAGCTTACCATTGGGGCAAGGGGGAGGATGTTGACCGGCAGAAGTATGCGGTGACGTGTTGAAGACATTGGGCCGCTCCTGCGACCCCGGCCCCTACCCTAGACATGGCTGGAGTGTTAGCAGCACCGCCAGTAGCACCTTCTTCGCACGCCGTAGCTGTGGTGCCCACAACACTCACAGCATCATGTGACAGAGCATTCGAGGTGGAAGGATGCGTCACAGCACCACTTCGCATCTTGGGAGCCATGGACGATGAAGATTGACGAAGATTGGTGCGCTGGTTGCTGCTTCAGGTTTGCACAAGCGACGCCCCCTACCTGGCATGGGTGCCCCTAAGGGGCATGGGTGCCCCTTTGTGGTTCGGCAAGGGGACAGTCACATTGCACAACAAGCAGAAGCTGCGGGGGATAGCACGGCGATGAAAAACTCTCTTTCAGCTAGGTTCGGGCCGCTTTGCAGTGTAAAATCCTACTCCTTCTATGATGGATTAATCTGGAAGAGCACAAAGACACGACATGCTCTAGGCCAGCAAGGGTGCCTCGGGGAGAGCAGCGTGTGTGTACAAGCTCTGGGGATCTAAATATCAAACCCTTTGCTAGGTTGCCGTGGGCCTCCTTTTATAACTGAAGGGGTGACCACAGTGGCAAAACAGTCATTTGTGTGTGATTAGATAGCTAACAGTGCTATCATACCTAACTCCGGCAGTTAGGACAAAGTTCATTAAATACACTGCTAGGTGTCATGCTGAGGTTGAAACCAGCAAGCTTGCCGCGGCGCTTATCCATCTTATTCTCACTAGCCTGACACGCCATCCAGACGGGTATCAATAGAGCTAATCTCTTCTCTCCCATCACTACAAAAAAATCAATAGCGTGATTATATGTGGTTGTCACAGGAGGTCACATTTTCTGTCTTGCATGTACATCCATGACGATTTTATGACAGAATCAAGATCGTCATACCTGTGTTGTTGTGGAAGTGTTCCATGACAATTCCAAAATTATCATCACGGAAGTGTCCACTTCCATGACGATAAATGGCGCGTCATGGAAGTGTTCTCTTCAAGTGTAATCGACACATGACATCCGTTGTAATGGGACGCCAGTAAGCTATCGGGTTCCAGTTTTAATCCGACAACCCGTAAGAGCACGGACCAATGGGGATTATCCACGTGTAAAATTATGATTCACCGGAGGATCCACATGTCAACTCATCCTTGGGACAGATGTCATCCATCCAATGGATGGGACGCGCCTATAATAAGTCGACACATGGCTCGGCCCAAATGTGGCCCATTCGGGTTAAAAGGCCAGGCCTCTCAAAATAAGCGGGCTAGCCCATTAGTGCCCTACTTGCATCAGGCCCATTCACAACCATGGCCCATACGAGTTACACAGAATCGGCCCATCAAGGGCCAATTCTAGATTTGGCAATTTCCAGCCCATCGTCAGTTCTGGCCCGTTAACGGCCCACTACGTCTTTGGGCTAAATTACGACCTGACCTTCTTTTGGCCTTTTAGCAGCGAATTATAGATATGGACCAATATGCAGCCGGTACTTCTTTTGGCCTTTTCTCGGCCCATTCTGTAGTTGGGCCAACTTCTAGCCCGTTGTGACATTCGGCCTTTCTTCGGCCTATTCTGTACATGGGCCAACTTCTAATCCATTTCATCATTTGGCCTGTTAACGGCCCGCACAACAGGCGGGCCTTTCTCAGTGCCACTTGATTTTGGGCCCATTGGCGGCCCATGTTAAGCGAGGCACAATTTCTGTCCGACTCAACTTTCGACCTGTTAAAAGCCTAGTTTGTAAATTGGGCCTCTTTTGGCCCAAAACACTTTCGTCCTCTTACTGGCCTATCAAGTAAAAGGGCCGAAACAAAATGGATATTTGTATCAACCTGGTAGAGGCCCGTGATAACCCACACATATAGGGGATCAATTGTAGCCTCTTTCGATAAGTAAGAGTGTCGAACCCAATGAGGAGCTAAATGTAGAAGAAATATTCCCTCAACTTCTATCGACCATCGATACAACTCTACGCATACTTGATGTTTGCTTTACCTAAAACAAGTATGAAACTATTTTGCGAGAATAGAACTACGAGTACTTTGTGAGAATAAAACTAAGAATAAATTGCAAGGTAATAAAAGTAGATAGCTTTTGTCAAGAAGAAGGTCATTAGTCCCTAGGCAATCGATAACAAGTACCGGTAATCATTCTTGTAATTTTATATGAGGGAGAGGCATGAGCTAACATACTTTCTCTACTTGGATCAGATGAACTTATTATTGAAACTCTTGCAAGCATCCGCAACTACTAAAGATCATTAAGGTTGTGAGACCCAACCATAGCATTAAGTATGAAGTCCTCTTTACTCCCACACGTCATACCCCACCTACTAGGGTTTAAGTTTTTGTCACTCTTGCAACCCACCGTAAGCGAACCATGAACATATTGCAACACCCTACAGCGGGGGCCCCTCACGTTTGCACGAGACGGAGGGCACCGTAGGACAGCACCATAAATAAAATATACAATCATACCAACCAAGATCATGGTTAACCCATAGGACAAAACGGATCTGCTCAAACATCATAGGATAACCATAGATCATTGGGAAATAATATATGGAGTTGAGCTCCATGTTTAATTAGAGATTACAGCGGGGGAAAGAGGTGTTACACACCGCTGTATAGAGGGGAAGAAAGTTGGTGTTGACGGTAGCAAGGTTGTTGATGTAGATCGCCGTCAAGATCCTAGCCCCGGTGGTGTTCCGGCGCCACCGGGAGAGAGGGGGAGAGAGCCCCCCTCCTTCTTCTTCTTCCTTGGCCTCACCCTTAGATGGGAGGAGGGTTTCCCCTCTGGTCCATGGCCTCCATGGCTATGGAGGAGCGAGAGCCCCTCCGAGATTGGATCTGTCTCTTTCTCTTCTTCTGTTTCGTGTTTCCCAGATCTGGCTGAAAACCGTTTCTTATATTCCCAGAGATCCGTAACTCTGATTGCGCTGATCTTTTTACACGATTTTCTTTCCTGATATAAGCTTCCTTGCACCTTAAGTAGAGCTTTAAGCAACGTATGAGGAGGGCACAACCCACCACGCCACGCCTGGCTCCGGGACCGCGCCCTGGTGGGTTGTGCCCACCACGGGCCTCCGTTTGCGGTGATTCCAACTCCCAAAAATCACAAATATTACAAAATAATTCTCCTTGGAGTTGCATCGTGTTTGGACTGTGTTTGATATGGATTTTCTGCGATACAGAAACATGCAACAAACTAGAATTGGCACTGGGCACTGGATAAGTAAGTTAGTCCAAATAAATCATATAAAAAGTTGCCAAAAGTATGGAAAAGTTGAATAATATTGGTATGATACAATAAAAAATTATAGATACGACGGAGACGTATCAGCATCCCCAAGCTTAATTCCTGCTCGTTCTCGAGTAGGTAAATGATAAAAAGGATAATTTTTGATGTGCATGGCATGAATATTAAGACATAAGTGATTCAAAGCAATAGTCTGTAATTTGACATAAAGACATCAATACTCAGGCATCCCAACAAACAATCATGTTTCAGAATATGAAATGCTAAAGAATGTTATCCCTACAAAATCATATAGCCTTGTCATGCTCTGTCTTCTCAGCTCAAAGTATAAATCATGTACTACCCCGGTGTCAGCCAAGAAATTGATTCATACTTTTTAACGCGCTTCAGCATTTTCAACCCTCACGCAATACATGAGCGCAAGCCATGGATATAGCAGTATCAGTGGAATAGAGTATGATGATAGGGGTAAATATAAAGAAGACAAAAAAGTAAGAAAGTCTCACATCGACGCGGATAACCAATGGGCTATGGAGATGCCGAACAATTGATATCAACGTGAGGAGTAGGGCTTGCCATGCAACGAATGCACTAAAAGTTATAAGTGTATGAAAGCTCCATAAAACTAAGTGGGTGTGTGTAGCGACCCGACCTCAGATGGTCAAGTCTTTGTGCTCAGGTGTCATCCCTAGATCAGTAATGCTGACACCACACAGTACTTCGAAGGATTTATAACAGAGTAGCAATCACACACTTATTACATCGAATGTCTCAAAGAGAACTTATTACAATAATATGGCTTAAGGCCATCTAATGCGATAACAGCGGAAGGCTTGGAAGATAAAGTGAGTCCATCAACTCCAACGGCATAGCTGAGCTGCACGGCAACGACCTACGAACCTTACTCCTCGTCTGAAAAGTCTGCAACATAATAAGTTGCAGCCCGAGAATGGGTCAGCACATGGAATATGCTGGCAATGTAACACAAAAGAGCAATAACAGGATAATGCTACCACTACATGCATATTTGGCTGGTGGAAAGCTCTATGGTTATAGTTTTGCGAAAAGCCAATATTTCCCTACTTCAAAGGAATCAATTATAATTTAACTATCATGGTAGTTGAAACATCATTTGATAAGGTAAACCCCAACTCAATGATCCCAATTAAAAGTACTTAACAACCCAGCAATATTAATTTTAGAGTGTTGAGATACATGCGAATACTCAAGTACTAGATACTCAGAATTGTCCATAACTGGGGACACGGCTAACCATAATTAGATTGTACACTCTGCAGAGGTTTGCGCACTTTTCCCCGCAAGACTTGATCGCCTCCGTTGATTCTCGCACTGCAGGGTGTTTGAGAGACAGATGACCGAGACACAGTCTTTCTGAAGCATTAACTCTCTACTCTGGGCAGACCATACCAAACCTACAAACCCACTACCTGCTGATCCACCTCTTCAAGAGCTTCACGCAACTTACTCAACTATGCTAGAGCCCATAATAGCTTGCGGCTGCACACGGAAGTTTCTAGCATGAATAGACTCAGTTCCCTTTGAGCCTGGGTGGCGGTCCATAGGAGAATCACACGGGAACCCCGGGATTTCCAAAAATAAAACAGGCAATCACTGGTAACCCCAGGTGCCTCAATCCACCCAGATGTGTATTAAAGTTGCCACCTTAAGTAAACCATTAATTATCAATCTCACATCTGTCATGGATATCACTCAAACCCAATCCACGTCTACAAGCATAGCATGGCAATATAAGCATAACGTAGAAGTAACTCCCAAGGGTTTGATAATAAATCAGGACAATAGGTTCTACCTCATCAACTACTTCCCAATACCCACATGTGAAAAGAGTATGATCAACGTGTTACTTGCCTTACTGACGATCCGTGAATCCTAGAGACTCGTAGTAACACGCTTCGCACTCCGGGAATTCTATAGCAAGCAAACAATAGCATACATAAGCAACAATCAAAGATGCACAAGTAGAACTCCAAATAAAAGAGTTTGACCAGAGAGTTCAACTTAAGAACTCCGGTTTGCAAAAAGAATCAAATCAAACGAAGCAACGAAACTCAAACGGCAAAAGAAACAACTTCATTTTGCTATTCTGGATCTAAGTCAAATTTTACAGAAGAAAAATCTTGTTTGAGTTGATTATTCGGAAAGAGGGTTTCGAGATGAAACTCTAGGCGCTTGAATCGCCTGATTTCGATAAACGAGCGAAAAGATAAACAGATTTGAAAATCGGATCAGAAATCGCGATCAGAATAATCGCAGAATAAATCCGATAAAAAGAAAAAACGACGAACGGCTAAACGAACGAACGTTCGTTAGCAGAAACTAAACAGTGAACACGTTAGTTAAAACGAACGGACGAACGGACGTTCGCTAAGTAGATAAACCGGGAAAAATAAAATAAACCGATCTAGATAAAAAATGATCTAGGGTTTTCAAAAAAAACCGAAGGGTTTATTTTAAAAAAAACCGGCGGCGGGGTCGGGTACCTCCGGCGAGGCTCGTCCAGCGGGGCGGCGGCTCCGGCAGGGCTCGGCGACGGGCGGCGGGGCTCGGGGTGGCTGCGGGGTGGCGGCGGGAGGTGGCGGCGGCACGAGGGCGACGACGGCGGCTCGGGCGGCGGCGGATCGGGGCTCGGGGCGGGCTCCGACGGCGGCGCGGGTGGCGGGTGGTGGCAGGTGGTGGTGTGGCGGCGGGGGCGGCGACTTAAATAGGAGGGCTGGGCGGGCGGCTTGGGGAAGGGGGCGCCCGGGGTGGAGTCCGGCTCGGACACGCCCTCGGCGTCTGTGCCAAGCACGGCGGCGGCGCGGGGCTGGGCCGGCCTGCTCGGCTGGGCCTTCGGCCCGGTCGGGCGCGAGGTTGTTTTTTTTTAAAACATTCCGCCGAAGAAAAATTCCTAGAAAAATAAATAAAAAACTAAAAATTCCAAAACAAGTTTTCTCCGTCTAAATAAAATATTTGGAACAAGATGAACTTTTCTTGGCCCCTAAAATGCAATTTTTAAAACATCCAACATTTTTCTAGGAGCAATAAAATCCCGAATAAATTCAAATAAAATCCCAAAAATGATTTAAACATTTTTCCTCCGATATTTCAATTATTTTGGAGAAGTCATATTATCTCCTCTCATTTAATATTTTTAAATGAAATATTTTCTAGAGAGAAAATAATTAAAATCAAATCCTCGTCTTCACTGATAAAAATTTCAAATATGAAAATTAGAAAATCCCCAACTCTCTCCGAAGGTCCTTGAGTTGCTTAGGATTTCGAGGATTGCAAACGATAAAGCGAAGAAATATGATATGCATGTATGACCTATGTATAACATGCCAAATTGGAAATTTGGGATGTCACAAACCTACCCCCCTTAAGATGAATCTCGCCCTCGAGATTTGGGTTGGCTAGAAAATAGGTGCGAATGGTCCTTGCGAATATCCTCCTCTTGCTCCCAGGTGGCTTCCTCCTCAGTATGATAACTCCACTGAACTTTGCAAAACTTGATCACCTTGTTGCGAGTGACTCGACTATCAAACTCAAGAATCTTTACTGGCTTCTCCTCATAAGTCAGATTATTATCCAGCTGAATCGCCTCCAGTGGTACTGTATCAATCAATGGTATATCGGCCAACTCAGCATGGCACTTCTTCAGCTGTGATACGTGGAATACATCGTGAACTCCTGACAATCCTTCAGGTAACTCCAGCTTGTAGGCAACTTCTCCCATCCGTTCCAAAATACGATACGGTCCAACAAATCTCGGGGCTAACTTTCCCTTGACTCCAAAACGTTTTACTCCCCTCAAGGGTGATACTCGTAGATAAGCTCTGTCTCCAATTTCATAAGTTACTTCCTTGCGTTTTGAATCCGCGTAACTCTTCTGCCTGGACTGAGCAATCTTTAGTCTGTCTCTGATTAGCTTAACCTTTTCCTCTGATTCCTTGATCAAATCTGGTCCAAACAACTGATGGTCTCCTACCTCGTCCCACATCAATGGTGTTCTACACCTGCGTCCATACAGAGCTTCGAATGGTGCCATCTTCAAACTAGCCTAGTAACTGTTGTTATATGAAAACTCTGCGTACGGCAAATTATCATCCCAACTAGATCCATAATCTAGCGCACAGACTCTCAACATGTCCTCCAAAATCTGATTGACTCTCTCTGTCTGCCCATCTGTCTGCGGGTGAAAAGCTGTACTAAACTCCAATCGGGTCCCCAAAGTCTGGTGTAGCTGATGCCAAAACTTTGAAGTAAACTGGGTTCCTCTATCTGATACGATGCTCCTCGGAACTCCATGTAAACATACGATCCTGGTCGTATATATATTGGCTAGCTTTGCACTTGTATACGTTGTTTTCACCGGGATGAAATGAGCTACCTTAGTCAATCGATCCACAACTACCCATATAGAATCATATCCTGCCTTGGTTCTGGGCAATCCGGTAATAAAGTCCATACCAAGTTTGTCCCACTTCCATTCGGGTATTGGCATAGGCTGTAACAGTCCGGCTGGCTTCTGATGTTCTGCCTTTACTCTCTGACATACATCACATACGGCTACATACTCGGCAATATCCTTCTTCATTCCAGTCCACCAGAAACGTTCCTTCAAGTCCAAGTACATCTTGGTGTTTCCGGGGTGAATCGAGTATGGTGAGTCATGGGCCTCCTGAAGTATCAACTTCCTGATCTCCGAATTGTTGGGCACATAAATTCGGTCCTCAAACCACAAGGTATCGTGCTCATCCTCGCGAAAACCTTTGTCTTTACCTTCGCCCATCCTCTCTCTTATCTCTGCAATCTCTTTGTCTTCCTTCTGAGCTTCTCGAATCTTGTCCAACAGTGTCGACTGAACTTCCATTGTTGCAAGAAAACCTCTTGGAACAATCTCCAATCGTAGTTCCATGATCTCTGCAGCTAACTCCTTTGGCATTCCATTGCTCACAAGAACATTAGCATAACTCTTCCGGCTCAAAGCGTCTGCTACGACATTGGCTTTTCCTGGATGGTAGTGTAGCTTCATGTCGTAATCCTTTATAAGTTCCAACCATCTCCTCTGCCTGAGGTTCAACTCCTTCTGTGTGAAAATGTACTTCAGGCTCTTATGATCCGTGTACACATCACAACGGTTTCCAATAACATAATGTCTCCAGGTCTTTAGTGCATGTACCACGGCTGCTAACTCCAAATCATGCGTGGCATAGTTCAACTCGTGTGGCTTTAGTTGTCGTGAGGCATACGAAACAACCTTTCCTTCCTGCGTAAGCACACAACCAAGTCCCAAGCGAGAGACGTCACAATACACTTGAAACTCCTTATGTATATCTGGCAAGGTCAGCACTGGGGCTGTAGTCAATCGCTCCTTCAGCTCTTGAAAACTTGTCTCGCACTCCTCCGTCCATTTGAACTTAGTATCCTTCTTTAACAATTCAGTCATTGGTTTAGCAATCTTGGAAAAATTCTCAATGAACCTTCGATAATATCCTGCCAGTCCAAGAAAACTGCGGATCTCGCCAACTGAAGTGGGGGCCAACCATTCAGTGACCGACTGAACCTTACTGGGATCCACTGCTATACCCTCTCCAGATATAACATGCCCAAGAAATCCAACTTCCTTCAACCAAAACTCGCACTTGCTGAATTTGGCATATAACTGGTGTTCCCTGAGTTTCTTGAGAACCAAACGCAAGTGTTCCGCGTGCTCCTCTTCGTTTTTTGAGTATATCATAATGTCATCAATGAATACCACAACAAACTTGTCCAAATACTCCATGAACACCTTGTTCATCATACTCATGAAATAGGCAGGGGCGTTAGTCAGTCCAAATGACATGACCATATACTCATATACATACCGAGTGGTAAATGCTGTCTTGGGTATATCCTTCTCTCGGATCTTCAACTGATGGTATCCCGATCGTAGATCAATCTTTGAAAACACCTTAGCTCCTTGGAACTGATCAAACAGATCATTGATCATCGGTAAGGGATACTTGTTCTTTATCGTTACTTCATTCAGAGCTCGGTAATCAACAACCATCCTCAGGGATTTATCCTTCTTCTCCACCAAAAGTACTGGGGCTTCCCAAGGTGACGAGCTTCTACGAATGTAACCTTTCTCCAACAACACCTTAATCTGCTCCTTAATTTCCTCCAGGTCATTTGCTGGCATCCGATAGGGTCTCTTGGATATCGGTCCTGTTCCTGGCAATAGCTCTATCAAAAACTCAATGTCTCTGTCCGGTGGCATACCTGGTAACTCTTCGGGGGAAACATCCGGAAACTCCTTTACTATAGGTACTTCCTCCTGTACGACTCCCGTGAGGGCGTTTACTTGGCTCCTCCTAGGCACATGCCTAGATACATACTTAATCCTTTTTCCCTCCGGGGTAGTAAGATAAATTGACTTACTAGCACAGTCAATACTTCCTTCATACTTTGACATCCAGTCCATACCTAATATCACATCCAATCCTTGCGACTCCAAGATAATTAGGTCAGACGGAAATACACGCGTACCAATGATTAGGGGTATCTGGGTGCACCATCTGCTAGCCATGTACTCTGATCCTGGCGAGCTCACTAAGAGGGGTGGCCTAAGGGTTTGGGTTGGTAACTTAAACTTTTCCACAAATCCCCTTGATATGTATGAATGCGATGCACCAGTATCGAAAAGAACAATAGCAGTAAATGACTGAACCAAAAACTTACCTATTACCGCATCCGGCTGCTCTTTAACCTCCTCCACGTTAACGTGGTTCACTTGTCCTTTGTTGAATGGATTGGGCTTCTTCCCTACGCTCCCATTTCCATTTCCATTCTTCCCTTCAGAGCAGTCATTGGCATAGTGCCCTGTCTTCCCGCACTTGTACAAAACAACTTGGCTTAAGTCCCTCTTTGCAGGTGTGGATGGGTTAGAGCGCTTCTGATTATTGTTGGCTCCATTCCCATTCCCGTTTTTTGCACCATTATGGTTATGCGATCCTCCTCCAGCATGGTTATGTCCTCCATGGTTATGAACAAGTCCTCCTGAGTTCGGGGTCAAGCGGGGCTTCTGGTGAGCTCCAGAGTTGTATTTTCCTTGTCCATACTTTCTCTTACGATTATCAATCTGCTGCTGCTTCCCTTCAATCATTAGGGCCTTATCTACCAACTCCTGGTAGTTGTTGAAGGTTGCTACCATCAACTGCATACTCATCTCATCATTCAGCCCTTCCATAAACTTCTCCTGCTTCGCGGCATCTGTGGCCACATCATCAGGGGCATAACGTGATAACTTGCTAAACTCATCCACGTACTGGCCAACAGTACGGTTCCCCAAGCGTAGGTTGCGAAACTCACGCTTCTCCATCTGCATAGCTCCAGTCGAGACGTGGGCAGTGCGAAAAGCCTGCTGAAACTGAGCCCATGTGACAGTGTCGATAGGATAGGTGGCTGTGAAATTCTCCCACCATCCTGCTGCAGGTCCATCCGGTTGGTGTGCGGCAAAACGCACCTTCTCAGCATCTATGCATCCAGCGGTGGTTAACTCCCTTCCAATACTATGTAGCCAATCATCTGCAACTATTGGCTCGACGCTACTGGAGAACACCGGCGGCTGTAACCTTAAGACCCGTGCGAGGTTATCCACTGGCGGTGGGTTGTTGTTGTTGGCATTGTTGTTATTGGCATTGCCCTGGTTCTGAACTAACAATTGCATCAAGGCATTCTGCTGCTGGATCAACTGGGTGATCTCCGGTGGGAAAACAAACTCGGGGTCTCTCCTCGGAGGCATCTGATGGGTTTAGATGGAAGAGATTTAGAATATAAAAAGATCTAGGGGAGAAACACTACCCATATGTATATGAGGCAAACACAAGCATTCATTCAATCAATCAAGCAAGGGCATACAAAACGGTCTAAGACTATCGCAAAAGTGCTCACTACTACTAGTTACATGGGGGAATACTATTATCATATGGTGGTCATCTAGAAATTTTGATCAGTGGAAGACTCCATGATGTCTGCTCCAGCTTCATCTTCGTCGTCATCATCGCTTGAATACAAATCAGTGTCGTCGATGATGATGTAGTTGTCCGAATGAATGGGGTCTTCTCTCGGAACTGGTCCTCCCACGAAAATTCCGATCTTCTCAACTAGGTCGTCATTCTTCTCCAATAGCGTCTTGATTTCCTCCTCGTATCCATCGCGTGTGAACTTAAGTTCTTCCTCCAGCTCGATGATCCTGGTCTTCGCCTTCTTCAACTCGATCATGTCTGCGCACATCTAGTTCTCCTAACGTCGAATGTGCTGGTTTTGGTCCTGGATAAAGGCTGCGACCTATGCTAATCATCTCCTTCCTGGTGCTAATCATCTCCCATTGCTCATCTCAGCGCCCACATATTTAATAGGTGGTATCTTTTAGTTCCTTCTTGTAGATTTCTCCAATGCGTCCCATGGTAATATGAGCTGCCATACTCTTGCCAAGGCTCCAAGTGGGTGCTTCGAAAGAAAATTCTATGGGTTTAGAATTTGGCGAGAACGTCCTTGCTGGAACGCGTACTTGAATCATCCAGCGCTCTTCTTCCGGTAGGGTGGCGTTGTTCGTCCCAGTGAAGCTTGGTATTCCAATATTCAAGTACCTAGTGACTTCCTTCAAGTGACGTCCAAAAGGGGTGTCTTCATCCGGCTGTGCAAACTTGGTCTTCATCTCCTTCATCCTAAAGAGTGGAAAGAGAAGAGGAGTCAGAAATGAGAAGAGAAGTGTGACCTATGGTTTATCTTAGTGGTCGTGTCCTACACTCAGCGTGTGCTCTGATACCATCTCGTAGCGACCCGACCTCAGATGGTCAAGTCTCTGTGCTCAGGTGTCATCCCTGGATCAGTAATGCTGACACCACACAGTACTTCGAAGGATTTATAACAGAGTAGCAATCACACACTTATTACATCGAATGTCTCAAAGAGAACTTATTACAATAATATGGCTTAAGGCCATCTAATGCGATAACAGCGGAAGGCTTGGAAGATAAAGTGAGTCCATCAACTCCAACGGCATAGCTGAGCTGCACAGCAACGACCTACGAACCTTACTCCTCGTCTGAAAAGTCTGCAACATAATACGTTGCAGCCCGAGAATGGGTCAGCACATGGAATATGCTGGCAATGTAACACAAAAGAGCAATAACAGAATAATGCTACCACTACATGCATATTTGGCTGGTGGAAAGCTCTATGGTTACAGTTTTGCGAAAAGCCAATTTTTCCCTACTTCAAAGGAATCAATTCTAATTTAACTATCATGGTAGTTGAAACATCATTTGAGAAGGTAAACCCCAACTCAATGATCCCAATTAAAAGTACTTAACAACCCAGCAATATTAATTTTAGAGTGTTGAGATACATGCGAATACTCAAGTACTAGATACTCAGAATTGTCCATAACCGGGGACACGGCTAACCATGATTAGATTGTACACTCTGCAGAGGTTTGCGCACTTTTCCCCGCAAGACTCAATCGCCTCCGTTGATTCTTGCACTGCAGGGTGTTTGAGAGACGGATGACCGAGACACAGTCTTTCAGAAGCATTAACTCTCTACTCCGGGCAGACCATACCAAACCTACAAACCCACTACCTGCTGATCCACCTCTTCAAGAGCTTCACACAACTTACTCAACTATGCTAGAGCCCATAATAGCTTGCGGCTGCACACGGAAGTTTCTAGCATGAATAGACTCAGTTACCTTTGAGCCTGGGTGGCGGTCCATAGGAGAATCACACGGTAACCCCGGGATTTCCAAAAATGAAACAGGCAATCACTAGTAACCCCAGGTGCCTCAATCCGCCCAGATGTGTAATAAAGTTGCCACCTTAAGGAAACCATTAATTATCAATCTCACATCTGTCATGGATATCACTCAAACCCAATCCACATCTACGAGCATAGCATGGCAATATAAGCATAACGTAGAAGTAACTCCCAAGGGTTTGATAATAAAACAGGACAATAGGTTCTACCTCATCAACTACTTCCCAATAACCACATGTTAAAGGCATCCTAATCATGCAATGTTTGAGGATTGAAACTAATGCATAAAAACTGGGTATGAAAAGAGTATGATCAATGTGTTACTTGCCTTGCTGACGATCCGTGAATCCTAGAGACTCGTAGTAACACGCTTCGCACTCCGGGAATTCTATCGCAAGCAAACAATAGCATACATAAGCAACAATCAAAGATGAACAAGTAGACCTCCAAATAAAAGAGTTTGACCGGAGCGTTCAACTTAAGAACTCCGGTTTGCAAAAAGAATCAAATCAAACGAAGCAACGAAACTCAAACAGCAAAAGAAACAACTTTGTTTTGCTATTCTAGATCTAATTCAAATTTTACAGAAGAAAAATCTTGTTTGAGTTGATTATTCGGAAAGAGGGTTTCGAGATGAAACTCCAGGCGCTTGAATCACCTGATTCCGATAAATGAGCGAAAAGATAAACAGATTTGAAAATCGGATCAGAAATCGCGATCAGAATAATCGCGGAATAAATCCGATAAAAGGAAAAAACGACGAACGGCTAAACGAACGAACGTTCATTAGCAGAAACTAAACAGTGAACATGTTCGTTAAAACGAATGGACGAACGGACGTTTGCTAAGTAAATAAACCGGGAAAAATAAAATAAACCGATCTAGGGAAAAAAACGATCTAGGGTTTTCAAAAAAAACCGAAGGGTTTATTTAAAAAAACCGGCGGCGGGGTCGGGTACCTCCGGCGAGGCTCGTCCGGCGGGGCTGCGGCTCCGGCGGGGCTCGGCGATGGGTGGCGGGGCTCGGGGTGGCTGCGGGGTGGCGTCGGGAGGCGGCGGCGGCGCGAGGGCGACGGCGGCGGCTCGGGCGGCGGCGGATCGGGGCTCGGGGCGGGCTCCGACGGCGGCGCGGGTGGCGGGTGGTGGCGGGTGGTGGTGTGGTGGCGGGGGCGGCGGCTTAAATAGGAGGGTAGGGCGGGCGGCTTGGGGAAGGGGGCGCCCGGGGTGGAGTCCGGCTCGGACTCGCCCTCGGCGTCCGTGCCAAGCACGGCGGCGGCGCGGGGAAGGCGGCGGCGCGGGGCTAGGCCGGCCTGCTCGGCTGGGCCTTCGGCCCGGTCGGGCGCGAGGTTGTTTTTTTAACATTCCGCCGAAGAAAAATTCCTAGAAAAATAAATAAAAATCTAAAAATTCCAAAACAAGTTTTCTCCGTCTAAATAAAATATTTAGAACAAGATGAACTTTTCTTGGCCCCTAAAATGAAATTTTTAAAACATGTAACATTTTTCAGGAGCAATAAAATCCCGAATAAATTCAAATAAAATCCCAAAAATGATTTTAACATTTTTCCTCCGATATTTCAATTATTTTGGAGAAGTCATATTATCTCCTCTCATTTAATATTTTTAAATAATATATTTTCCGGAGAGAAAATAATTAAAATCAAATCCTCGTCTTCACTATTTGATAAAAATTTCAAATATGAAAATTAGAAAATCCCCAACTCTCTCCGAAGGTCCTTGAGTTGCTTAGGATTTCGAGGATTGCAAACGATAAAGCAAAGAAATATGATATGCATGTATGACCTATGTATAACATGCCAAGTTGGAAATTTGGGATGTTACAGTGTGCATCTAATCCTATAATGAAATATTCCCACTAGTATATGAAAGTGACAACATAGGAGACTCTCCATATGAAAAACATGGTGCTACTTTGAATCCCAAGTGTGGTAAAGGATACTAACAATGCCCCTTCTCTCTTTTATTTTTTTATTTTTTCTTTCTTTTTTTCTTTCTTTTTTTTCTTTCCTTTTTTTCTTTCCTTTTTCTTTTCTTTTTGTCTTTTCTCTCTCAATGTCCTGAGTCTCATCCCGACTTGTGGGGGAATCATAGTCTCCATCACCCTTTTCTCACTAGGGCACTGCTCTAAAATTGAAGATCATAAGACATCTATTTACTTATAACTCAACAGAAATAAAAATTACAACTCGATACCTATAAAAAAATGACTCTATATGAATGCCTCTGACAGATGATCTAGCGCAACATGTATAAAAATGATGCATGGTAGCTGAGCCACAACTAGTATGTCAGCTATATGATCATGCAAAGCAATATGACAGTGACTGCTCAAGTCATCAAACGGAAGCGGTGGAAGTTGCATGGCAATATATGTCGGGATGGCCATGGAAAAGCCATAATAGGTAGGCATGTGGCTGTTTTGAGGAAGATATAATAATGCTTATTTGTGATAGAGCGTATCATATCACGGGGTTTGGATGCACCGGCGAAGTTTGCACCACGTCTCGATGTGAAACAGGGCAATGCACGGTACCATAGAGGCTAGCAAATTGCGGAGGTAGGAGTGCGTATATCCATGGACTCACATTAGTCATAAAGAACTCATATACTTATTGCAAGAGTTTATTATACCTCGAAGCAAAGTACTACTACGCATGCCCCTAGGGGATAGATTGGTAGGAAAAGACCATCGCTCATCCCCAGCCGCCACTCATAAAGAAGACAATCAAGGATAAATTGCACTCCAACTTTCATAGCATAACGAGAGACTATACGTGCATGCTTCGGTAATCACAAACCTTAAAACCAATATTCTTACTTAACCACAACCGTTTGCTAGTACTTCCCACATAGTTATCATCTCTATATCACAAAACTATTGCAAGGCATCAAACATATCATATTCAGTGATCCAAAAGTTTTATGTAGGATTTTGTGACTAACCATGCAATTGACCAATTCCTATTTTCTATCTAAATAGATATAAGTGAAGCATGAGAGTTTAATTCTTTCTACAAAACATCATGCTCTAACAAATATAAGTGAAGCAAAAGAGCATTCTACGAACATCAGTTTTCTATGTGAAGAGAAACAGACAATCCAAACTTCAAATGATATAAGTGAAGCACAAGAAGCATTCTATAAAGCCATACTCAAAAGATATAAGTGAAGTGCAATGAGCATTCTATAAATCAACCATGGACTATCTTGTACCAGCATGGTACATAAAATAAAAATGAAAACTAAAAGCAAAAGATGCTCCATGATTTGCACATATCACGAACGAAACAAAACCGAAAACATACCAATACTTGTTGAAGAAAGATGGGATGCCTTCCAGGGAATCCCCAAGCTTAGACGCTCGAGTCTCCTTGAATATTCACTGGGTGCCTTGGGCATCCCCAAGCTTGAGCTCTTGCCTCTCCTCCTTCTCCTCATATAGAGTCCTCCTCGATCTTTGATTACTTCATCCACACAAAACTCAACAGAAAGCTCCGTAAGATCCGTTAGTATAATAAAGCAGATCACTACTATAAGTACTGTTGCATACCAATTCATATTTTGTTTTGGCATTGTAGATGCCGTACTATAATTTTTCCATGGCTTATACCACTAATAGAATCGATAGTTTCATCAAAACAAGCAAAACAATGCATCAAAAACAGAATCTGTCTTAAACAGGACAGTCTGTAGTAATCTGAACACTACCATACTTCTGGTACTCCAAAAATTCTGAGAAAATTAGGAAAAATAAAATTTTTCTATAGAAAGATAGTACACAAGGTTTCAGATCCGTTTCACGTTCTAGTAAAAAAATGTAAAATCATGCACTACTGCCAAAGTTTCTGTTTTGCACCGCACAAACCAACAAGCAATCTACCCATCCTAAAGGCAAATTTTTGCACATTTTTATAATACAATGGAATTGTATAAGGGGATAATATTTTTTGTTGGAAAGTTTTATAATTTGAGATTCACAAAGTTTCAATAGGCATGAACAAAGTTCAAGGCTAGCTCCCACTTTCACAATGCTCATCCCTCCCACTTTCACTTTTCTTTTAGTGAAGTTTTAAGTTTCCCCTCTATATTTTTTTTGTTTTTAACCTTTATAAAAGCACTCAACAGAAATAAATGACTCTCTAAAACTTGTGGGTTGTCTCCCTGGTAGCGCTTTCTTTAAAGCCATTAAGCTAGGCATAAAGTGTTCAAGTAATGATCCACCCGGATCCCAAGGTATATCAAATCCAATTTTAATTAACAATGATTTGGCATTGAGTAGTGAGCACAAAGAAACATATATCAAGCAATGACGAAGTCTAACTCTCTTCCTATGCATCGGCATGTCATACAAGAACAATTCATGAACATCAAGTAAAGGCCAATACATAGTATAAGCAGTTTCTTGCAATTTTATCATGTTGGAAACATAAAGAGGCGGAGATGTAGTCCCTCTATCATAATAATTGCAAGTAGGAGCAGCAAGCATGTAACGCCCCAAGACCGATGCGCCAGGTGTCTCCAGTTATTCGCCGTCTTTGCCATGTCATTGCTTCCGTGTTGCACTTTGCCATGTCATCATCTGCATTTCATCTGCATGTTTTTGAAAACTTGCATCCGTCTGGGTTCTCCCAGTTCTCTCTGTTGTCCGTTTTGAGCCCAGACCACACTCGCACGCGCCCGCGGCACCTCCAAAATATTATTTTATAAGTGGCATAAAAATGTTCTCAGAATGGGTGAAACTTGCGTGCGGTCTTATTATAGTGTAGGTAGACCGCCTATCAAATTTCGTTGCATTCGGAGTCCGTTTGATAGTCCAACCGTTAAACATACAATCGCAATATAGCCGCTGTATTCGTCGGACGTTTCATTCTCTGAAATGGTTGTCAGGCCTCTCTCTCTTCTCTCCCACAGCCCACAGCCTCTTCGCAGTGACTAAACTAGCCCACCTGCAACCCACCTAACTAACCCACTCTGACCGGAGCCGTCGGATCGTGATCGGAGGGCTCTGAATCCCTCTCAACCCCCCTAACCTAGACCCCTGCTTATATAAACACCCTCCCATGCCATTTTTGCAACCCTAAACCCCCTCCACCTACCTCTAGCCTCCCCTTCGGATCAGCGGCCGCCACCAGCTTCGAATCCACGCCGGCCACCTCGCCGCTGCCACTTGGCGCGCCACCATTGGCTTAGACGCCGCCATAGCCGCCGTCCAGGCACTCGCAAGTCGCCACGTCGCCCTTGCCTCACTCCTCCTCACGCAGGGCCCGTTGGAGCCCATGCTAGGCCCGCTCCTGGGCCGATCTGGGCCCGGATCCCGTGCCCCGTGCCCCTCTGTGCCTGCTCGCTCCAGATCGGGAGAGGAGCTCCCAATCCAGAGCCGCCACCTCGCCGGAGTCGCCGCCGGCAACCACCTCCGACCAGGCCGGCCCCTCGCGCCCTGCTCCTCCTTCCCTTGCTCGGCTCCTTCTCCTCTCACCTCTCCCAGTGCTTCCTGTTGGAGCTCCCGAACAGCCATGGCACCGCTCCTGCCACTGCTCATCGCCGGCCATGTGCGGCTCGAGGCGCTCGTCCGTCGCCGGATCCGGAGGCCCCATGCCCGGATCCACCCATTCCCGGCCTTCCCGAGGCCCCCCAAAGTCCCACGCCCCTGCCCGTCGTTGTTGACTTCCGCCAGAGCCGTCCTATATGAGGAATGGAGCTGGCCCGACCTAGATCCCGTTTTCGCGTTGGTAGTTTTCCACCAGTCCCATAGTCTTCAGCATCAAGTTGCATAGTTTGCATGGTCATAACTTTGCGTGTACTGCTCCGATTTGCATGAATAATATGTCAAAATTTTCACCTCCTATTGCTCTAGACGATGGAGTAGTTTGTATTCATGTTTATGTTCATATTGTAGCATTAATCTTCGTTGCAAAACTGCTAAGTGATATAAACTGTTGAAATCTGCTGTCTGTTAACATCATGTATGCATCTTGTGAGTGGTGTAACTTTGTCCATGTTGATCCTATGGTGATGACCTTGATGTGAAAATGTTCTACTCTTCATGCTCCACACGTTGGCGTGCTTTTAGTTCATGTTAGGGTCAATCTCGACATGTTTATCTCTGTTGTAGAAGTGCTTCCTGATGTTAACTGCTGAAAACTGTTGTAACTTGCCTAATCGTCATTTTTATATATTTTTGTGTGATTTTTTTTGAGCATCATGTCTACATCTTTTAGGAACATAATTATGACATCTTTACTTGGGTGCAATCCATGTATTTTTATATGCCATTTGGTTAGTGCATCAAGCTTGTGAAGTGGGCTACTTGCTGTTAATGTTCTGTCAAGTCTGAAATTGTTATATCTTGATGACATGTTTGCTTGATGCTACCAATTAAATCCATGCATAATTTGGAGATGCTTAGTTGACATGTTTTATTTTTAGTATTATGTTCTATCATGTCATGCCTTTTCATTCCTCATATATGTCCTGAAGCATGTGTTTTCATTGCCATGAACTTGCCTAAATGATGTTCCAGTTTTCTATTAAATTCATGATGCCATTTTGTGAGCTTGATATTGATTAATCTATGACTCTTCTGGAGATGCTCAAATTACATGCATCTAAGTAAGCTATGAGTACTTTGTCCACATGCCATGTTTGATAATTTTGGATATCATATTCCTCTGTTCCATTCTTGCCATCCTATGCTAATGTTGCTGTTTTATACTTGCTGAAACTGTTTCAACATTCAATCTTGTCTTGTTGGTTCCCACTAATCCATGAGCCATGTGTATATGATGCCTTGATGTTATTTTCTCTTTCTTATGTGTCCGTTGATGCCATGCTGTTGTTTGTCATGTATAGTTGCTTTACCAACTTTCTTTCATGCCTCCAACATGCCATCATATTAATTCTGCTCATGTATAAGCCCCTGTGTTATAAAGTTGCATTTTGCATTGATCATCTTGGTTTAATGTTGATGCCTATGAACCTGAACCTTAATGATGTTTTAAGTATGTTATCTGTACATGAAGTGATTATCAAGTTTGTGCTCATATGATTCGTGTAGCATGTTGTTTTGATGATTGCAAAGTGCCTAGTTGCTGTTTTGGGCAAATTGTGGTTATGTCTTGTTTGGAGTGTATGTGTTTCACCGTTGCTCCGTTATGAGCATGCTCTATATGAAACTTGCTTAGAATTGCATGTAGTTTCATATTATCTTGTTGTATCCTTATTTTGAGTAAGTTTGCTTGGTGTTTGAATACATTTTGCATCAATGCCATGTTTAAATTGTTTTGCTCATATCTTCTAGGCCGTAGCTCCGAATTAACTGAAGTTTATATATAACTTGACTTGAATTTCGTGTAGATCTTCATGGTGCATCTTAACTTGCTGTTTAAACAAATTGAACAGAAGGTTTATTCAGATCTGGAACAATTTTGAAATTTGCATATGAGGACTTACCGGAATTGTTATATGTTGTTTTCAAGCCACATTTAAACTTGCTTTGATGTGTTGTTCTTGTATGCATCATCTCTTGCCATGAGTAGCATCATGTAGCCTTGTCATGCATCATCTTGGGTTGTGCATCATGTCATGTTTATGGGTTGTGTGTTTACCCTGTTGTTTGCTTCTTTCCGGTTGTGCTTCTCCTCGATAGTTCCTGTTTCGTTGCGATTGTGAGGATATGTTCGACTACGTGGATTTGTCTTCTTCACGGACTCGATCTTCTTCCTAGCGGGATCTCAGGCAAGATGACCGTTACCCTGGATCTCACTACTATCACTGCTATGTTAGTTGTCTTGATGCTATTGCTATGTCGCGCTTCCTACCACTTGCTTATCAAGCCTCCCAAATTGCCATGATAGCCTCTAACATTTTCACCCTTCCGAGCAAACCGTTGTTTGGCTATGTTACCGTTGTGCTCAGCCCCTCTTATAGTGTTGCCAGTTGCAGGTGCAGTTGCAGGTTGTTCCATGTTGGGACATGGATATCATGGGATATCACAATATCTCTTATTTAATTAATGCATCTATATACTTGGTAAAGGGTGGAAGGCTCGGCCTTATGCCTGGCGTTTTGTTCCACTCTTGCCGCCCTAGTTTCCATCATACCGGTGTTATGTTCCTTGATTTTGCGTCCGTAACACGGTGAGGGGTATGGGTCTCTCTCGACATTTCGCTTTGAATAAAACACTTCCAGAAAGGCCCAACATTGGTTTGAACATTTGCCATAATATAGTTCAACTAAATAATTATTTGGCATAGGGTGTCATGAACCCAAGGATTTTCTCCATAGAGGGTGGGGCCAGCGCTGATGGTGTTGGTCCCAAACAGAGCCACTTGCGGTGCCACCCCTTCTTCCGGGGTTTTCGGTTGCTGTACGTAGTGCTCATACAGACGTAGCTGAGCGACATACGCGCGGCTACTATCTGGGTGTCCACACACCGGGAGGTCTTGCTGGACTTATTTTACCATTGTCGAAATGTCTTGTGCACCGGGATCATGAGTGTGATCGGATGTCCCACGATGGAGGATTGTCTCCGCGGAACGTGAGCTTATAATGGGCTAAGTTGGGACACCCCTACAGGGTTTAAACTTTCGAGAGCCGTTCCCGCGATTATGTGGCAGATGGGTACTTTTAATATCCGGTTGTAGAAAACTTGACACCATATTCGAATTAAAATACAGCAACCGCATGTGTAACCATGATGGCCTCTTTTCGGATGAGTCTGAGAAGAGAACACAGTGGGGTTATGTTTGAAAGTAAGTAGTTCAGGATCACTTCTTGATCATTACTAGTTGCGACCGCTTGCATAGCTTCTCATCTTATTCTTGTACTCGTAAGTTAGCCACCATACATTGCTTAGTCGCTTGTTGCAGCCTCACCACTTATCCATTCCATACCCATTAAGCTTTGCTAGTCTTCATACCTATGGTAATGGGATTGCTGAGTCCTTGTGACTCACAGATTACTACAACAACAACTGCAGGTACAGGTAATGCGATGATCCTGACGTGAGAGCGATGCTTTCTTGTTTTGGAGTTCTTCTTCTTCTGCTCCTTCGTTCAGGGGTTAGGTTCCTGGTCGGTAGCCTGGGCTAGCAGGGTGGATGTCGTTTGAGTTCCTGTTTGTGTTCCATCTGTGGTCAGATGTTGCTCTTATGTATGATGTTGTTGTATTCATGTGGTAGTGTATGACTTCTGTATGTATTCCCAGCTATTATGTAATGGTACGATGCAATGATATCCAACTTGCAAAAGCGTTTCAGTATGCGCTTCTATCCTTGGTGGGACCTTTGAGTTCCTTTAGGATAGAGTCGCATATTGGGCGTGACAAAGCACATGCAAATTACATTCATCAAAATCATCATGTGCAATGGTAAAATGCAACCCATCAACACAATCCTTAATAAGAGCAAACTTCTCCAATATAGTGTAGTTTGGAGAATTCAAAAAGATAGTAGGACTATCATGTGTGAGTGCAATAGCAATAATTTCATTCTTAACATAAGGAACTACAACAAGTTCATCTCCATAAGCATAATTCATATTGGCATCTTGGCCACAAGCATAACAAACATCAAGTTCATCAAAAAGGGATATTTCAAATGAATCAACGAGATCATAGAAATTATCGTAGCATTCATCCGTCGGTAAGAATGAAGGGTCATTAAATAATGTATGAGTTGGAGGGTTACTCTCATTAGAAGGTAGGCACGGGTAGCTAATCCGTTCTTCCTCCATTTGTTCTTCGCTCTCGTCATCATCTTTTTCATCCAATGAGCTCACAGTTTCATCAATTCATTCCTCCATAGACTCCTACAAAATATTAGTCTCTTCTTGGACATCGGAGACTTTCTCAATAAATGCATAATTATCGGAATTCAATTTATAATTATCATAGCAATATTTAAGGATGGCAAAATTTCCAGGCATATAATCATTATCATCAAAAGCTTAAAAGTTTTCAAACAAAGATTCAATTTCATAAGCACCCTTAAAAGCAACAAATTCTTCTATTCGTTCCACATCATACTAATCATATATACCACTAGCGTAAGAAGCCAAGGTTTCATTATCATTAAATTCACATGAAAAGGGAAGGTGTGCAGCATTCATCCTAGAGCAACAAGTAAAATCATATCTCAAGCATAAATCTCAAGCATACCAATGCAACATATAAATTTGATCCCATAAAAGTTTCCCTTTTTGTGTCAAGCGGTAATCCCTAAAGTATTCATGTTGATCCAACGTTACTCCCATTATATAGTTGAATGGGGTTTTCTCAGGATTATCAAAGTAGTGCATAATATCTTTTACATAACGAGCATCGAGGGTTTTAGGAGGTTCCCCATCTGCATGAGTAGCAAGTACCACTAATTTTTTTGTTGTTTCGTGTTCCATATCCATAACTAAAGATAGAGAACAACGGTGAACAGAAAATAAAAACTACTTAGTGATAAAGCAAACAAGCACACACGGGAATATTCACCCCACGCTATTGCTCCCCAACAACGGTGCCAGAAAAAGGTCTTGATAACCCACAAGTATACGGGATCAATTGTAGCCTCCTTCTATAAGTAAGAGTGTCGAACCCAATGAGGAGCTTAAGGTAGAACTAATATTCCCTCAAGTTCTATCGACCACCGATACAACTCTACGCATGCTTGATGTTTACTTTAGCTAAAACAAGTATGAAACTATTTTTCTAGAATAAAACTACGAGTACTTTGCAAGAATTAAACTAAGAATAAATTTCATGGCAATAAAACTAGATAGCTTTTGTCAACAAGAAAGTCATTTGTCCCTAGGCAATCGATAACAAGTACCGGTAATAATTCTTGTAATTTTATATGAGGGAGAGGCATGAGCTAACCTACTTTCTCTACTTGGATCATATGTACTTATGATTGGAACTCTAGCAAGCATCTGCAACTAGTAAAGATCATTAAGGTCGTGAAACCCAACCATAGCATTAGGTATCAAGTCCTCTTTACTCCTGTAAGTCATACCCCACCTACTCGGGTTCAATTTTTTGTCACTCTCGCAACCCACCATAAGCGAACCATGAACATATTGCAACACCCTACAGCAGGGGAAGCTCAAGTTTGCGCGAGACGGAGGGCAGCGTAGGGAAGCACCATAAATAAAATATACAATCATACCAACCAAGATCACGATTAACCCATAGGAAAAAACGGATCTACTCAAACATCATAGGATAACCATAGATCATTGGGAAATAATATATGGAGTTGAGCACCATGTTTAAGTAGAGATTATAGCAGGGGAAGAGGTGTTACACCGCTGCATAGATGGGAGAAAGTTGGTGTTAACGGTAGCAAGGTTGTTGATGTAGATCGCTGTCACGATCCTAGCCCCGGCTGTGTTCCGGCGCCACCGGGAGCGAGGGGGAGAGAGCCCCCTCCTTCTTCTTCTTCCTTGGCCTCCCCCCTAGATGGGAGGAGGGTTCCCCCTCTGGTCCATGGCATCCAAGGAGGTGGAGGGGCGAGAGCCCCAGAGAGCCCCTCTAAGATTGGATCTATCTCTTTGTTCTCTTTTGTTTTGCGTTTCCCAGATCTGGCCAAAAACTGTTTCTTATATTCCCAAAGATCCATAACTCCGATTGCGCTGATCTTTTTACATGATTTTTTCCCAATATAAGCTTCCTTGCGCCCGAAGTAGAGCTCCAACTGATGTACGAGGAGGGCACAACCCGCCACGCCACACCTGGCTCCGGGACCGCGCCCTGGTGGGTTGTGCCCACCACGGGCCTCTGCTTGCGGTGATTCCAACTCCCAAAAATAAAAAATATTCCAAAATAATTCTCCGTGGAGTTGCATCACATTTGGACTTCGTTTGATAAGGATTTTCTGCGATACAAAAATAGGCAACAAACAGGAACTGGCACTGAGCATTGGATAAGTAAGTTAGTCCAAATATATCATATAAAAAGTTGCCAAAAGTATGTAAAAGTTGAATAATATTGGCATGAAACAATCAAAAATTATAGATACGACGGAGACGTATCAGCCCGCGGGTTGTTTCCATTTACGCGGCCCTATCGAGCTTTCGGCCTGTTAAGGCCTGCTAAGAGCCATTGTTACGGTGGGCCACATCGGTTAGGATCAACTAAATATTAGTTGACCAGCCCAATTAAGGCCCGCTTTGACTACACATGTTTGTTTACTTGGATGGCGTCTAGGTAATGTTTGGGCGTGTTGGCCCCATTTCAACGATATAGCATATACAAAGAATTATCCTACTCTATATTATCGCCTCTAAAAAACCTACACTATACAATAAAGAGACTTAGGCATAGAAATGAAGAATAATCCTACACTATACAACAAAGAATTTACAGCAGATTATACCCACCGGGCATTATACTTCGACACCAGTGATAATAAAGCATACAGAAACAGCAAACACGCTTGGCAATAAAAACTCATACATCATGGACGCGCATCAACAGAACTTACCATTTGAACTATAATCTCGTTAGAAAATAATTTTGGCCGGATTCAGATAACACAAATTTCAGTATGCAAAATCTACAAATTTTTTTGTGGTTACCTCTGTGTCTTGTTTCATTTTTTTGACTCCTGCATCTAATACCTGCAACTCCAGCCTCAACATTTTGATTACATGTGGAGAATCATATACACGTTGTCTTGCCACTTCAAGTTGATGCTCGAGAACATCATCACATTCCAATTCAAATCCGTAATTATTTGGTAATGGCCATGCCGCACTGCTTTGAGATCTTTGTGTTGATGTCACATCATCCTGAAATGTTTGTGTATGTACTCATGACTAGGGCAAAAATAAAGTTACAATAGTGAAGCGAGCAAGACAAACTATCTTGTACATGGAAAAACGGGACTAAACAATAATGTTACACGTCATGAAGCATAAGCAGGTGATATTTTAAAAATTATAAAAATGGTAGTCTGTGCATCCCGCATACAGAAATCTCTCTTAGCTCACCAAATGAGCATGATGTTGGGGCCAAATCTAAAACATAGAGAGATTACAAATTTAGAACACACATAGCTATTGAACATTATATATATCTTGCGTATAAGTAAGCAAGCAATTGGCCATTCTGTTACTAGCTGGAACATTGTGTGCCATGTTCCAAAAGAGTCTTAGGGAGCATAATGAACATCAGAGGGATTCATACAAACCTACTAAAGCAAGCAAAACTATGCAATCAATAGCCTCATATAAACTAGACTGTGGGCCTCATGCAGTAGTAGTTGGTTGATAGACTTCAAATCTTCAAGCAAACTTTGCCAGAGTAATTAAATGGTAAGGCCTTTAATTGTGTCAATTAATAGTTATAAAAGTACCCTACATCAGGCATCATTATGTCAACTAGGATCTCATTAACCGAGGAAAAATAAAGCAATTGAAAAGAGCAATTTAACTATGCCTGAAACAAACAAGCAATTGAACTGTTGAGTTGGCAGCATGCATACATGCACGCCACAATAACATCCATGGCCTGGCTACATTTGCTATATAAAGGAACAAGTAATGTAATATTGTTTGATCCCCTATGAAGTATCTCGACTAGTATGTAATCATGATCCTAGTAATGATAGGTAGGCTAATGATGTGAATATGCGTTTGGTTATGACATTTATGGCATCGACAACTCTACCATAGCAGGAAGCAGTTTCACACTGTGCACTACTAGAATATGTTTTAGCTATTTAAAAGTAGACTACATCCGTAATGACTGAATAGACAGATTAAAATGTATTTACATACATCTGGTTTACAAACAAGTTAGAACATCATATAGTAGTGAGCGAAGGGAGTTTTAATCAGTGGTCAAATGAGTAGGTTACAGGTGAAGAACCCTACGCAATCACAATGTCTGACAAATAGGATGCCCTGGTAATTGTAACCGAGCGACTTAGCATAACTCATTGAACAGGCTCGGCGCTGCTCCTCCTTCTCTTGCAAGGCTCCTTCCTAACATCTTGTACTTGGAAATCCTCAATCTTATCTTCATTGCACCCCCTCTGCAAGGTGACACAAACTAGTTACTGGTCTCCTTGGAAGATAAATATGCATACTTTCCAGTCTGTGAACAACACCAAAGGATGAGTTTATAACAAAACAACACCACATAATGAAACATGCCACATCTCCTGCACACAATGTAATGAGCATATACTATGTGTGCGCCATGTAAAAACTAGGCATACCTTCGAACTGGACCTCCAGGTACTCTTGGAGAGCCTACTTTATTGTACAGCCAAACCTTTATGTCACCTAAGAGTTATATAAGCCCCCACTACAACAGCCCTTAGTGTTTAAATCATTAACAAGCTCTATTAGGTCAAGAACAACAGGTAATCAAAACAAACAGTCCTAGTATGGCTGGCTGATATAAACAAGCAGTTGAACACATGTGTGAGAAAATCATGCACAACACTGAATTACATATCAAGAAAAGAAGCATAGAAGGAGGCTTAAAGACCATCACTTGACTAAACAGATTTACGGGACATTTAAACATCATGTGCAATATATGAACTAACATAAACATTGCATATTTCAGATTCTATAATGAAATGCACATGTATTAGGTTATATGCCATGTATGATGCCTAAATGTACACTATAGCAGGCATGAGTGATTAATCATTGCACGCACAATTGAATTGCAGGTTAAGGGACAGTTCTATTCCACCTTTTAGGACCTTATTGTCAAAATAAGCCATAAAAGATGTGAAGAACTCGTTTTTGAGTTATGGGCTTGGGCTTAACTTATTTCGCTTGGGAGGGTGCTTTGCGTAGAAGCTCACTAAAAATTGAAGGGAAGGGGAAAAGAAAAATGACTCGGTTGTCCGCCTATATTACACTAAAAAAGCCATTGCTCACGCCCACGTCACACCTAACCCTCAAGTAAAAACAAACACGCAAGCGTTTATCGCCTTGCTTGCTTGCATCTACTCTCCCCTTTCCCTCTACCTCGATCCCCTGCCTACAGCGCTAGGGTTCCTCCAGCGAGTCGCCGCCACTGGTCCCATCTGGCATGCTCCTCGATGATGCTCTGTCCAGCTAGGCTACATGGCCGGTGGGTAGGGCCAAATCTCCCCTGTTGCTCCTCCCTCTAGCATCAACCCTCATTCTCATGGTCTCCAGCAGCTGCACCGCTATGGTCCATCCAATGTGCTACTCCGGCGATCGCTGCACAACTTCGGACGATGCCCCACTCCGGCAAAAGGCACCTCGTTCCCCCTCCCCTCCTCCTAGGCCATGTCCTTAAGGTGTTATTGAAGGATGAGCTCATCCAACAAGGTGAGGATCTCCTCTGATTTTTTACCAAATTTTCATTCTGATCCGCTATATGATGACTTGCTATGAGCTACTGCTGCTATACAATGCATTGTTATGAGCTGCTCCTTCTGCTGCTATATGATGAATTGCTATGAGCTGCTGCTATATGATGAATTGCTATGAGCTGCTGCTGCTATATGATGAGTTGCTATAAGCTGCTGTTGCTGCTATATGATGAATTGCTATGAGCTGCTCCAGCTGCTGCTATATGGTGAATTGCTATGAGCTACTGCTGGTATATGATGAATTGCTAGTTGCTGGTGCTGTATGATGAGTTGCTAGGAGCTGATGTTGCTGCTATATGATGCTTTCAGGTGGTGGTGCTATATGACAATAACCAGCAACTTGGACCTTCGATTTTCGATAAATAATGGTTCTTCATTTAAATTTAGGCAATGCGTTCTTCATTTAAATTAGGCAATGGGCTCTCTATGGAAGACATTGCCCAAAGTAGATTATGCCAAGTAGATGGTACCTTTGTATTTGCATTTTGAACAAATATTGATGGTCTATTTTCCTATCATATTAATTACTGCACTGGGCTGAATTTGTGGTGCTTACAAGTCAAATTAATTTCATATGGGCAGCAAAATTACAATATATAATGCAATCTAGACTTTTCGCTGATCATACCACAGATAAGCTGAAAGGGCAAGCAATGAAAAGAACTAGTTGGCTTATTATCTGGAGCTTATATTCAAATGTGCTTATTTTCTTAGGATAACTCGAAATAATTGCCCCTAGGAACGCTGGCCAACATCACTGACATACAAATAACATGTCACGATGAATGCAATGGAGTGACCTACCATAGCACACTGTACAGGCTCACCGCTGCCTCTCCTTTTTTTGCAATGTTTTATAAAATTGCGACATATATCTTGTACTAAGAAAACTTTTACTTATTCATTACGGCACCCCATCTGCAAGTTGACACGGCTAATTTGAAATATCTCCACATGATAACACATTGCATATCCCTTGCGCATATCTAAACCACCAATTAACGATTGTGCGCCTACCATAAACTATCCATGACTGTGTGTACTAGACCAGCAGGCACTCTAAGGGAGCCTAATGTAGTGCACTGGAATTCATACATGCCACCTACGATTTTGTGTAATGTACTTCCTCCGTTCCTAAATATATGTATTTATAGATATTCCACTATGGAGCACATACAGATGTATATAGATGCATTTGCAAGTGTAGATTCACTCATTTTGCTTAGTATGTAGTCTACAGAGGAATCTCTAGAAAGACTTATATTTAGGAATGGAGGGAGTATCATGTATGACATCTAGATCTATAATTTAGCAGCCAGTAGTGGAAATCATTGTTTGCACAAAGAGATTACTGGTCAAAAATTCTAGCAAAGCACGCAGGCAGGCACACAACAATACAAGAGAGAGATACCGTACAATATCATAGCAATGCCTCAGTCCAGGATCTTGGTTGGCGAAGCTGTTACATCCAGAAAGAAACATCATCCTTGTAGTTCTTGCCAGCTGCACAACATGTAAAAGCGACCTGTTAGTATATTTGAAGTACATCGGGTAGGTGATGTTGGACGTGTTTAAAGGTGACAAGTACTAAGGCTGCGGTGGGTGCTTGGCATCTTGCGAGACGGTGGGAATCAGGTTAGAAACATCAAGGGTGATGACACTGCACTGGTTATCAGGGTCCGTTAAGGAGATCTAGAACCGTGGAGTAGGGTGTTGGTGGAGCGGCTCCGGTAGGGTGGACTATGTTGTGGGCGAAGCGGATCTGAGAACATGGATGAGGGCATCGGTGAAGCTGCTCCGGTGGTTGGCTTCAAGATGGTGTCCACAATCCAGATCTGCGGCCATGGACGGGGCGTCAGAAGATGCTCTGGTAGGTTGGACGCGGGTGCGACGAAGCGGATTTGAGGCCGTGGACTTGGGCGTTGGCAAAGCGGCCCCGATAGGCTTGAGAATGGTATAGGCAAAGCTACTTAGGTAGGTTTGAGGATAGTGTCAGTGAAGCGTCTCCGGTAGGGTTGAGGAGGCGTCGCCGAAGAGGATCGGAGGCCGTCGACGAGGGTATCGGTGGGCCGGCTCCGGGGGTGTGGATGAAGCGTCTCTGGTGGGGAGTATGAAGGAGCCGTTGTAGATGCGCTGCAGTTAACGAGAGTACCGTTGAAGCTGATCTGGCGCCGTGGACATGGCTGACACTGAATGGGTTGTGGTATAGTGGTGGATGAGCAGTCTGCTAGTTTCTAGGGGAGGTGGGAGGGGTAGATGCGGCCATAGAAGCAGATCCGGCGAGGTAGACAATGCTAGTAGTGAATGGGCTCTGGTACGTCGGTGGATGACCAATCTAAGGTTTCAAAAGGGAAGTGGTAGAAAGGCTGATGAAGTACGGGCGGCGTGATGTAAGATGCTCTGGTAGTGTGGAGTAGTTGTTTTTGCAGGAGGGAAGAGGAAATGGGGTTGCCGTGTGGTGGGGGAAACCGGAAATTACCAAAGCAACCCTGACCAATTATGTAAATGAGGGTCGTATTGTAACTATTGTTCTCTATGCACCAAGGAGAAAAGGGGAATTTCGCATGCTAAAGACTACATGCCGGACATTTTAGAAGGAAGCGGGAGATTTGTGACGCCCACGGGATCGTTCGTATCCAATTTCAACTAATTTTGGATAGTGGTAGCGGGAAGGTCATGCGAGACTGTGTACACGGGGCACATGTCAGCAGTTCATAATTGGTATGAAGTCCACCCGCGAAAAAAAGATAATAACTCGGGATTATGCACCGATAACTTGGACGTTCACATGGGCGCGGCCAATCGTACGATGTAGAGGCGCGTTCACAAAAAACGGATCAAACGCTCAACCTATATATTTCTCATGTAAATATATAATTTAGTGCCATTGGTAATTTTTTAAAACATAATGAATTGACGTGTTAATTTTAATATAGATGCACAAAAAGAAATGTATATTGTACTCCACTACTTAAAAGTGTTACCTCATATGATTACATGGCCTCCATTGCATAAATTGCGTACCCGTTGAATCCATATATGAATATTACATATATTACTTCATAATGGAATCTTAAATCATCCAAGACTAATGAAATTGGATGCAAAACTAACAATGGTGCATGTACATGATAACTATAGTGGTTGTTTGAAGAAACATCACTATAACTTTGGCATGCACAATTGAAAAAGACTATTTGAAAAAAATGTGATATGTGAGTGTCCAATCTTTATAGCATTGAATCGATGTTGTATCTTTGGCCACGATACGAAGTAGATATTTCTTATGTTCAAGCAATGCACGTCCATGATCGCTAGATTGTGATATGTGAATGAATTGTGCAATTTCTCTCACACGCATACATATCTCGTTTCTCCGTGTCATCGGAATCATACACACGCACTTCATGTATTACTCGCCCTCCGTCAAGGTTAGAATTTGTCTTTCTACCCCATCCTACAAGTCTCTCACACGAAAACACACACACTCTCTCTATCGAACATGCCCACCCCTTTAATTCCGCCCGCCCACCTCCACTCATGTCTCAAAGTATAACTATGTGTTGCACACATATGCGTAAGGTTAACTCGAGTCTCGGAACCATATGAATACATACAATGGGATTCCAGTAGAGCACCTTTGTTTTGACATTTCGCTCACACACACACCCACGCACACATTGTTTCTCTCTTCATTTTTTCCGTGACTTGCATGCACACTTAAAAAGGATCGAGAAGAGGGGTATAGAAGGGGGGATTAGACCCTCAACAAGTAAAAGTGGTAATTTTTAAGTTGTTCAAGTTAAGGTGGAGTTTTAGCACAAGTTTAAGCATTCACAATACATTTCAAGCAAGCATGACAAGAGTATGAGCAGTGTAAAGAGTAAAGCATGCTAATTGCATGAAATTAAAGGGATGTGATTGGAGTGTGCAAACGTAATGAAGAAGCAGAGATTTTTGGCATGGTTCCGATTTGTGGTGCTATTTGTACGTCCACGTTGATGGAGACTTAAACCCACGAAGGGTAATTTTTTTGCGAGTCCACAGAGGGCTCCACCCACAAAGGGTCCATGAAGAAGCAACCTTATCTATCCCACCATGACCATCACCCACGAAGGACTTGCCTCACTCAGGTAGATCTTCATGAAGTAGGCGATCGCCTTGCCCTTACAAAATTCTTGGTTCAACTCCACAGCTTGTCGGAGGCTCCCAAGAGACACCTGACCAATGTAGGAGACACCACTCTCCAAAATGTAATAGATTGTATGTTGATGATGAACTCCTTACTCTTGTGCTTCAAATTATAGTCTCCCCAACACAAAATTCTCTCTCACACACTTGGATATGGTGCAAAGATGATTTGTAGGCATTGGGACAGGAAAGATCCATAAGAAGTAGCTCAAGCAGTCTTCTCGTGGTCATGAAGTTCTTCACGGGATTACTTCCTCCAACATGTTTTCCTGCTTGACAAGCACTGCAATTCTATCCTTGTCAAATATGACATCTTTAACAACAATGATATCATCACCATTAATAAGGTTATCAAGATTTTGCATGGCCACATGACCTAACCTTCTATGCCATAACCAACCTCTAGAATATTTAGCAATTAAGCAAGTACGAGGTTGAGCTTTCTTAGTGAAATCAACAATGTATAGGTCACCTCTACTAATACCGGTAAAGACCATATTATGATTATCTCTATGAAACACTTGGCAATCTACTTCATTAAATAGAACATTGAAACCGAAGCCAGCTAGTCTAGATACGGAAAGTAGGTTGTAGCCAAGAGATTCAAAGAGCATAACATTTTGGATAGAGCTATCATTGGAAATGGCCAACTTACATAGGAAAAATAACTTACCCTTGGAGTTATCTCCAAAAGTGACATACTTGCATGGACCATCATTCTTAGCAAGCTCACAGAACATGTCCTTATCTCTAGTCATATGATCAGTACAACCACTATCGAGAATCCATTCTTTCCCTCATGCCATGTAACCATGAAGGTTAGCCATAAGACCAAAGTGTCTCATTGATTCGTCAAGATCAAAGTCACTATCATCATCCTCATCATATATCCATGCTCAACATCATCATGTAAATGCTCATCACGAAGAGAGAGTGATTCGTTAGATTTATGACCATGACAATGTGCATGCTTATGAATTCTAATAGTTTGTGAAATGATGCTACTAATGACTCCAACATTTCCTTTGGCATGGATGAGGTCACGGATCATCAAATTGAGGATCACTAGGATCCATATTTTGTAAAAGAATGTACTTTTCAAGAATCTCATATAGTTTTTTCAAGGAATGGTTTGGAAAGCGCTCCTCAAGATATTTCCATATAGTATAAGAACATTCAAATGTAGGTAAGCATACAAAATTTCTAGGAAATCCTCTAATGATAAGATCAATAGTTCTAAGATTACGGGTCATGTTAATATACTCATCGGGGGTAGGATGCAAAGGATCAATGGGAGGCTCACAAGGGCTAGTAATGTACTTGTTTAAATCATATTCATTTAAAATCTCAAGCATCTCATTCTTCCAAGAATTATAGAACTCTCCATCAAGCATGGGCACTCTATGTATAACACTCCCGATCGTAGACTCATCCATCTTCCTCCAATGGTGATTAAACCAAAGCAATGGAGACCAATGCTCTGATACCAATTTAAAGGATTGAGAAGAGGGGTCTAGAAGGGGGGGTTCGACCCTCAACAAGTAAAAGTGGCAATTTTTAAGTTGTTCAAGTTAAGGTGGAGTTTTAGCATAAGTTTAAGCATTCACAATACATTTCAAGCAAGCATGACTAGAGTATGACCAATGGAAAGAGTAAATCATGCTAATTGCAAGAAAGTAAAGGGATGGGATTGGAGTGTGCAAATGCAATGAAGAGACGGAGATTTTTGTCGTGGTTCCGATAGGTAGTGCTATCGTATGTCCATGTTGATGGAGACTTAAACCCACGAAGGATAACGGTTGCGCAAGTCCATGGAGCGCTCCAACCACGAAGGGTCCATGAAGAAGCAACCTTTTCTATCCCACCATGGCTATCGCCCATGAAGGACTTGCCTCACTCGGGTAGATATTCACGAATTAGGCGATCTCCTTGCCCTTACAAACTTCTTGGTTCAACTCCACAACTTGTCAGAGGCTCCCAAGCGACAGCTAACCAATTTAGGAGACACCACTCTCCAAAAGGTAATAGATGGTGTGTTGATGATGAACTCCTTGCTCTTGTGCTTCAAATGATAGTCTCCCCACACTCAACTCTCTCTCATAAATTTGGATATGGTGGAAAGATGATTTGAGTGGAAAGCAACTTGGGGAAGGCTAGAAATCAAGATTCTTGGGGTAGGATTGGTATATCAAAATCTCAACATATGAGTAGGTGGTTCTCTCTCAAAAAATGTAAGCTGGAAGTGTAGGCACATTCTGATGGCTCTCTCACATATGGAGAATGGGGTGGAAGGGTATATATAGCCTCCAAACAAAATCCAACTGTTGCACACATTTGACCAAACTCGGTCAGACCGAATAGATGAACTCGGTGAGACCGATTTAGTTCAAAATGTGAACGTGTGGAATCTCGGTGGGACCAACTGAAACAACTCGGTGGGACCGATGTGCTAGGGCTTAGGGAAAACATCAACTCGGTGGCACCGATTGCATCAATTCGGTGAGACTGAAGTGAAGCAATAAGGCAACAAAGAAATGTCAAGCCAACTCAGTTAGACCAATCACTATTTCGGTGAGACCAAAATAATTGCAACAGGCAATAGAGAATTGGCAAGGCCATCTCGGTGAGACCGAGATCCGTATCGGTGTGACTGAACTGTTAGGGTTTCTGGTTGTGGCTATGTCATATGAACTCAGTGGCTCCGGATGAAATGAATCGGTGGCGCCGAGTTGGAGTTTGGGATTTTGACATATTTGGAGTGAGAAACTGGTTGAGGGATTTGGAGCAATATCACTAAGCATTTGAGCAAGCTAGCCATTAAGCAACAACTCATGCCCTTTTAATATTATTGGCTTTCCTATGGACTCAATGTGATCTTGGATCACTAAAACAGAAATGAAGAGTCTTGAGCTTTAGCCAGTGCATGTCCTAGACACCTTGAAGGGGTTCCACACCCTCTTGTCCTTCTCACGCCAATGTTGAACTTTTCTGAAATACACTAGATAAAAGCATTAGTCCAACAAGAGATATGTCGACACTAATTACCAAAATCACCTAGGTCGCACTTGTTCTTTCAATCTCCCCTTTTTGGTTATTGATGAAAACAAAGATCAAAGCCTTAGGTAAATGATATGAAGGGTAGCAGGTAAAGCTTTGGAGAGACATGTAACAAGCATAAGCTCCCCCTACATGTATGCAATCATGTGAAGATAGAATATACTAACATGTGAATGCATTATCATGACAGAGCAAGCAAGGACTTACATGTATCTTGGCTATATGCATCAGAGCAAATGATATGATTTTGAAATGTACCTCCATGTTTATGAATCCCTCTTGCAAACAATATGTACACTAGCAAGAGATCGTCGTGCACATGAGTGTGATGCATATATTTACCTTGTGATCTTGAGCTGAGTTTGGAAAGACAGGACTTGAGAAAATAGGGTTAGATAACACAAGAGCACTCCTAAGTAAAGCTGATTCAGAAAACCACAAAAGTACCAAGACTGGGATGACATGTAATGGGTGAGTACTGAGTACTTCATTGAGATATAGACATGTCCCCAAAGATTTAAAGCTGTGCAACGAATTCCAAAGATTTTTCACCCCTTAGACATGGACTCTTTCTCCCCCTGAATCTGATATTGGATAATGGGAGAAGGTAGGGTGAGATAAAGTCAGAACAAAAAGAATTTTCAATAGCAATAGCTAAGATCAAACATATTCACATGTCTTTCCCCTCTTAAAGACATGTGACTTCTCTCCTCTTTATTAACAAGCATCTGTAGAAGAACTTAGATGTGCTCATATGATAAGCTTTGATGTGCTCTCTCTCTCTCACTCTCCCCTTTGACATTAATTTCTAAGAAGGGTACTTCTGGAGCATGAGTGAAGTAGGTGTGGTCCTTGAGAGACACTATAAAGTAGTAGGTATTTCATGATGCTAATAGAGGAAAGACTCATTGAGTGGAGCTAAAGAAAAATAGACAGAAAGAAATGGCAGGACATTTTCTCAGTGTTGAAATAGGTGACGCTGATGCATTTTCCGTCGGTGGCTCCAAAATGACAGAGTTACAGAAGGTACTTGTCAGTGAGACCGAGCTAGTCCGTGTCAGTTGTACTGCTGAACTATATACAAGGAGACCTTGTATTTCGGTCTAGCCAATAGGTTTGAATCGGAGGGACCGAGTTCAACAAAGAGATCTAGATGAAATGAAATCTCACAAAGATTTGCAAGGAATTAACAAAAATATTTGCAATGAATTTACAAAGAAAAAGCAGAAAAAATAAAAGAGATCTAGATGAAGTTTTTATTTTTTTGTTTTAGGGAGAGACAGAATAGCAAGATAAAAATGCAAAAGCAACTAAACAAAAAAACATTAGAGAACTTCATCTAGAAAGGGTCAGCGACAAAGTCACCTATGTTAGAGTATATTGATTGAGGAGTCAAGTGATAGCACTTGATCATAGGTCATACTCATTGTTTAAGCTCTGTCACGCCCAAGATGCGACCCTATCCTAAAGGAACTCGAAGGTCCCACCAAGGATAGAAGCGCATCTTGAAGACGCTTTTGCGAGGTGGATATCATTACATCAACATTACATAATAGTGGGGATACATCCGATACATACAATGTCACATGAATACAACAATACAACATACAAGAACAACATCCGACTACGGATGAATCATAAACAAAAACTCAAACAATATCCACCCTGCTAGCCCAGGCTGCCGACCTGTAACCTATCCCCTGATCGAAGAAGCAGAAGAAGAAACTCCAAAACAAGCAACATCGCTCTCGTGTCATGATCATCGCATAACCTGTACCTGCAACTGTTGGTGTAGTAATCTGCTGAAACTGTTATAACTTGCTCATTTGTCATTTTTGCCATGATTGATGTGTGCATCCTATGAGGTTGATGTCTTCATGTGTTTTGATCTATGCCATGCCATCTTTCCAGGGGTGTATGCCATGTATTTTTGTGATCAATGTGGTGACTAGCACAAGCATGCAAACTAGGCTTCGTGATATTGCTGATTTTAGTCCCTGTTCTGCAGTTATTTTGATGCCATGTAAACTTGATGCTACAGGGAGATCCATGCTTATTTGGAGATACTTAAGTAAGGGTGTTTTGAACATATGGTTATTGTCTATCCATTCATGCCCTTGTTTGCAATTATAGAGTAGTCTAGCCTGTCATTTTGGTGCTCTACTTTTGCTTCAAAATGTTTCCTGGCAGATTGTTTACTTGTTATTCAATTTAGCCAAGGTTGCTATAGTTGATCCTTGCATGCTATGGACTTTTTCTTGCCTTGGTTGGTTACATAAACATGTCTTCTTGATGATGCTATGCTTATCTTGTCATGCAATGACTTGTGGTGAGTGAATCGAGCTTGTTAAGTAGAGTACTTGCTGTTGCTGTTTTCCTGGCAGATTCTGTTATATTTTGTTGCTATGTTAACATGCTTCTACTAATCATTCTAGGCATAATATGGAGATGCTCTATAAACATGTTTTGATCTACATGTCATGCTCTATCCATCCATGCCCCTGGTAGCATTTATAGCTTGTTGTAGATTGTTCATATCTTGCTCCAAAGTTGCTTGATAATGTTGCTATCAGCCTGTTAACATTAAGTTCCATGTTTCCATGATTGTTTGCTAGTGATCCATGCACCCTATGACCTTGATCTTGCCATGCTTAGCTTCATAAACATGTCTTCTTACTGTTGGTTGCCTTGCCATGCCATGTATTGCTCTGTGGTGAGTGGTACAAGCTCACGAACATGCCTACTTATTGTTGTTCCTGCCATGTATGAATCTGTAATATAACTTGCCATGTTTACATGGGTGCCATCTTATCTTCTGATCCTTTTTGGCTCGTGGTCAGTAAGGGACTTTTGATCTATGCAATTAGTAGATTCATGCCATGCCTTTGTTTGCCATGATATGTTCCTGTAACATGTTGTTTGCTTGCTCTAAACATTGCAACCTGATGTTATTTCTGCTAAAATCTGAAACTGTTATTATTTGCAATCTTACCATGTGTTTTGGAGCATGTTCTAGTGATTTCTGGAGATAGCTCAGTGTTCATGTTTTGTTATGCTTTACCTGTACTTCATGCCCATGCCTTTTGTTATTATGTTGGGGTGCTGTAGCTTGTTGTTTTGATGCTTGTAAGATGCCTAGTTGCTGTTATGGACAGATTGTTGCTATGACTTGTATAGAGTGTATGTGTTGCACCGTTGCTCCGTTTTGAGTGTGCTATATATGAAACTTGCTCGATTTTGCATGTAGCTTCATATTATCATGTTGCATCCTTGTTTTGGTGTGTTTGCTTGATGTTTGTATGCATTTTGCATCAATGCCATGTTTGACTCGTTTTGCTCATATCTTCTAGGCCGTAGCTCCGAATCTAATGAACTTTACATGTAACTTGACTAGAATTTCGTGTAGATCCTCTTGGTGCTCTTTAAACTTGCTGTTTAACAACTTGAACATAAG